>JARYHS010013630.1:361403427-361545438 GCA_031002005.1 Vandiemenella viatica
AGGCTAAAATCCAGAGCTCAATCCCTTCTCGATGGCGTGGTGTTGTTCCCTCGTCCCGAATTTTTAGCACATAGAACATCATTAACAAATTGTTAAAACCACTCGGGAATCGATTTGATTGGCCACCGAAGCTTTCCGTTCCGAAAAACGAAACGATTTCAAAGCTGCTGAATCTCCCGCACAGCTGTGGCGTTTTTTTTTAAACATTTAGCACAATTCCAGCCTCGCACTGGCCACCTTCGAAAACATTTGCCCTTTAAGGGCACGTGCCTGGAGATGATTCACGGACTACCCACAAGGAGCCCCTGCTAAAGGCTATCAGACACTGCTTTTAACCATTTATAGCTCACGATAACCACTTTGTCGGCCTCACTCTTTGTGTTGTGGTGGTTTGCATCACACGGACATCCTGTCACTGTATTGTTTTCGAATTCTTGTAGAGCACTGCGCTATATTTTCTTTCAAACCTTCCATTTTTCTCAAGGAATGCGACTATGATCCACTAAAACATTTCACCTCAATAATCCTTGTAACTCATCACTTATCGCGAAAACAAGATCTGGCGCTGACATAAAAGCACCCCACAGAACATAAACTTGAATTGGACCATGGGAACGGTCTGGTGGCTCAGTGGTTAAGGCAGTTGAGTGGAGATCTAAAGGGTCCCGGTTCGAATCCCTGTCTCAGAGAACGTTTTATAAACCTCTTAAACCACGCGTGGTGGATGAACGATAACACTTTGGCCTCACATTCGGGGGGGGGGGGGGGGGGGGGCGCGGATTCGAATCCTCGTCCGGTCATACAGATTTAAATTATCCATAGTTTCCCCAAATCGGTCTAGGTGAGTGCCAGGATGGTTCCTTCAAACGTCCATGGCTGAATTCCTTCCCATGCTTTGCCAGTAGTCCTTTTCCTCCTCTAGGGATGTCCCCTTTATCAGGTAGGATTACTGAGTTAGATTAAGGTAGCCATGACAAAGGTGCAGGCGTGGCAAATCGAAACTCTGTCAATCGGCTGCCGAATCCCTCAGGAATATCCCAGCCAACAATGCCATACGCATTGTTAGTAGTATTGAGATATGAAATTTATATTACTTAAAACAATAAATTTAAATTATAATAATGCATTTGCAAGAAGCCTTTGGAGCTTACAGACTGCAAGCTGTTATGTAATTCGACTATGGTCAATGTTTAGAAACCATTATAATTTCTGACTGAAATGATCTGGTGAAATTGTAGTAAACCTAAACCGGGATGTCAGAAATGAATCATGGTGATTTGGCATGGAAGAGTGAGCCATAATTGTCTTTCATGGGTGTAATACATTTCTACCATGGCACTTTTGTTATTGCATTGCAGGATGTCCTTATGTTACTATGCCAAGATTCTCCGATTTCAAATCAGAGACCTAATGAGGTATCATTTTTGAGGAATCTGAGAATTTAGTCAGAGCAATAGCATAGCACAGAGAAATTACAAGGGGTATACTAAGTAACATTTGGTGCCGGCAGACTGCACTGGCTTCACGCTGCGTCCTGTGGCGGGACTGCTCTCCTCGAGGGACTTCCTTGCCGGTCTGGCGTTCCGCGTCTTCCACTCGACGCAGTACATCCGACACTCCAGCTGCCCGCTGTACACGCCAGAGCCTGATGTGTGCCACGAACTGCTGGGACATGTGCCTCTCTTCGCAGATCCCTCCTTCGCCAAATTCTCACAGGAGATAGGACTTGCTTCGCTAGGTGCACCCGACGACTACATTGAGAAGCTAGCCACTGTGAGTACACCCGATGTTACCTTATGGAACATTGCTTTAATATGTTGGTGTAGTTTGGGACCAACGTTTTGGTATCAAATACAGGAGTTGCACATCACAAAAGAATAGCTGCTAGATTTGTTTCTGGAAATTACTGCAGGACCCAGTCAGTAACTGTTATGGTAAAGGAGCTGCATTGCGAGTCATAGGAAGACATGAAGGAAGAGAGAGTGCATAGATTGTACAGGGTGTATGTTGATGATTGGGCTTGGATGGATATTTTTTGAAGAATCAAGAGTAGTACAAGGGAAGGAAAAGATGACCATGGGTGCAAGCTGACACCTAATTACATGCATAAGGGAGCGGGGATATTTTTTTTTTTTTGGTAGGGATGTCAAAGATTAGAATAATTTCTCAAGGGAAGTGATGAATAATTTACCAAAAGACGCTGAAGGAATTTAAAATTTGTTTATGGAAAAAGTAGGTGGCTGGAGAAATTTAACACTTAAAGTATATAAGATAATAATAAAAACTAATAAGAAAGGGGTAGTTAGATGAGTAGGGAAATTGCCACCAGAGCATTCACTCCTTCGTAATTCAATTCAATCTGTAGTTATATATGTTATTGCTGTTGCTCAACGGTGCATCAAGATTTTTTCCTTTTGCTTCAACTATCATCTCAGTAGTTTTAAAGTTTAATAAAAGCCAACAAATGTATTAACTAATGGGAAAGTAAAAAGATTCATTTCTCCAGGTACTTTTCTTCCTTATTTTCTGTATTTTCAAAACAGTGTTAAACTATGTGGTAAATTTGGGCATGAAAAGTAATAACATTTGATTCAATTATTTCTCATTTCTTGTTCTTTGAAAGTAATTTCACCACTCACCTACTTTTTCCATTTATTATTTTTAATTTTAAAGTTTTTTTTCCTAAAATGTTTACCACTTCACACATTAATTTATTCAAAGACTTTCCATTTTCTATTGTTTTTTCCACATTTTATTTGTGCTTCATTGTTCTGTTACTTATAGGTAGATTGTCTTCACGTTGTAATAATAATTTTGCAACAAGTTGTAATGCTGTTTGGGTTTGTGTGCTAAGCATGCACTCTCTTGGCATTCACCAACTAAGCTTTCAATAATTCTTCAATATTTTTCTTCACTTTAGGCTTGTCTTGAAATATTAAATGTTACTGGTAATAAAAGTATAAGGTATTATGATTCTATTTCATCAATTTGATCCTATACTTACATTAAAAGACAATAAATTCATTGATTTAAATTGAGTGTTCCACTCTGTTTATGGTTAATATCTCATGTCATCCAAATATATATAACAAACTGTATATTACAAGTTTTTTTGGTTTATACATATATATATTTCCTTTCCACCTTCACATATTGCTGGGGCATATAACTGCCCCTTTTTTATAATTGTTGTAGGCTTTCAGTCTATTTAAAGAACTACTTTTTTTATTCAACCACACAAAAATGTAAATACACTTCTTTACTTAAGAATTATTGGAGTTACTAAATAGAATAAGGTGTATGCTAAACATGGTTTCCTCTATCAATTTTTAGTATTATTTATAACTTTTAAAAGTGTGCTGAATGTTCTTATCATAAGTTTTTTATATATATTACAGTGCTTCTGGTTTACTGTGGAATTTGGATTGTGCCATCAAGATGGCCAGTTGAAGGCATATGGTGCTGGCTTGCTCTCTTCATTTGGAGAACTCCAGTACAGTTTAAGTGGAAAGCCAGAACTTAGACCTTTCGAACCTGCCAAAACAGCAGAACAGAAGTATCCTATCACTGAATACCAACCCATCTACTTTGTAGCAGAAAGCTTTGAAGATGCAAAAGAAAAGATGATGTGAGTTATATGAATGTACTTTAAAAGAGAAAACCATGAGTATGTAAGAACGGAGACATTCCCGGCGTATGCTTGAAATGAAGTATTCACAAGTGTACCACTGGATAGTGTTTTGAAAACACGATATTTCAACTACTAGCTCCGTCGTCTTCATCGGGTGTCGAGACATCTGCACAGGTTGGCTGAGTAGATGGTCAGCTGACCTGTGCAGACGTCTCGACACCTGGTGAAGGCGATTGAGCTAGTCATCGAACTGTCGTGTTTTCAAAACACTATCTGGCAGTACACCTGGTAAGACTTCATTTCATGAGTATGTAGTTTTAAATTCTTATAGAGGTGAAATGGGAAAAGGATTTTTTCCTCCCCATCAACAATATGTTCCTAATTGTACAGAGAAACATATCAACTTACTCTTCAAAATATCCAAAAAACACTTCTGAAATAAAGTATAAAGAACATTGTGGCATATAAAATACTTGTATTATTTTAACTTATTGAATATAATTTTTTAAGTAGCACTCATTCACAATTTTTGTTTTTCAGAAAATATTCTCATACAATTCCTCGTCCATTTGGCGTAAGATACAATGCTTACACTCAAAGCATTGAAATCTTGGACTCCAAACCACAGATTGAACAGTTAATTGATAACATCAATCAAGAAATGCAGATTTTGATGGATGCATTGAAAAAATTATAGAGATGATATCGCAGTTCCTACTATAGATTTACCAAAGTAATAATAGACAGATTTTCAGTCTATAAATACATTAGTTTTTTACATTACTTTATGTTTATACATACTATTTTTGTCAGTACTGATGTATATATCAGGCAGATTTTTTGTTGTACATATGCTGCATTGCTGGATAAAATAAATTCTTGTAAACAATGATAAGACTGAAAATGCTCTCTTTTCTAACACTCCCAAAGAAGGGTATAATCTTACACCAGAGAAATTCTCAACTTTCTGGAAATACATATGTGTGATAACTTTACAAAGCTTTATAGACATTTTTTTTTAATAGTTAACAAATTTACTTCACTGTGAATGTCTATCTATGATTTATTTTATGATAACAGTGAGAAGAAAAATACCTTTAACTGATTAAAATAAGGCAGAATAGGGAAAGTAAACCTCCCACCAGAGATCAAGCCCAGAGGACAAAGACGAAAACATTTTATAATATTTTGGTATCTAATCTTATTTTAAGTAAAGAGACCAGACACATAAAAGAAGATCAGGCGTATACACACACATGGGCGTATCCAGCGAGGGGCATAGGGGGCCTGCTGCCCCCCCTAAAAGAAAAATTAAGTTGCCTCCAGTACCCTTCAACGAGTGAAGAACTAGTTCAGGAGCACTTTGGGAGATTGACTGGATTATGTCTGATGAGTGTGCATCAAAATTTCGTGAAAGAACACCATGAGATATTATTGACAAACAAAATTATTGAAATTGAAAATCTGAGACAATTAATGTTTACATAAAAAACTAACCGACTTTCGATCTTAATTAACTACATAGTAGGTCCTTAGATTAAGTAGTTGGGTTACTATATTAATCAATGATAAAAATAGTATCCTGAATAGGTTTGAGTTTGATTTTGTAATGTCATGTTTCAGTCCCCCACCCCACTTCCTCAAAACCAAAATGAGTTGCCCCCTCTAGTTCAAATCCTGCCCCCCTCTAGTTCTGATTCTGGATACGCCCTTGTACACACACCATCACCATATTGCATTTTACTTGATTCAGTATTTTTATTATATACACTTTACAAAGTTATTATACTGAACTAAAAGTATATATAGTATTTTTTATGTTAAGAATTTAATATTAAATTTAGCATTACATTAATATCAGCTGGCAACATGCTAACAAGAAAAATAAAGTGAACACCATCAGCCATGAGAGCAGTGGAATAATGAGAAAACATGGATCAATTTGTGCAGAGACAAATGGGAGCTGCAAGACAGAAAAGACAAGGAATCTTTTCAGTTCAGAAATTTTGTTCCTGTAAATGCAGAGTCCTGGCTACTAATAAAATTGCAGATATCATAAATATGAGCAAGACTTAAGAAGTGGCTAGGCAAGGTAGAGAAACTTTTAACAGTTCTGAGTGTTTAATTATTATGTTGATTTCTATAAGCCTGAAACTTTTACTTTTGTTTTATGGCTTTCTCTGCATCAAGGGTGAAATTGATAAGTGTGACTTGTGTTCAGCTATGTCATTTGTGATTCAAAAATGTAGTTAGAGCCAGTTACATGTCACACCTATGCGATTAGTGGGGTTTTAACTGATTAAATTTGGAAAACATTCTTTTTTCAAATATGGCCGGCATTACACTGTAAAAGATCTTTGTCAACAATCTTTGATAAAAGATATTTTATAAAATATTTTACAGTGTAATGGGGCATATTTTATAAAAGATTTCTTTTATAAAATGTAAGAGGTTGGCATTACATTTTATAAAAGATTTCACCATCCTGCAAACGTAAACAAAGAAAATGGCGTAAGGGACATTACCAAAGTTGGTTATGACTGCCAAATGCACAAAAATCTTTACTTCTGAGTATGAACAGAAGGAAATGTCATAAAGTCAGAAACGTGTAGACTATAAGATTAGGAATAAAAAGGTGAACACATACACAAATTTAATTAGTGCTATGATAGAAGGCAGTACTGTAGAAGATGGAAAAAATAAAATTGATGTGTTAAGAAACTAGTATTTGACAGGTTCCTGGAATAATAACAGACGGAATGCGCAGACCAATGCATGTGCCATATTGCAAACTGGTGTAGATCCGCCACCAGCAATCGAGTACAACCCACGGCACATACAACGTAAAAATAAACACCCATTAGTATATATGGGGAAATAATTCTGATGTAGAAATTTATGAAAATATTGTGGTATAAATTTATTGGACCTATACTTCAGCATCGACCATAATTTTTATAATTTGCCATCTCCTCACATTGCAGATCTTTCACTAAACTTTGATGAACTACTATCATATCAAGTTTTGTATTCCATGGTCTAACCTAAATATGTTTACTTCCCTTCCTTATCATCAATAAAATGCATATTGTGACAGTTGCACTAACTGCGTCTGCAAAAGCTTGTAAGTTTACTTCATGAATTTCAGAGAACCATGACGAAAAATTTTATATAGTGTAATGGGACTGAAAAATATCATAAAATAAATATGATAAAATGTTTTATAAAAGATTTTGGACAAAGATCTTTTACAGTGTAATGCCGGCCTATGTGTAACAAGCCAGTCCCAATCTAATGAGAAAGTGGTTGGAGATACATAGATAAAATGCATCTCTCTTGTCTCAGTTTCCAAGCTATCTTCAGTCAACAATTACATGCCTGGGAATTGCAGATCCATGTTAATAAGGTATCACTGAAATATATATTGCGCAAATGAAATAAATTTGAATATATTATTTCTCTACATGGAAGAAAAATTTGGAAATTGTAACAACAAAATGAAAATAGTCGAGGCATTACGTACAATATTCACAGTGTAATTACATAATCTGCTGTAAAATCTTCGGTTGTCATCCCATAAGATAGCTGCTAAATGTTGCTTTTGAGTCATGATCTATCAGTAATACTCTTGATAATCATAGTGCAGTTGATAGTAAGTAGTAGCACATTAATGACTATGAGTTCTCAACAATCCATAAATATGAACTTTGACTGTGGGGTTTAACTGGGTTTGTACCAGACTGTAGGTTAGGGAAATGGCTTGCAAGTTCTTTTAATTGTATGGCCACAATTCCTATATTTTGGAAAGAAGTCCCACTTAAGACACGTGGTAATGAAAAAGGATTGTTCATCAGTAATTGTAAAACTCTTCAAATACTGAGAACACAAAGTTTATTAGAAATTATTAAAGTTTTTACTCCAGTACCAACTGCTACATTTCTTTTGAAAGCACGTTGGATCCTGAAATAGTATGATTGCAGGTTAAAATGTGGAGCTGCAACCCCTCACATCAGTCGTAACTCTTGCCTACTTAACACACTAAGGTTTTCTGCTAAACCACAAGTAAAAAAAACTGCATAATGCTTATTCCCACCACAAATACACAGTACGAAATACTCCTCAACTGTATGACATCTTAGAAAATACTTCTTATCCACAAGCCATCCTAAGTAATACTGAAAAAGACAACACCACAAACACACTAATTGTCATATGGTTTCTCTTGACCTGTCAGATTTTCTGTTTATAATTTGCATTAATATGATTCCATCTTCTTATCTTGGCCAAAACAATCCGACACCTAAAGTCTACTTAGTTTTAACTCCTACGTTACAAAGAGACTTGGTCAAAACTGGATAAGTTTGGTAGATACAAGTTTCCACTGGCCTGCTGATTACCTCCATCATTCTGGTCAATCACAGGAGTGGAGAGTTTATCCTACATAGGAACAGTTCAGGTACAGTGCATCACTAATAATAATGGTAATAATACATATGAAATTACTGGTTAGGACACTCCAAATGGTTTTTTAGCTGCTGTGTGAAAAGTGTTTCGATTTTCCATGTAAGTGTCTATGTCATGGCTACCCTAACCTGACCCAGTAATCCTTATTACATAAAGAGGTCTTCTAGTTTTACATGGCATTAAAACCTACTTCAAATGAACACAGAAGCTCTCTCTGCCAGAGGTGAAGATCAGTCTTAGGTTCTTACAAACTCCAGCCAAGGTCATGATTTGAACTGTGGATCCCATTCCTGTCAAGTAACTTAATCAAGTGAGTCACCAGGGTGTTTATAAAATGCTTAGTTTTGCTGATAGGCTAGCCTTATTTTGCTTTTTAACTGCTTAAAGTTTTTCATTAGTTGCTGGTTGCTTGATGCCTTACTGAAAACTGATGTCCATGATTGGATGGTTTCCTAGCTGCAGCAAGAATTTTTGTGGGTCCGTAACTGATCATCCCCTCTGGAAAATTCTTTACTGATATGAAGTTCAATTGGGTACTCTATGGTTCAAATTCTACAAAAATACGGGACAGCTTCACCCAGTAGGTTTACCTGGTTGGGTTAAGTCACACCAGAGCCAGTATGTAACAAATAGAAACATTGTAGCCAGGTTTTTAAGACACATAAGATGTGTTAATTTAATTTGTTGCACTTGTGCACACACTTAATTATTTTATTGCTCTTGTCACATCACGAAAAAGCTGTATGGAACATTCAATTAAACTTGTTGCCTACAAATTTATTTCCCCATTTTCACAGAAAACTACTGTGTGTTTTTCTATAATTAATTTTACATCAAGTTTTTTCAATTTTGTGAAATGGTTTATCTCGTTTAGGTTTCCCTTCAATCACTTGTTATTAAGATCTAAATCAGCACATTTATCTAGTAGTCACTTGCAAACACCATGACTTATTCAAATGACATCACAATCGCAGACAACATTTTTTTTATACATCGTATAATCTACATACCCATAAAGGAGAGAAAAGGCCTGTTCAATATGTTTAGTGTAATGGCACGATAATAATTGTAACAATAACTAATAAAGTATTACAGTTGAGTAAAAGTACCCAGGTGAGAATAATAAGAGCAGCAACAAGGAATATCAATAAATGATGAACATTTAAAGAACATATTTATTTATTTTGGTGCATGAATGAACAAGAAAAAACATGTATAGATGATATTGGATGTTGATCTTTTTACAGAGAAATATAGGGATCAGCTGAAACAGATAAATGTTATTAAGTGTTGTAATTTAAATGTTTATGAGTTCCGAGTTAAAGTATGTAAAACTGGATAGGAATAAGGTAGGTGGTTCCATGCTTAATCACTATTGAATGAGTAATTGAAAGCAAGATATTAAGAAAACAACAGGATAAGAATTTCATTTATAAAGGAAGAAGATCAATACAACTGCAATGAGGTGAAATTATGTGAAATACAGACATAAATGTACTCGATGGTGTTACAGCAAAGGTTGCATACTAAGTAATGAAAATTAATTATATTTGTTTAGAGGTCCAATGGGAGTAAAATGAAACATGATTATGAAACCACAAGCCTCTTAATGGGGGGAACCTCATAACATATATTAAGATAAATCCTTTATTTGCAAAACAGATTACTCAGGATTAAAGAACACAACTGTTTTGTAGCATCAACTCTTTTAGCCAGGCATTACACGTATGGGGGGAAAAAAGGAGGGGCTGAAATTTGTCACAAACATTCCTTAGTAACTAAAAAATAAATATTGAGAATCCATGGCTCTTCCCCCCCCCACCCCCTCCAGGTTGAAAAGGCTTAAGAAGGACTTGAGCACCAAATGATTGAAAATTCATAGTAACATTTAAATTTTCAACCTCACTAACATTTTATTGCACCATACCCAATTGGAAGAGGCTAACGATTGCGTAACTCTCAAATTATGTAAGATAATTAAAAAAGAAAAGAAAAAAGTGGTGATCAGATGACAGAGAATTGCCACCAGAGTGGGTACTCCATCAGAATGGGGTACTTGACTAATTTTTGGAAATTAGTCAATATTGTAGCTGGGCGACTACTATAACCCAAAAAAATGTCATTTCTTGGAAGGGGGGGGGGAAATGGGAAAATGCAAAATATTGTATTTCTATGAGCTGATTTGTGGTATTGTATAAAAGTAAAAAAAATTACATTTTATCATGAAGGTGGTATGAAAGATGACTTTTCTTTAAAAAATATATATATATATATTTCTGCATAGCTGAAAAACTATCACAGTTATTGGGTCAAGTCTTTAACCAAAGCTGTAGTACACAGTTTCAGCATTAAAATGGTATAATGTTTGTTTCATTTTGAAAAACAGATGTCAAGATGGTTCCTACGCATCGAAACAAGCAGAAATGAATCATCACTAGGCTAAGAGCGCCACACACCACTCTGCAGGGAAGGTCAGGTAGCCCTGAAAACTTAAAATAATTGCAAATAAAAATACAATAAAGTATTTTCTATATTTATTTAAATCTGAAAATTAAACCTGGAATTTCTGTAATCATATCAATTAAAAATTAGTAATCATAACATTTAAAAAAAAATTATATTGAAAATAGTTGGCTTTAATTTTTTGGCAACACAAAACAATGCCGGTACCTCCGGACACAGTAATTGATGGTGGCCTTACAAAAATCACAGTAATAATTGATATCTGATGAATTTAGATAAACACAATCTTCCTGGGCCCAGTCTTTACATTCATAGCACTGAACTTCTTCAAATTTTCTCAACATATGAAGAATTCGGTCTGTTTCCCTCAATTTTCTTCGGAAAGAATGAACAATTTTCTTTGTATTTATCACCTATTTAGTGCTTTTACTTTACATTTTTTCACTTCATATTTATCTTTTACCGATACATTTCTAACCATCCTTTACACCTTTTTTATATGATGAAGAAGTTAAAATATTGCCTTTTTGGGTTTTCCACTCCACATTCCTACAATGGTGAAAGTTATTTTAATAAATTTGATGTGATGGTTGAAGGCACTGGATAAGTTGCAGGCAATGTACAGCTAGTGGAGGGTACTGGCATGAAGAATGGGCTGCTGAAGATTTAGTTGATACTGTAATTTCCTTTCAAACGACTTCCTGCGAATGTCTGTCATTAATGATGATAAAAAAACCAATGTCAGTAAATATTTCAGGGTTGAATGGGTAAATTCCTGTATATTTAAGCCAAATCTGTGCTATGTCAAGCCTAACTTCTCTGTTATAGGGTTCTTCCACAAGTCCAGCAATATCCAAGTTGGTGATTCTAGCTAGCCTCGGGATTTGGTCTGATCCATCCTGAACTTGCATTTAGTTGAAGATACAGCCTTAAAAGTTTTGAAATTGTCTTGTTCTAAGGTTGTAACTTATGAGTTATATGGGGAGGCGTGCTCAGCAGATGAATGTGATGTTGACAAGCATATTTTAAAATTGCACGTTCCTTATGACTACCATGGTCATCCAAAATTGAGAGAACATCATTTGTTTCTGATGGATGAACATGTGTTTAAAATTCTGCAACCATTACAAAAACACATCACTGCTCATCCACCCGCTCTCATGTGGAACAGCAAACATTCTGGTGTCCGGGGTTACCCGCCTTTTTCACATCCGGAGGTACCCGATCGCTACGAGGGGGGATCAATTATAAACGGGATTGTTGTTCCTGAACATCAACAATTGGCAGTACTGGCCCCGCGCTTCTGCTATGCTTAGGCGGGACCATTAGGAGTGGTGAGAGCGTGCTGTTAGATATTTCCCGCCATTTAGTCAGTAACGCTCAAAATGTCGGAGCAACAGGTGCACCCCTCCACTGCGCAACGCGTTATTATAAAATTTCTTGCTCTTGAAGGAGTTACAGCGGCGGAAATTTTCCAGAGATTGACTGCACAGTTCGGTGATCAAACATTGTCAAGGACGCGTGTGTTTTTCTGGCATAAAAAGTTCAAGAAAGGACGAGAAAGTGTGGAAAATCAGCAACACGGTCGCCGTCCCCGGACCAGCGTTACAGACGAAAACATTCGTGCGGTTAAAGACATTATTGACGTCGATCGATGGGCGAGAGTATCAGAAATTGCAGAACAAGTCGGAATCAGTTATGGGAGCTGTCAAGCTATCATCACAAAACACCTACAGTTCCGTAAAGTGTGTTCCAGATGGGTCCATCACCTTTTGACCAAAAATTCGAAGTTGAGACGTTTGGAAGTCTGTCAGAGGCTTACAGCAAGGTTTGCGGAAGAAGGTGATGCATTTTTGAGTCGGATCGTCACCTGCGATGAAACATGGGTTCACCACTACACTCCAGAACCCAAAAAAGCCAGTAAGGACTGGTGGAGGAAAGGGGAGGCAGCACCAGTGAAAGCCAACACACAACTGTCAGCTGGCAAAGTTCTTTCAACCGTTTTTTTTCGATCGGCGAGGCATTTTGCTGATTATTTTTTTGCATGAGCGACCCATAATCAATGCTGCTTACTACTGCGAGTTGTTGAACAAGGCGAGAGTTGCATATCGCCGCAAAAGAAGAGATGCACTGGACTACACTTGATCACCCTCCTTACAGTCCGGACTTATCGCCCTGCGATTTTCATTTGTTCGGACCTCTTAAAGAAGCTGTAGGAGGGCAACGATTCGAAGATGACGAAAGTGTGGAAGACTTCGTGCGCAACTGGCTGGTGACACGACCCTGTTCTTTTATGATAAGGGCATCAAACAGCTTCCTATACGCCGGGAAAAATGTATTTCCAAAGCAGGAAACTATGTGGAAAAATAAATTGTAATTACCTTGTGTTTTTCAATAAATGAATTTAAATAAATAATAAAATCCCGTTTATATTTGATCCCCCCTCGTATATGCAACATTTCTTGCCACAGCTCTTAAATTGTATAAGAAATGTTACAAATGCTACTACAGACTTTAAGTAGGCCTACATCAAATTTCCTGCAACTTTAAACAATAGACAAGTACGGCCACTTACTTATTATATATGAAAATAGGGGATTTGACAATATTAAAAATATATTATAAATTGTTGTCATTCTCGTAGATTAATGCCTCAGGAAGCTATTTTTTTTTTTTTAATTTTGAAAAGAAAAGTGGATTATTTTGAATAAAAAAGCAAAATAAAAATTAGACTTTTCTTAAATCTGGTCTTGTGACAGAAATCGCTCTAGGATTGACGGTCGCTTGAGTGACGACACAAGTCTTTAAATGCTGTGGCTGTGAATGGAGTGTTTCCTATTAACCAAGTTTTCCACTACTTTTATTGTTTGTTTCTGGTTATTAATTAAATTTCATTTTGAATACAAAACCAAGAACAATTTGTAAAAGCCTACAGCAGAAAAATATAAAAAATAGACGCTTTATTTGTGGGGCTAGATATAGAAAAAAAACCTCTGACTTATATTCTGCTGAGCTTAAAAATGTAAACAATTCAATTTGATATTGCGATAAAGTCACTTACGATTTTCTGTGAAGCTCATTTACACCGCAATTTCGTAGAGTTAAATGTAATACATTGTTTAAGGCGAATATGACTAATGTTAAGGTCCTTAGGTTTGATCCTCGCTTTGGAATATGTTTAATTTGTTTTCTGTAGTCGTTTTCTTTTATCGTTTGCACTTGAACATGACAGGGGTCAAGAGGAAGCGGTCTTCTCCAATGATATGGATATTCTGATAATGCTGTTAGAAAGAGCTAGTGAAGACAGTCGGATAAACGTTGGTTATCCTGCCACAAGTAAAAAAAAAATTGTAAGGTCTTCAACATGACTAAAGTATGCAAATCCATCGCAGACATGACAAACTCTGCAATCTTTTGTAGTGCATTCATTGGGTGCGATACTCCGAGTGCCCTTCTTGGCAAGGGAAAAATAAGGCTGGAAGTTATTGAAGGACTCTTTGGCACTGCGTAACAAAGAGAAGACATTCGTTCCTGCAATTGCAAGAGAATTTTTAGAAATTGGTGTGAATTTGTGCACTCTGGATTGGAGTGTTCGCTAATGTGTGGACACTGCAGAGGAATTGCTTCGTATATTTTTTTGTATATTTCCGACAGTTCACATATAATCCCAAGAGCACCAAATCTCAACATACTGTTCGTAAAACGATACAGACAAAGGAGGGAGGGAATGCACTCAGTTCTGTGCATTGTTTCGGAATGTTTCAGTGTGTATCTCGCCAACAGTTTATCACAAAAACATGATCGATATACCATTCTATCGCCGAAACTGCATTCTACAAGTTTGGTAACAGGTCCTGACTATATAACTTTGATAGTTTTTCAGCAAATGAGTGTAAATTATAAAATAAGCACCGATTTGTACCTGTTTTATGATTAAATGAGAGTTTGTTTTTACTTTTATACAATAATTACGTCCAAAACTACACATTATTTCAATGGTTAGCCTCTCGAAATTACTTACAGTGCAATGAATTGATACTAAGGATGATATTTGAAGAGATACAAGACATTTATTCTGATTATAGTATTTAAGACATATTTACTCCCATTTGATATGAAAAAAATTAATAATAAAATTATGAAGCGGGCACGTTAGAGATAAGGATTTTTCAGGAATTGTTTCTTAGTTACTAAATAACATCTTATCCATTCCCCAGTTCTTTTTTATTTTAAGTTCATACCTCTAATGCTTCAGGAGCTGTGCGCGGTGCTGTCAGCCCAGCTATGATTCATTTGTACTCGTTTCCCAGAGTTGGGGACTTTTCAGAATTTGTTTGTTAGGTGGTAAGGAATGAGTGCCAACTTTTTTGAGGTTACCCCTAAAATACATCTATAATGGGGTTATTACAGTGTGACCACATTCAGTCCACAAGCTGTCACTCCACCTTCCTATATACACAAAACACATATCATTTAAGATCATCATACATTAACACCATCACGCACTTATGTGAGCTGGTCCAAAATATCTCCTCCACAATGCCCGACATACTAAAAGTTCCTTGAATTCATTAAATGTGAGTTTTCTAATGCAGAATCTTTGGAAATCAGTGTTCCTTCTCTTGTTGGAGAATTAACAAATTTTTAAAACATTGGACTAAGTTACCAATAGAAATTATAACTAAATTACCAGGAATGCTGACAGAAGAACACGCTTTAAATATATCAGTTTATAACTTTATTCAAATCTGTAGGATTACTAAATGGCCTAATCCTACAGCCATGGGTAATGTTAAAAATAGAAATATTGTAAATTGTGTTTGCGTTCATCTGGCTCTCATACCTTCAGCTGTGGTGACATGTTACTTTCCCTATCTTTCGTTATTTTCACTGCCTAACAGGACATTCAGTGTCACCATTACCGGTATAAAAAACTGTATACTACTGTGCTGTGTAGCATGTCTTGCAAATAGGATAACTCACAATTTACAGTAGTTAAGTTTTATTTGAGAATTTAAAAATCACAATAAACTTTTATTTTGCTTCAGCCACTAAATCGTCCAAGCATTTTAAAAACAGCAACTGGACAACAGCATGTTCGCATCCCGAATCCGCACAAATTTTAATTTGCAGTTTTCGGTTAACCAATGCTCTACTGTAATTTAATAAATTATTCAGCAAACTTCTTTTTAATCAAGAGAATTGCCAGCAGTTATTTTAACTTGATATTAATATTACAATCATAAGTTTTAATAACCTGTCACTTGATGAATCAGTGCACACTATTTTGACCAAAAGTGTATTTCATTTACTGCTTACCATAATCATCTGACAGATATAACAGGGTGATAAATAAAATACACAACATACACAAACATTTAAGAAATTTTAAAAATAAGTGATTCTTTTTTTTTAATCAGATATTCTTAATCACAAATTGGATAAATAGTGTTGAGTATTTGCATTATAAAGACTTTTTATTTTAACAAAAGGAACATATAATTTCATTTATACACAATGTGTAAATAAATCAGAAATAGTACATAATATTTAACAAGAATGCAAATTTATTTACTCAATTATTATGATCAATCAACACTAAAAGAATAAAGTTTAAATTAATAACACAAGAAGGGTGTTTCAAATTTTTCATTATGTTTTGATTACTTTAAGTAAGATGTGGCAATAAAGTTTTCAGAGTTAGACATGGATGAATGAGGCATGAAACTTTTGAATTTTTTTTAAGTGGTAATATTTTGAGATAAATTATTTGATTTTTTAATAACAAAATTGTATTTTTTTAAAATAATAATATTCCAAACAATTTATTTAAGCAATTTTTATGCTCCATGAAACTGTTGCCCAAGTAAAATGTAGAAGAAAATAATTTTCTCAAAGAACGTAGACTAGCCACTTCCTGCCAATGAACCTGCTATATCATTGCAACAATAAAAATCTGTTTTGGAGTAATGACATCAACACAATCAACCACCCTGAAGGAAATAGGCTTCCATCAGAAACTTACTTATTTAAAATATTAATAAAATGTTATAGAAAATAAGATAGGATAGGGAAAATAAACAGTTACCTGTCACTTACCTTCACTGCCTTCATCTGTGGTAAGTGACGGGTAACTGTTTATTTTCCTTATCCTATCTTATTTTCAGTGCCTCTCGGCAGTTTCTTTGTTCCCTTTATCTAAAATGTTATAGAGGAATAACAAACATAAACAACATTTTTTAACAAATCATATACTTTTGAATAATATGTATATATTTTTAAGGAACATAAATAAATATAAAATTACAGTATGCTTTTGTTTCAAATTAAAAATAAAATATATTTAACACCACAAGATACAAAAATGTAAATGTGATTGGTGTCAGCAGTTGTATACTGTTTACATTTGTGTAATTTCACAAACTGAGAGCGTGACCAGAAAAACTGAAAAGTTATACAATCAAATCATTCATCTCGAAGTTGCCTCAAACTGTTAAATGATAAACCAAACCAAAGTACTTCAAAATAACTACAAAAAGAGATGCTCTCTACAAAATGACCCCCCATGAACTTCAAATACAAAAACTCTCCACAAAAATAGATAATATTCACTCCTACCCAGCAGTGTATATAGCCATTATAAACTGTTCCTTGTAAGGTTCATGGAGTCACCATACATAACACTAACATATAGGAAACTAGGATATTTAACAACAGCTTTTTGTGTATATTGTTTACCACACAATATTTTAAAATATTTTTGTACACTGAATAATGTTTGTACCATCATGTTTAACTTAGCTAAAAGGCTATCATTACTATGACAACAATAATTGCTACTTCTATAGTTGCTATAACTAAACATTACTGGCTTGTGTTGCTAGGAAGATATGTTCATAACAAAACAGCTTATTTAAAATTAAAATAAGGAGAGTTCGCTAAGCAAATGACAGTAAAGAAGTTGTTACATTCTGACACCAAGTCTAAGAACAACAAAGAAAATTTTAAAGTGATTAAACTATTGAAAATATATGTAATTAATAAAACTTGATTGGCCAAGATAAAATTAATGACATAAATTTTGTTTCTGATAAACTTTCGTTTGGGAAATAATCCTTAACAAGCAACTTTTCGGTCAAATTCCTGTTTCTACTAAAAGAAAAATGAGCTCTTCACATTTCAAGGCCTTAACTGTACTTATTCCTGGCATTTATAACTAGAGAGCAGAAACCATAACTACTGTCAAATCAAATTTGATGAATTACTTGGAATGCCTTAAAACGCATCAGCTCAGGCAATGCAGCATCGGACCTTATAGAATAAAATGAAATCCTAAGAATAACACAGAGCAGAAGGTCACAGCATTAGACTTTAATCTTTCACATAGACCAAAATTATTGAAATTGGTGGAGGCAGAATGATGTGACTAAATGAAAAGCTCATCTGACATGAATGCTATTGGTTAAGTTATTCAATCCAAAGAAGTAATAATGACATGAGGGACTATAAGAGATACAAGGAAATTAGAACCACACTTGTTTACTTTATATTTCAGATGCCAAAAAGTAACTATTTCTATATTATAAACAAATGGAAAAAAGTTAAAAAAAAAAAAACTTATTTGAAATATAAAATCTATCTTCAAACTCCAATGTTTTAAAATGTTTACAAATATGTAAACAAATTTCATTCCTACTATTTGTGTGTGTATGTATGAGTATGTGCTTTTTAATCTTTTGCTGGAGGGGAGAAGATTATAAAGGGGGATATCAATAAAACAACTGTCTGCAGGAAGCACTTTAGATATTCAAATCACTGTGTTTTCCATGTCTCTAAGCCTCCATTCATCCTAAAATCAGTCAGAAACAAAGATCAAGGATGCTGATATCATAAAAACTGTAAGGTACATCACAACTTCAAGCTGAAAAGACCAATGGAACAAAATCAATTGGTGCCTAATTAATAATATTATTGAATAAAGCTTTACACAGTAAAAACTGGTTTTAAAAATATAGGCTAGCAGTCTGCTTCTACTACATTGCCAATATGTCAGCAAATATTTTGCAAGATAGATTCCAGCAGAGAAATTATTATTATTATTATTTTTTAATTTGACATAAAACTGCGCCTCTGTGTTATTCTTTGTAAAATCCTTAAAAAGCTAACTAAGTAAAAGAAAAACAATACACCATTCGCTAATATTTCTACAAGCCCAAGTACCATTAAAAAAAGCATTAGAGAACTGTCTGAAATGATCATTTGTTTATAACTTACAATGCCTTAGTTACAATTATGGCATTTAAATTATCAATGTTTCTTTTTATGCTGTCAAATCTATGTCAGAATGTTACAAAATTCTTGTTCCTTTTCATCTGTGCTTCTAACTTACAATACTTTATTTATAATTAAGGCATTTGAATCAATAATGTTTCATCTTTATGCTGTCTAATCTTTGCCAACATGTTACAAAATTCTTATTCCATTTTATACACAGAGATTCCTGGGAGATAATTTAATCTAACCTAGCTGACTACACCATTGTATTTTAAATCAAATTTTCTGGAGATTTAAAGTTAAATAAACATTACTGTAAACCGGGGTTATTTTGGTACACTTTTTGGACTTTTTTGATGAAAATTCAGAAAAATCATAACAATTTAAGGAAATAAAGTGATTTACATGGTTATATCTGTCCTTCCTTTTTTTAAAATAATTGTACTTCAAACCAAATTAAGACTATTTTTCAACCAGATATTTTCATCCGTTTATGAATCAAAGTTGCCCCATGAAGTGGGGAAACTTTGGGACAAGAAATATTTATCGTTAAAATCAGTAGTAAAAGTGATTGGTACCAAATTTAGAGTAAAAGCATTTTATTTTTTGTTACATTAGACAGCTATAGTGTAATGTGTTTCTTTCTGCCCCTGAATTGCAAAGGCATCAGCAGAAATATTTTTACCCATTCTACTGCCTACCCCTTTGATGAACTTGAGTGACCTCAGAGATCTTTTGGATGATGTGCTCCATTAAGGATTTATCAATGAACATTTCAAATGTGTATTTAACTTGATCTACAATGTATGTATTTCACATTCTCAAATTTAAATATTTTTTCCATTAAGATTTTCTTTCTTTCTACCATTGTTAGAAAAATTAGCTATCTAATGCCACCACCTTAGAGACCTATCAGATATAACTATTCAGTTCAAATGAAATTTAGAGCTATTTCCAATTTAATTCTTCATTGATCTTCCAATTTCATCAAATCAAAAATTTCGAGGGCTATATGGGGACAGTGCCATTAACATGCCTCAATTTTTTAGGCAAAATATAATATGCCTCATAAGTTATCAGAAAACTATCACTTCAATAGCTTTGATCCTGTCCTAATGTTGCCCTGCGGAAGTCTCGACATTCCAAAACACTACCAAAATTTATAGATATTATTGTTTATATTTCTTTAATCATTGTCTAAAACAATAGCTAAGTCATGTATTTCTTTTTGTAACCATCTGTTTTCTCATGTCCGCTTCTTTGTTATATGAAAGTATGCAGAACAACAGAGCACTTTTAAAATAGTCTCAAAATTAAAAATAATCTCCTTTAATAAAAGTTTGTGAACAAAGTTCTGAAAAACTGATGGTATAAAGCAGCAAAGATTAACACTTGAATCCCATAATAAAAGTATTATATTTTGCAATTGGTAGCTGCAAGAGATTTAAACACCTGAAAACGTGATGTCCCAAAGTAGTCCCGGTTTACGGTATTACTATGCACAAGTAGCTAGTTTTGTGTAGTAGTTAACAAACACAATGATAAAAACTGCATAATCCAGAAGTAAAATACCTTTTAGCAACATAGGAAAACCTTATTTGTTAAAATATCATTAGAACAGCAAAAAATAACAAATAGTTGCAATTGTTCAATTCTGCAGCTGCATTCTCAAAATCAAGTTTTGAAATAAAAGATTGTACTTTCAGTTACTTATTAAGACTGTTTTTAGTGTATACTAACGAACATCACTACCCTAAAAATTTTATCACAGAAAATTTTGTCTAGTGTCTTAAAAATGTTAGTGACACTGAACACATTTTTCCCTGCATCCTCACAAAACATCAACACATATTGAAGTCACATTCTTTAAGAGCTCAGTCATCTCTTAAAATTCAGCTTCCAGCATTCACAAAAATTGCTGTCTTATTGATGATGTTGGGTAGAATTTGATGAAGTAAACAATAGCTGTGCCTGTTGCTGTGATAGCTGGAAAGGGATTGCCTCGTCTGATGGATGGCCTTGTAGATTTACCTGGAATTAATGATAAAGAGAATAGTAAAAATTCTTTTCTATTAACCCTTTCCTTGTTAATGGTACAAATTAATACCTTTATGTCTATCACCATATAATCTGACAATGTCATTATGCACTGCACTGTTGGGCCTGTTGATCTATTGTTGTACCATTACCTCAGACAATGACAGCATTTATTTTTAAATATTTGCACAAAACTGCTGAGCAGTGAATTTTCCAAGTTGTGGCTTGGAAGTGCATTGACAAGAATAACAACTGCTACATTACGGATGCCTTTTTATATGAGAAATTACTTGGCAAGTGTGGATTCCTGTTATTACTGTTTTAGTTTGAACATTTAACCATATATATTTTACCTATAAAAAATGGACTGTGTATATAGTTTCTTTAATAAATAATCGAGAAAAACTGACTAGGGCTAACAAGTACCGTCAGGGACCTGTGGTTAGTTCTATACAAATTTTATGTAAATAGATTTAGCATGTATACAATTGGTTTTAAATACTATTTTAGATACTAGCTGGTACCCACGACTTCGTTCGTGTTTGTAAAGAATTTGGATTGACAGCTACCGACATCTAAACCACCATAGTGCACGATGGGAGACTCAATGCTATTACCAGACATAAACGCCAGTCATATGCGCTATGTCAGGGAGAAAAAATCAGTATGATTTGCTGAAGACATTGTCTTGTTAACAGAGAGGACTGGGGATATTGAGAAGTTACTTAATAGCATGAACAAAATACTGAAGAAAGATTTTGGACTGAATATAAATCAAAGCAAGACAAAAGTGATGAAATGTAGCAGAAATGATACCGATACTAGTAGATTAAATATAAAAATAGAATCAGATGCAGTAGGAGAAGTATAAGATATTTTGTTACTTGGGAAGAAAAATTACAACTGATGGCCGAAGCAGGAATGATGTTAAAAGCAGAATAGCAATAGCAAAAAGAGCCTTCATGAAAAAGAGAAACCTTTCAGTTTCAAATATTGATCTAGGAATTAGAAAGAACTTTTTAAAACTCTTTGTGTGGAGCACAGCACTTTATGGTAGCGAAACATGGACTTTAGGAATACCGGAAATATAGAAAATTGGAAGCATTTGAAATGTGGTGTTACAAAAGAATGCTGAAAATTAAGTGGACGGACAAAGTAAGAAATGAACGAGTTTTGGAAATGATGTGTGAGAAAAGAAGTTTGTGGAAGAAGCTTACAGAAAGAAGAGACAGGCTGGTAGGTCATATTTTAAAACAAGCAGGATTGGTTAATTTGTTTGTGGAGGGAACAGTCCAAGGTAAGAACTGTAGAGGAAGACAGAGATTAGAATATATGAAGCAGATAATTGAGGACGTGGGCTGTAAGGGTATGTTGAAATGAAGAGGTTAGCACAAGATAGGAAGGGATGGAGGATTGAATCACACCAGTCAAAAGACTGACGACGGGGGGGGGGGGGGAATGCACTGTGTAGTTCAGGCAACAAAGTAAAAAATATGGACACACGTCTTTGGTCGAAATACGAAAATATCCTTGATCGGCCAATTTCAACCACCATATCTCCCACACTACCACAGTTACCGAAATTCAACCAACGTTGACTCTGTGTTACTACAACACACAAACACCAGTGATCTGCGCTAGATAGTTTTGGCTGAAAAGTGATACACCATGACACATACGTTTTTGGTAGAAATTCGAATGTGCCGCAGGCCGACCACTTTCAACCACCATATCACCCACATTCCCACAGCTATCGACATTCGGCCAACGTTGTGCACAACAGGAAACTCCATGCTACTTCCACACACAAAGATGAATGATCTGTGCTAGGTAGTGGTGGCTGAAAAGTGAAATACAGGAAAACACACGTCTATTTTTATATATGTATAAGATTTTCAAATGGATATTTTTAAGAAATACTACTATGATTGAAATTCTTAGAAGTTTATTATTTATCAAGACAAAGATGAAGATGAAGAAATGACTGCAAAGTTCTCGGATTACTTATTAGGGGAAAGAGTGGTTTTAGAATTGACTGAACAAGAATGGGGCAATGACGAAGTTATCTATTTTGATAATTATTTTTCATGTTTCATTATTAGAAAAACTAAAAACTGAAAGAACTTTTTTGTTGTGGGAAAATGAGGCCCAACTGCAAGGGGTATTCTGATGACTTAGCTGCTCAGTGGCTAACTAAAACAAGGAGAATTTGACTATATATTTTCAAACCTAGACATTGGATATTGAAAATGGAAGGATAAAAAGGTTGTACATTTAGTATCAAATTTTTATGGCAGCGAGGAAATTGCTATTACATGCAGTGTAGTTAACTATTAATTATACTGGTTGATGCCCATTGGCAAATTCAACAGATGGGGCCCACTCTCAGGCCGGATGGGCGACCTGGGGCAGATCTTGGTCGAGAGGGCCTGCTCTGGCTTATCATCGGAGACCCCTCCGGCAGGAAGCTCTGTGGCATTTTGTCCTTTCTGCCACCCTATTTTTACGCCACTCGTTACACGCAAAGAAAAAGATGGGCTGAAGTCAGCAGTTTCATGCCCAAGAGTCATCAACAATACAATACATTCATGGATGGGGTCGATATGCTGATGGTTTTTTTTTTTTACAATGCTAGCAGAAAATCACAGAAATGGTGGCACTAGATTTGTTCTGGGGAATTCTGGATATTGAATTTGTCAGTGCATATAATATAAATTGCCTAATGTATTGAAAAAAAAAAAAATCTGTAAAAGATTTCAGAATATCATTTGCTCAGAGTATATGACTATGAAGGATATCGATAAGAAGAAAAGTTCATTTACAGATATTTCACCAAGCTCTCATCCATCCAAACGGCACAAGTCAGACTATTCCACAATAAAAGCCAAAAGATTGGGAAACAGAGGTATACACTGCCTTTTACTTTTTTTAAAAAAAAAAGAAGAAGTGATGCATGCAGAACGAAGAAGATACAGTATAAACCTCTTTCCAAATGTTCCCAATACAATGTCTTTTTTGGGTCTGAATGAGAAAAAAATGTTTTGTTGAATATCATGAGGCGAGCATTTTATACTAATGTGAACAAAACTGATTTCAATTACTATTTCTGCACATCCTGTGATACACAAAGTCCCCAACAGTACCACTGTGTAATTAGTTCCAATAAAAATCTGGAAAAAATTAATTTTAATTTCAAGTACTGTTATACAAATATATAATTAAAATGATACATTTCCCTCTATTATCAATAGCTGGTAGGAAGGGTTAAATCAAAAACTGTTTGGCTTGTCTGCAAGTTTCACTCCTTAACTCATAAAGGGTTAGCATCATATAGTGTTTGCATATTCACTTCATTTAATATTTTTCTGACGTCAAAACACACGGCTTAAGAGCATTTGTGTTTAACAGTAGAGCACAAAATCATATACTACACAATTTCAAATACGGTAAATGCTATCGACTAAAAATCATACTAAAAATGATAAGAACAAAAACACCTCATTGCAAGTTTCTTATACTACTTATTAGTTTATGAGATCTACTGAATCTGAAAGAAAGGCTAATAGCAATATGTATAGAGGGTAGTGAAAATTTTATTCTAGAGAATGGAACACTAATGCTGCACATGTGCCCATAATGGTACAAGCAATTTAAAAGGATGCTGTCACAAGTTAACAAAAAAAATCTTGCATTTCAAATGAAATAAATGTAAACTATGATCAGCCACATTGCAGTTGTATTATGACCACTCAAACTTATGAAACCATGATGAAAATTGAAGCCATTCATGGAAATTGTCTTCAGACAACTGAAGAATGTGTGGAGCTACTGGAATTTAATGCAGTTATTGTCAGTGAAATGTAACTAAGAACTTTTGACAGACAATAATATAGCTGAGCACCATGCTATGAAGGGACTCTTGGAAGCCAACCCTGATTTCCCCCTCCCCTTTCAAAATCTTAAGATCTTAAGATTCAAAGACAAAACAGCAGTGTAGTGTCAATGGGAAACTGATGTGTGCAGGGATTATTTCCTCATAATTTGTAAACCATGGTCAAAGAGTAACTAAAAGGTTGTGTTGTGTTTTAAGAAGAAAACTTGTTTGTGGTGAACAGGTGTGGGAACATGACAATGAACCTGCCCACACAGCTCTGGGAGTAGAGCAATTTTCAAACAAAAATAACATGATAAGCACTACATGGTATCACAAACTGTTTGAGCAATGGATAAAGTAGCTTCAACAAATGTTATGATTCTAGTCAAGAGTACTACCAAAAGGAGACTGAAGTTAAAAAATGTACAAAAAAGAAAGAATTTTTCATAAATTGATTTTAGTTTCTTTAATAGTAGGATTGAAAACAAACACAGCAGATCATTTGATTAATGTATAAAACATGATGCAACAACAGGAAATAAAATAAGATATGGTTTTCCTTTTATTGGACTGTATTTGGTAGAAAGTGGAGCCAATAGATTGTTTGCAGAGAATCTCAGACTAGTGATTCTCAGTGATGAGCTGGCTTTCCCTATCCTTCTTTTACACATGTGGTAAGCCTTGGTGTATACATACTAAGGATTGCAATCCTGCAGTATTTTCAATCCTACATTTATGCAGAATTGGTTTCAGTCCTGCAGGATCCAGCATAAGCTTTTAAAGAGTAACCAAATTAAGTAATAAATGTCTGTTTAAAGAATTAATAAATCAGCTTTAAGGCATTTACATTTTTGTTTTAAAATTTAATGCTGGTACCTAAGTAAATAATCAAATGTAGCAAGACTCTTTCTCTGTGTGTGTGTGTGTGTGTGTGACTATTCCCATCTGTTCCTTGATCTACCTATACTTCTACGTTTAGATCTACATTGATTTACTGCTTTTTGTAATCGTACACTATCCATTCTATACAGATGGTCTCTCCAATTATTCCTATGCTCCTCTATCTTATCATTCATACTTTATATTTTCTACTCCTCTCTTATGGTCTCTTTTGATCTAATTTTGTGCATCCCTTTACAGATCTTAGGAACTTCATCTCTGCTGCTTGTATCTCTTCTCTTCATTACCCAAGACTCACTTCCACAGAGAAACATAGGAACTGCCTTCACTTTATAGAATTTCATCCTTGTGTCTCTGCACATCCTATTTTCTAAGGTTTCAGCTATCATTCCACACATCATATGATACTGGTTCTCTTTATTTTCAATATTTTTGCTTACACTATATGTTATGTCACAACCAAGGTAGTTATGGGGCGAATACTTGTTCAACCACATAGCTGAGGCCCTTGAGGCCGTACCAGCCATCGACCCCTGTAAAATTATAACTTATCGAAATATAAAAATTATACAGAATATTAAAATATATGATGGTCTAATAACAGTAATAGAAATTTATCATTTCAGTTGTTACAAAAGCAAAGTGGGCTATAAAGAAAGTTTTACAGGTATATGTACTATGCAAGAGGAAAGGAAAAAATGATGGCAGGTCTTAAAGGCCAGAATTATGGAGCAATAACTGAAGTTATTGTTGATTCAGGTTGCATTGTAGGAAACAACAGAATGGGTAAGACATCTGTGAGAATATCTTAACACGTTGACTGCCAACTACGAGATAACTCGTAGGTTGTGTTCTCTTCTAGGACGCCAACTACGAGTTATCTCGTCCTGTGTTTACTTGCCATTTTTGTACAGCTACGATTAAACTCGTAATATATTAGTGCTAATATCGATAGATGATGGCTTCTGGGAAAAGAACAAAAAATCAATGCTGGCTTGCATGAACAGAAAATTTATTAAAAAAAACGAACAAAAATTATAATTATAAAAATTATTTCAAATTCAAGAAATAAAGTAATATTTTATTGTTTGTGGAACTTCTTAAAACAATCTTCCACGCAGAGGGCTGGCTTCTCTTTACAGATTGGGCAGAAATAATGCGTTTCTCGGCGTTTTTTTGCTTGGGTACATATACGACATGGCTTTGTCGGACGCTGTTTTTTCTCAGTAGGTGGTAGACACTCTAAATAGTGGAGCTCTTGCAATTTTTTTTTTTTCGAAACTGGTTCAATCTCTTCTCCAATCAACGCGACGACGAATTCTTCTCTGAACTTTATCAGTTTTATTTTAGAAGAAGTTACTTTTTGAAAAATTTTATGAGCATTGTGTATATATATCTCTATAATATGTAATGAAACCTTTTTGGGCCATCTAATAGTCTTTCTTAGAGATGAGTAGTACGAAAGCATTTGATCTGATCGGTCAATGCCAGACATTCCATTATTGTAATCTCGAATTATATTCGGTTTCATAGTAATTTTTCCATTGCGATTGGGCACCTCTACCATTTCAACAGCATGCATGTTTGAAATGCTAAGGACATCTCGTTTGTCTTTCCATTTACATACAGTAACAGGACCATTTTGCTGCCAGATACACTCCCCTTTTTTCAGTTTACGATTTACCACATCTCTGGGGTTTCCTTTTCTGTTATTTCGTAGGGTTCCGCACACATAAGTTTTTCGTGTATTTAGCAGTTTTGTAAGAGCAACAGAATTATAAAAGTTATCCATGTAAACCGTGTAACCTTTATCGAGATAGTCCTCAAGTAAATGTAAAACAACATCAGTAGTGTGACCTACATTTTTATCAGTTTCCACAGATTTTCCGCTGTAAATCTTTATTTTCATTACAAGACCGTCGGACTCACATAGTTCATACAGTTTGATACCATATTTGTGTTTTTTATTTTTTATATATTGGTGGAAAACCAATCTACCCCGCCATAGCATCATAGATTCGTCAATACAAATATTTTTATCTGGTACATAGTTTTCACGCATAATATTAATGAAATGATTTAGAATTGGTCTCACCTTGTGTAATCTGTCGGCAGATGGTATTGAGTTATCAACCAAATGAAAATAACGAAGTAACAACTGGAATCGATTTCGACTCATATGTGAGCGCCAAAAGTTTACATTATATAGCTTGTTAGTGCTCCAGTAATGTTCAATTGATGGAAAAGTACAAGGTCCCATTTGCAACAAAAGTCCCAAAAAAAACCTTCATCTCTGCAGTACTGACGTCTTGCCACTTTGATAACCTATTAGATTTTTTCATTTCTTTACGTGTTTCAATTTCTTGCGCAGCATATAAATTAGTTTGTTCCACCAGTAATGCAAGAAGTTCATCCGAAAAAAATAAGTCCACCAGCGTTTGTACTGTAAAATTTGTCGTATCCAATTTCACACCAACATTTTCTTGGAAAATAAATAATTCAGGATTTTGCTGAATTTCTGTCCACAAATTATCATTCGCATTTGATATTGTTGCTTGGGAATCATCATCATTTTCTTCAAATTCGGGATCAACTTCAGGTTCGGAGACGACTTCATCTTCACTATCACTTGAATTCTCAGAAGGTTCATAATCGCTACTGTCATTACCATCCTCGTCAAAAATCCCGTCAAATTCTGAATCACTTAGATTTACGTAGTACTCAATTTCATTTTGAGTCAGTGGTCTTTTCTTATCCATATTGGGTTCTTGATAATTCAATTATACCAATAATTATAAAACAAAACACTCAAGAAAGGCGTAAATGTTGATGCACTCAACAATTTCTGAGATACTAGTAACGAATATGGACGCGTATCAATAATTCAGATTTAGAGAAGCGATAGGTCGAAGCGTGTCTGGGTGCGAGTTAACTCGTAGTTGGCTTCCGCGAAGAGATTTCTGTTACAGAAGCAAACTACGAGATAACTCGTAAGAGCTTTTTTTAAAAAAAACATTTTTTATGCTTTTTGATGATAACAATGCACTAGAATTAGAGTTTTTAACAATATAATGTGATTAAACCAAAATGTCATTTTTGGCCAGATTTGTGAAAATTGCCGTGGCAGTCAACGTGTTAATTGATGGTTATTGCTGTTGATATCTAGATGTGGATTTGTGTCATACAATAAATATGTAAAGTCTCCCAAGTGGCTTATGCCATGGTTGGGCAGATTCTTCCAGTGCTTTTGTCTACTGCATCTACATCATATATCCCCATCAGTAAGAGTGGTATACTTGTAATTGACCCATATCTCCAGTAGAATTGTTCAGCATTTGAGAATCACTAGTCTGAGATTCTATGTTCTGCCACTGCTGATTCATCTTTTTGCCCCAGGCGAACATGTCGGGCGTGTTCCAAACAACGTTGTTGTACACACCATATTGTCTGGCCGATGTATTTCTTTCCACTTTCACACGGGATGCAATAAACTCCGGGTGTACGAAGGGCAAGGTCATCTTTTGGAGAGCGCAAAAAAAAGACTGTCAGGCAGTCTCCAGCTGCGCCCACCTCTCATAATGTTCTCCCGTTGACGAAGGGTTTATCCCGAAAATTACTTTATTATTTGTGTTTGTCTTTTCTGTGTGTTCGCGCCCCACATCCATCATCTAAAGGTAAGTGGTGGCTCATTTCCCAATCTTATATATTTACAGTATCACTCTCTGACAAACACTCTGTTCACTCCATATTTTACTACTGAAGAAGAATTTAACCTCAAAAAATTTCTGTATGTTAAACAGAAATGTAGATTCACTTACAGTCACATTTATCCCAAAAATGTCAACATCCAGCAGTAATGTACTTTACATGGTATATACCAAAAGTAGTAGGACTGATTTAAAAAAAAAAAAAAAATTATTGAAGATATCTTTACAATTCCTTAATCCTCTTCAAAATAGCACCCTTAGGCAGCTACACACCAAAAATTACGCTGCTGACATTGGCCGTACGCCTTCTGGAAGTCAGTTTCGGGGACGCTGTTGAGAGCCCTCGTCGATGCTGCTTGAACGTCCTGCATTGAGTCAAACCGCTGTTCCTTCAGCTGCTTTTTCATCCGTGTGAGTAAGAAAAGTCAGATTGAGCCACATCAGGACTGTAGGCGGGGTGCAGCAATGCGGAAATGTCAATTCGGGCCAACAATTGCCTCATGACGGTGCGCCTTGGCACAGCGCATTGTCGTGATGCAGAGTCCAGTTGGCGGAGATGACTGGTCGGACGCGATTCACTCGGTCTCACAGGCGGGCTGGCACTTGCATGTAAAAGTTCGAATTGACAGTTTCCCCAGGGAAAACGAACTCCTTATGAATCACCCCGCGACGGTCAAAAAACATGATCAGCATTGTCTTGATCTTTGATTTCCTCATGCGGGCCTTCGTTGGACGGGAGGACGTGGAAGGAAACTGTTGGCCCGATTCGGCGTTGCAACGTTGCTGCACCCCACCTACAGTCCCAATCTGGCTCCAACTGACTTTTTTTTTTATTCCCACGGATGAAAAAGCAGCTGAAGGAACAGCGGTTTGACTCAATCCAAGACTTTCAAGCAGCATCGACGAGGTCTCTCAACAGCGTTCCCGAATCTGACTTCCAGAAGGCGTATGGCCAATGGCAGCAGCGTAATTTTTGGTGTGTAGCTGCCTAAGGGTGCTATTTCGAAGAGGATTAAGGAATTGTAAAGATATCTTCAATAAAAAAAAATTTAAAAATCAGTCCTACTACTTTTGGTATAGACCTGTATATTAGATCTTCTAAAAGGCCCTACAGTGAACATCTTATGCAATGGAAGGAAGTACCTGGTGAGGTTCAATCATGATTGAAGTTGCTGGGGCGTGTGTACGAGTTGCAACTGTGGCTACAGCCAATGGAGAATGGAAGAGATCTGATGGAGCAGGAACTGATGCATCACCATCTCGCCCAACAGAAGTTGTGCTGCTCACTGCAGCATTGTATGGCAATGTCACCTGAACACAAATTATCTTATAATTAATTCCAGCAAACCTTTTGTAAACTGTCATCAAACTTTTCCAGGATTACTGTGTTATAAAGTGCATTATAGACATAATAGATTTGAAAATATTATATAAAAATCAGTTTCAATTAAGATTAAGGAGATATTTTATTGAATTCTGTGGCAGAGCTACCAACTAGTTTCATTTAGGGTAACGTATCTGGTACTTACATTTTATTAAACTTCCAGACTTTGTTTAATTTAGTTAATTAACAGCAGTTAACCACATCTTTGTTTGCACGGATTCTTAATGTAAAGACCTCCTCCTTAAATTAACATCACCAAGAGCTACATGTTCTAAGGCCCTTGTGGCTCACTGAACACAAATTCTTTTTGCACAAAGAGTCTCCACAACAAATTACATTCCTCCTAATGGATTGATACCATATGTATCCTAAAATCACGATAAACATAGCAAATGTGCGAATTAATTATCCTTTAAATGGATGCTATTTTGTGAAACCCTTTATCTTAATTTCTAAGATTTTTTGATGTCACATTAAAATAAATCATTCCTTAGTCTATGGGACTATGGTATATACATTAATTAAAATTTAATCAAACTCTGTCCATAAGTTTTTGCATGAATTACATTCGAGAATAAATTATAGCTTTTTGACATCACATCAAAATGAAATACAGGGCTAGTCAAAATGATTGCAGCGATTTTATGATTTTTCCTTTGCTGTCCTATTATAGGTACGATGACGGGTTTGCTGTTATAAGACAAGTGGTGTTCCAAGTTTCGATTGTACTAAATGCAAGCTTCCCGTGGTGGCTGCTAGAGCGCTAGAGAGCAAGATGGCTGAAAGTGAGAAAGCGTACGTTGTTCTCGAATTTCATCTGACTCAGTCTGTGGTAACTGTTCAGTGACACTTCAGAACAAAGTTCGGCAAGGATCCCCCGCATGATAACACCATTCGGTGTTGGTATTAACAGCTTAAAGCCACGGAATGCCTTTGTGAAGGTAAAACAATGGGTCACCCTCCTGTGTCTGAAGAAACCATTGAACGTGTGTGCGCCTGTTACGTTCGTAGTCCACAGAACTCTACTCCTCGAGCGAGCAGTGAATTAGTGATTCCACAGAAGACCGCTTGGAGAATCCTACGGAAGCGAGTGTATATGAAGCCTTGCAGGTTACAGTTGCTACAAGCACTGTGGCACAACGATGAAGTTTTCAATTCTGGGCCCAATGTCTACATAAATAACCAAACAAAAGAGCAAAACTAACATTTTCTTGTAAAAGTGCTAGTTGTAAAGATGGCGACTGCTGAACAGAGAGCTTTTTGTGTTTTACAGTTTGTAAGGTGTGAATCTGTAATCACAGTTCAATGAGCATTCTGTATGAAGTTCCTTTACAATCCTCCAAATAATGATAACATCTGTAAATGGTATCATCAGTTTGAAGACACTGGCTGTCTTTGTAAAGGGAAGAATATGGGATGACCAAGCATGATTGAAGAATGAGTTGAATGAGTGAGAAATTCTTTTGCACGTACCTTTAAGAAATCTGTTAGGAAGGTTAGTCGTGTAATAGCAATTCCAGTGACGTCTGTGTGGAGAATCTAAAGGAAATGCTTACATCTTAAGTCCTTATTCTTTGCAACTGTTACAAGCTCTAGAGCCGACAGGCTACCATTTACGTGACAACTTCGTAAACAAAATGTTGCTACATGGTGAAAATTTTCTTGATTGTGTCATTTTCAGTGATAATCATCATTTTACCTAAATGGAAATGTGAACACACATAACACATGAATCTGAGGGGTCAGAAAATCCCAACGAGGTGGTACACTTGCAACATGACTCCCCAAAATTGAATGTTTTTTTGTGCCATATCTTGGCGGAAAATTTATGAGCATCTTTTTTTTCTGGAAAATCAACTGTAACTCGTGTTACTTATCTTGAAGCACTTAACTGAGAGATGACGAACCAGAGAACTTAATTTGGCAGCAAGACGGTGCGCCGCTTCACTGGCATAACTCAGTATGCGACTGGTTAAACGACGTTTGATGTTGTACCAGGACCGGCCACCATGGACCAAATGACAGGGCTTGCTTCACATAGCCTACATGTTATCTCAATCTGATGCCATGCGATTTTAGCTTTGGGGGTTCATAAAGGATCATGTGTATGTACCTCTGCTACCATCACTTACCATAAATGAAGGCACAAGGGAAACAAACAAATTCTAGAACTCTTTACAATATTTTTGTAAAAATCTTACTTATGTATACAGATGAGACATACAGCAAGCAGATCAGATTAGTCTACTTGTTTACTTTCAAGGGGGTACCCCCCAAAAAAAAACAGAATTATTTTTTAAAACCTATATGTTTTCAAATTTTTTTAAAAACAACCTTATCCCCTTTAAAATACTCTCGATTACAACTAATACATTTGTCCCACCGGTACTTCCACCGTTCAAAACATTTTCTGCAGTCATCTTCAGATATGGCTGACAGCTCCTCACTCATTTTTTTCTTGACCTCTTCAATGTTGTCAAACCGGTGTCCTTTCAAGCTCCTTTACATGCATGGAAACGAGAAAAAGTCGCACGGAGCCTGGTCAGCGAGCAAGGTGTGTGGGGCAATGGAACCATGCAATTTTTAACCAAAAACTGCCTAACAGACAGCAGTGTGTGCAGGTGCATTGCAATGGTGGAGGAACCAGTATCCTGTCTGCCACAAATCAGGTCTTTTTGATGAACACTGTTGCGTAATCTTCTTAAAACTTTCAAATAAAAGGTTTGATTGACAGTCTGATGTAGGGGACAAACTATGAATGAACTACGCCCTTGGCATCAATAAAGCAAATGAGCATTTATTTGATGTTTGATTTCACTAAATGACATTTTTTTGGACGGGTGACAATGACGTCTTCCATTGGCTTAACTGTTGCTTTGTTTCTGGGTCATAATTGTGGCACCATGACACATCTCCAGTAATGGTCTTTGGCAAAAAAATCTGGATCAATTTCAAGCTTATTTCAAAGCATGACGTTTCAACTCGACGTTCTTTTTTATTGTCAGTCAAAGCCCGAAGAACAAACTTGGCAGCAACTCTTTTTCACTTCCAAATATTCTGTTAAAATTCAAAGCTGAGCTCCAAGATAATCCACTAATCTCTGACAGTTGATCAATTGTCTGTCGACAGTCTGAAAGCACAAGCTCTCAAATTTTTTTAACATTTTCATCGATTCGAGCAGTTGATGGACATCCAGAATGAGGTTTGCCATCAATCGAAATGTCACCATTGTTAAACTGAGTGAACCACTCATACACTGGGGTTTTTTCCCGTAGCATCATCTTTGTAAGCTATTTTCAACATTAAAACAGTTTCAGCAGCAGTTTTACTGAGTAGAAAACAAAATGCCACAGCTGCACGTTGTTCACTTAAACTTGCCATCATCAAAAACGAAACAATAACAAAACAGTGCTAGCAAAAACAATCACTGCAAATTAACAGAACAAGCCAGTTCGACAACACAGGAAGCACTGAATGGCAATGAGTTGTGCTATAAATACTTAATGGCAGAAACACCTACTACACAAGCTCTGCCTACAACAATCCTATTCCAGTTATTTTTGGGTACCCCCTCATATCTGATCCTTTTTCCGTGTGTCTCATAACATTTTATACTGAAATATTGTAAAATGTGTTAGTCCTAAGTTTTTTGTCGTTGTACCCCTGCCTTCATTTGCGATGAGTGATTTGATTTACTTTCCCTGTGCATTCTTATTTTCAGCACCAAAAATATTTTATTTATTGTTATTATCATCATTTTACTCTATCATTATGATGGGTGAACATGCTCAAAGATTTTATATAATCCATCATTTTCCTAGACCAGTCATATTTTCATACTGATGTATAGAGCAAGTGTCTGTGAATCAAGCAGATTGTGTTTTGAGTACTTAGCGTTAAAATTCAGTATGACAGAGTGTTATTTATTAGGTAAGAGAAATAAAATTAAACAAATAATCAGAATAGCCAAAGAGCCTATGAACAAAGAATAGCCCCAGGAGTATTCAAAATTCAATGTCAATGTGGACAGATGTATATAGGGGAAACCAAGCAGCCAGCCGAAATAAGAATTAAAGAACAAAAATGATATGCGTGACCAGGTCAACCAACAAAATCATCCGTAGCAGAACATTTTGCAAGAACAACATGAGGTGTTAAGTATGGAAACAATGGTATTGGCAAAACCAGAAATATGCAGTTGATAGCCCGAGAAGTTGTGGAAATATTTAAACAAAACAGAGATGGAGGCTACAGACTGAGTAAAGCAAGGAAATGTGGTTGGTATAATCATGCAAAACGCCATGAAAATGCAAACAAAGAATAATAAGAACGAAGACTTTCCCGGCATATGACTGCAATGTACACCCGTGAAGACTACATTGCAAAGAATAATAACATTCATGTTTCAGACCTCAAAACATAATACCTCTGTAATACTGCTGGCCTGTTTGATTTTGTTGACAACCAGAACATTCTGTCAAAAGTAAACCAAACTTTTCTCAAGAAAAGGCTTGGAAGCTTTGGGCAAAACATTGAGGCAATTAAATGTCAATGTCTCAACGCCCAATTATAGGAATAAGATATTAATTTACAGTTGTGAAAACAATTAAAAGTTAAAATCTCAATGCCTTAAACAGCAAGCAATTGAAAGTTTTCCATAAACAGAATAAAAATCAAGAAAATGGCTCATTAGTATCATTCTAATAGTTATTTGCGTCAAAGTAGGCTTAACCAATGTAGTAAATTGGACTTCCTCATATGCACTCACTGTAAACACTTCTGAGAACAAGCAAGGTCTGGCATGTTGCTCTCAAATATGCCTGGCACAAGATTCCTCAGCTTCTAGATATCATGTCAAGATGATATGTATCTAATGATTTTTGAATGAATCATGGTTAAGAAACAAAGTAAAAAAAAAAAATCTAAAAAAAGTTGGTTTCTGTAGAACCTTAATGAAGCTCCGGTTATTTAAAAAAATATTCAATGTATAGACTTTCTTACATATTATAAAACAATTTTATTATATGCATGATAACCACTAAAGAAATCATCTCCATAACTGAATAGCTAGATCTGGTCTTTTATCACAATAATAGATACAGTTTTCAGACCTTAAATGTAACTTCCTACAAGCTCTTATAAAATTCCAATTATTTCTGTTTTATAGGGGCCCTTAACTGATAGACAAATATACCACAATACACCAAAGCTGATATTTAGAGCATCCTTGCATTGAGTCTAAATCTCTTTACCTGCATTTCCATTTTACACGTTACAACATGTCAGGGACATCTAAGAACATTTTGGTATTGCCTCTCTCTCTCTCTCTCTCTGTAAATTACAAGGGCTGCCCAAAAAGTAGCAGAAGTTTTGACCTGGCGCAGCAGAGGCTGAGGCTAGTGCCTTGATCTTGGTGTCAGTGTGTTCCTACACTCAGTATGCAACCAGCCATGGTATCATGCCTATTGTACTTTGAATACAGTGGAGTGTTAAAATGAGCGCTGCAAATTAAAATACCACCAGTTGTGAAGTGAGAGCTGTGACAAGCTTTTTGTTGGTGAAAAATCGCAAACCAATTGAAATTTATCGCCAAATGTGTACGGCCAAGTAATAATGAGTGAAAGTCGAGTGAGGCAGTGGTGCACTGATCTTAAAAATGGCTGAACCAATGTCACAATGAGAATCGCAGTGGTAGGCCTAGTCTTGTGAGTGATGAATTGGTGGCAAAAATCAATGCAAATATCCGTGAAAAATCATCATTTCACGACTATGGAACTCTCAGAACATTTACCCCAAATTTCACGGAGTTTAGTTCATGAAATTGTGGTTGGTAAACTTGGTTACCACAAATTTTGTGCCAGGTAGGTTCCAAAAATCCTAACGGAAGCCCACAAAAAAACAGAGACTTCTTGCAGCACTGACATTTCTGGAAGACTACGACAAAAGTGGAAACCAAGTTATCGATCATATCATAACTGGTAACGAGACTTGGGTAAAGCACTTCACCTGTGAAACAAAAGGCAGTCGATGGAATGGGGACACGCATTCACACAAGAAACTGAGTAAATTTCTGAAAATGCTGTCAGGAGAAAAAAATCATGGCTACTGTGATTTGGGATGCTGAGGAAGTGATTCTCGTTGATTATCTTGAGTGTGGCCAAACAATCAACTCGGAAAGGTATTGCGAAACACTGAAAAAATTAACACGTGCAATACAAAACAAGCGTCAGGGAAAACTCGGCAAGAAGATTTTGTTTCTCCACGACAACGCACATCCACACATGGCCAGTCGTACCCAAGAGCTCTTGGATGGTTTTGAATGGGAAGTTTACAAGCATCTGCCGTACAGCCCGGATTTGGCACCGAGTCACTACCACCTGTTCCCAGTGATGACACTTTGAAACTGACGCTGAACTGCATACCGGTGTATACCAGTGGTTGAACTCGTAGGCAGCAGATTTCTGCAGAGAGGGTATTCAAAAGCCTGTACCACGTTATGATAAATCCCTTAAATTAAATGGTGATTATGTAGAAAAATAGCCTAAGAGTTTACCTCCAAAATGTATATAATAAAAAAGTTTTTTTTTCACTTTGTTTACTTTTTATTTCAAAACGTCTGTTACTTTCTGGACAGCCCTCGCTAAAAAAAAAACTCTAATATCAGTAGTTTGACTATAAGCTATGATGAAAATGTGCTGAGTGGAGATAATTAACCTACTTTTCTAATATATTTCTAAGGACTAACAAGTTGCTTCATTCAAACTGATTTAATTAATAATTAGCAGTTTGTCAGTTGCTAATGGAAACTATGATTTGGTGCTCAGTACATACTACATCCAATGTTCAATACGATATGATCCTATAACTGGTATCAATGTAGAACCTCTATATAGAAAGTTATCAGCAGAATTTTCATTCATCAAGAAAAACTACTACTAAATGTTTGCATCTAAGTTTTCATACGTGAACCTACAATTAGAAATGGCCCCATTGACAAAATTATGAATATACAAACCAAGTGACTAGTAGTGCTGCTGACATTAAGTTGCAGGGGCGGCAGCAGTCCATAGCGTGCCATTAGAAGCTGCTCCGATACACGGCGCAATTCTTCCTGCTGTTGAACTATCAACTGCTGTAGCTCTTCATGTTTACGTTGCAACTGCTCCTGGATATGACTCTGGGCTGTTGTCATCACTATAGGTTGCCGCACCAGCTAAGGCAGATAGTTTGAGGTCAGATAAATGGACGGACAGATCATTGACTAGCGCATTGTGTTGGTGATTTGAGACAGAGTTTAGACTTGTAGAACCTCCTATTGTTTGTCACAGAGGTTATATCATTTCTAGTAGGATGATGGGCATCATTCGTTTAAGGATTTTAGAGCAATAGAGATTTCATAAACATCCATTAGGTCAGACTACTAGTATTTTGTTGTTAAGATTTTAAAAGAACCCTCCATTACTGAACTGAGAGAGTATTGATTTGTATGTCGGTGGCAAAGGGAGACCGCATTTGGAGTTGAAGAGGGTTCTGCATGAATGGCAACGGGAAACAGGTTTGTACTGCTCTGTGCATGAGTTCTAAATTTTACCTTAACTCTCCACAGTCCTTGACAGCAGACAGTCACTGTCATTTACAAAATTAAAACATATACATGTTGTGAAGAAACAATTTACCTAAAATAAAATAATGGAATCAAACATATTCAGGACACAGATATTACAAAGAGTAGCTTGTTAATTAGATGTTTCTACCTATACACTAACCTCAGTGGCTGGGATAGATGTGACAACAGCAGTTGCTGGAAATCCTGTTGCAATAACAGGCTGAACAGGTATGGCAGCTACATATTGCTGTTGTGTGTCTAGGAAAGGAGTAGCAACAGGAACTGATGGTTGAGAAGTTGAAGTTGTTACAGCGGTTGTAGTCAATGCTTGTGTCTGTTGCTGCTGTGGTGAAGAAGTACCAACCATCGTTTGTGATTTGCTACTTCCAGATTTTGAACGTCGCTGATAGTTGAAGGGGAAAAAAATACAAACCATTAACAAGATCCAAGTCTCAATGATTTAATTTTTGTTGTTGAACATGGAAATGAGATTTTAAGTAAAAAGCACATAAAAAAACCTATTATTAATTTAAGGTCAGAGTTACAGCTAGTTTTGTTCCAACTATTTTTCAGCAAGTGGAAGAAATGCCATGAGGCAATACATACTTGGAAAGAAAACAAAACATTCTCATCACTCAACAAAGTTATAGGGAGGAAGACAGCAGCAAAAAAAAAAAAAAAAAGACTCCTCAGACACAAAAACCAAATTACACTATGCCCTCTTCAAGAAAATAGAAACACATGATCGAACTATGCGGGCAACCAAGAACAAGCAACATTGTACCGTGGTCATGCTTCTATTTTCTTGAACAAAATCATAGCCCAAAATATTGTTTTATTATTATTATTTTGTGGAACATTTTTGTTATTGCTGTCCTCTTCCTTCAACCTCTGTGAGTGGTGGTTCTACTTTAGCTTTCCTTTTATATATTTAACCGTCATTTTTTAACTTATGAAGCATAAGAACATGTAGGAAATAAGATATACAGAAGTACATCAAAACAAAGTACAACAAATTAGTGGCAATTGTTTTTTTTCTGGCTCTGGTAGCAAATTTGACTGTATATTTCTTTGTACCTTCAAATTTTACTGATAAGTAATGAAATCAAATCGTATTTTAGATTTTTCTTTAATTCCTTAAACAGCCAATTAATTGTGTCAGTTTAACAAATACCATTGTATGATGAGTAGAGATTTGTCTCGAAGGTGTTGGCTGTGCAGCAGGACTAGTTCTTGAAGCTGCAGCAGAATCACAGCTGGTACCTGGGCTGGGAGTCGTGGGTATGATAGCAGAAGTTGAATTTCGTGTGGAACTTGCAGTCTGAACCTGCTTTTGTGCCAGAGGGGATCTTGCTTCTATCTGTTGCATTTTGCCTATTGTTAATGGAACAAAAAATTATATCAATAATTCCGCTTACCTAAGGAGTTCCTATACCAACTTTTCTGTTGCTAAAATCTGCAAGGAGGCAATGACTAAATATGCTTTCCTCAAAACATTTGATACCTATCTTCTTTGAAGGTGAGACTATATTTTAATGTTTCAAGTTTCTCATCCAGTAAAAGCATTTATGAACATTCCTTTTTAATTTCAGTATCTATATTGATGTGGTCATATAGTAAGACTGGCCATCCTCTGCAAGCATATTGGATGACTAGCAGGTCTCGTGTAGTCGTCATATGGGTGTGACTGATCCCAATACTTGGAATGTTACTGAATGGCGTCCGTTGTAAGCAATCTTGAGAAACCAACTTCAGCCGACTACAGGCGATGGGTGGCTAAACCTATTGGAGTTGGGATAACTGCTTGTAGTCACCTTTACGTAGTCTATGTTGTGCATTCCTTTTCGTGTGTATGGCCATCTTTGTTTATTTTATCCTTCAATATGGGTAATGAGAAATTAATCAGTGCCATAAATGAGAAAACACTGTTGTTGGATATGAGAGACAAGTGATTCTACTCATGTAATGCTCAGTGGAAACTGGGGGGAAAGTTGCAGGAGAATCAGGTAGTTAAGATGGTAGGTAATCTTGACAAATATATTACTATAGCTACTTTATAATTTATATCCTGTATAGGTACACTTTAATAATACTTAATTGAAATACTTGTGATTAATCTACATTTAAGTTACATACATACAAAATACCTAGTAGCTACATTATTACCTACTAACAAAACAAACCTAATTTGCACTTCTTTAAAAAATATTTTTATTCTTTAAAAGATATATTAATTGAACTGAGAGAATTGAAAGTATCAAAGTATGAAATCTCCACAAAAAGGGGCTTCTGTACAAGATAATTTACAAGACACCGAAGATAATATTGGACATGGCATCAACTCACCTTCACCTAAAACTTCACGCACCAGTGCAACAAGCTCCCAATCTTCCAACCTTCCAACTCATCCCTTCAAACACCAACAATTCAAACCCCACTACCATTACTATCCAGACCAAGAGCAAAATAAAATGGTTCATAGGAACTCTGAAAAACATTTTCCCAAAATCAAGAGAGCCAAATTAAAATTATTTGACAAAAGCAATGCCACTAAGGGAGATAGCGATGCTTAGTTTTTCCAAAGCTTTCTTCCATTTCTGAATGTTACTCTTCTTAGGAAATTGGCAATATGAAATAATATGCAGCTCTTGAATCTCTTGGAACTTAAGTTCTTAAGCCAAACCCAAAGAAAACTGAAGTCTGCAAATTTCGCTTGCATAATAAACGTGCTAAGTGAAAGTTGAATGTAACCTGAAATGGCACTATTCTGCAGCACAGTGATAATCCAATATACTTTGGTGTAACTCTTGATAAAAGCCTCACTTTTAAAAATCATATCTCAAGCAATGACTGGAGGGAGCTAACCCATGCGTCATCCACACCTCCGCCTTAGCATTGTGTTACTCTGCAGCAGAGTATGCCTGTCCTGTGCGACAAAAAACATGTTATGCTATTGGGCTCCACAGAACATGCTGACTTATCACAGCATGCCTAAGGCCATCACTTGGTGGTGGAGATATTGGCTGGCATTACCCCTGGAGACATATGCTGGTAAGTTGCTAGGCTCAGAGTGAAAGAAGACACCCGCCCCCAAAACATGGTTATGCACCAGCACCATTAAGACTAAAGTCCCGACCAAGCTTCTTAAGGATCTCAACGCCACTGAAAGGAAAATAAAGCAGTGAATGAATATCAGCCCGGGACAAAAGAGTGTGGCACAACATCAATTGGATCAAGCTGAAAGAGGACCTACCACCCAGGTCTGAACAACCATGGTCCCTATGAAAGTCACTGAATAAACTTAAAGTTGGAGTTAGCGGCTGTAAAAACACACTATCTTCATGGGAATACCTGAGTGAGAAACCAGATACCACATGTTCCTGCGGCAAGATCGAAAATATGGTACATTTGTTGTCATGCCCACAACTCGGAATAAATGTATCTCAGTCAGACCTACAATTAGCCACTGACAAAGCCATCGCATTGGTGGAAAAAACTACCTTGTATCTGACGCTGCCATTGATATGAAAAGAAGAAGAAGTCTACAAGTGACAGCAATACGGGATTCTACTTGGTTAGGGGTGACAACCTCTGCAACGTGATTAGTTTTCTAAGCAGTGACAAGTCTTTGTACTTGACGTATAGATAGCCAACAATTTAACAGTCTCTGTCTATCTTTTTTGTCTAGCAGCATACTTATTGTGCAGCAGATCATCAGCTACTTCAGGGTCATTACTATCACAGAACTGCTGATACATTTTCTCAAACTCCCTTGAAATTGTTTGAACCTCTATCATATTATATATTTAAGACAGAGATAAAAAAAAGGCAAACAAATAAAGGAGAAAGGAATGTGGATTATTTTCAGGAATTAAAGCAATTTAAAATTTCACTGACACAGGGAAAACGTATAGTACGTGTACAAAAATAGTAATGATGAACCTGGGCTGGCTCTTAAGTCCACAATGTCAATGAGCTTTAAACTGCCAATTAAAAAAATTAATGAATAAACAGGAAGTAAAGACATACCTGATGATCTGGAAGACCAGGGGCTGGATGAAACACCACCCTGAGATGTAGTTCCAACATGCTGCTTGTTAGGTGGCTCCCAAACACTTGAATCACTGTCCTGTGTGCGTTCACCTTCATCTGGATTCTTTCGCATCTGTTTCATTACATCTATGTAACTGCAATTTCAAGTCAATTAATATTTTTTTGTGATTATCATAATGCTTTAGAGTTCTAATGGTGTAAGTGAAAAGGCTTTGAGGAAATGTACGAGGGTTGTCTCAAAAGTAAGTTACACTTTAAAAATAATAATAATAATAATAACGCCAGAATTTGTTTAAAAGGTTATATTTGTGAAACTACATATATTAGTTCTTTTTCTACCTAATCTCCTTGAATTTCAATACATTTTTGGTATCGTGGTAAAAGTTTTTTTAATCCAGCGTCATACCATTCTGCCGCCAAACTGGTTAGCCATGTCTGAACTTCTTCTTTGAGAGTTTCTTCGTTTGCGAAGCGTCTTCCCCCAAGGTGTTGTTTCAGCTGTGGAAACAGATGATAGTCGCTTGGAGCGAGATCAGGGGAGTATGGTGGGTGTCCGAAAACATCCCATCGAAACTCTTCAAGCAGGTCTTGAGTTTGACGAGCAGAGTGTGGACGAGCGTTGTCGTGGAACAAAAACACTGTTTTCATCAACTTTCCCCTCCTTCGGTTCTGGATCGCCCTCCTGAGTTTCTTTAACACCTCACAATAGCGTTCAGCTGTTATCGTTGTCCCACGTGGCAGGTAGTCGATCAGCAATACCCCCCTTCGAATCCTAGAAGACCGTCGCCATAATCTTCCCAGCTGATTCCACAACTTTCACCTTTTTTGGAGTTTGCTTGTCCTTCCCTTTCCACACCATGCTTTGTCTTTTGGTTTCAGGCGTCCAGTGATGGATCCAAGTTTCATCCCCGGTCACAATTCAGTCGAATAGGCCATCTCCTTCATCCTCAAAAAACTGCAGAAATTGAAGAGCAGCGTCAACTCTCTGCTCTTTGTGGTGGTCTGAAAGGAGCCATGGAACCCACCTTGCACACACTTTGGACAGATGCAGATCATCAGAAATGATTCTGTGAAGCGATGCACGGCTAATTTCAACATTAGGCGGGAGTTGTAAATGAATGTCGTCGAGCGTAAGGCGACGATTGGCGTAGACGACTCTTCGGACTTCTTCGACAATGTTCGGGGCCCGTGAAGTGGATGAGCGGCCGATTCGTTGTTCGTCGTGTGTTGTTGTCCTGCTTTCAATAAATGATTGGCGCCAACGAGAAACCATTGGCCTTGACATAACGTTTTCACCGTACACACTGCACAAATCACGGTGAATTTCAGTTGCATTTTTATTTTTTGCCGTTAAAAAACGAATCACACTGCGTACTTCGCAATCGGCGGTAGGAGTAAGTGGTAGCTACATAGTGGCTTGATTGCAACTGACAAATGAGTCATGGCGGCCTCTTAGGAATTTTACAGTGCTGCCACCACACCCGGACGAAAGTTCCCTGCGAATCCCAGACGTCTCCTGCCAACTGCGCGGATATAAAAAAATAGTGTAACTTACTTTTGAGACAATCCTCGTAAATAACAAAGGTTAAGGAAATTAAACTCAACACTCGCAAAAGTTGAAGACAGGAAGGCTGCTACAAACACAATTATTATAAAATATGTTTGTTTAAAACATTATTTATGCAGTGGGAAATAAGTCATTTGACAAGGGAGATGTATACACACAAAGATAGGCTTACTGTATGAATAATTTTAATGACTGATTGAACTGATAGTTTACTATCAGAAGTTAGGTTGCTTTCAGATGAAATAACGTTACATGGTAGGATAAAAACAATAGAAGACTGTGGACAGGATAAATAGCTGGATAGGTCAACAGGGTATGAACATAAGTGCAACGAAGAGTCAGCTTGCATGAGTAATGCAGTAATAAAAACTGATGCTGCATCATTATTAATGAAGACATTGATATGCGAACCACATCAGAAATGTCTGTGAGGAATATACATGTTTTCAATTCAACAGCATGGCTTTAGGCAAGGATATTCATGTGAGTATTAGTTAGTGAGCTATATTTGAGGTATTTTGGATAAAATGGAAAAGGGAGGACAAATTGATAGTATAGCACTAAATCAGAGTGAGCCATAAAATGGTCCTAAATAAGGTAAAAATTATTGGAGTGGATGAAAATTGATGTGTTGGTTGGAAGAATTCTTAAAAGTTAGAAAGCAAAATGTCATGGTAGGAAATGCAGTATTAAAAGAACTGGAATAAACATGGGAATGACAGAGGGTAGAGTATTGGGATTAGTGGTATTGATTACTTTAATGTATGATTGTACTGATGATTTACTATCAGAAGTCGGGATGTTTTCAGGATCAAAACGGTTGAAAACTGTGGCTAGAATGTATATTGCTGGGTAGGTCAATAGGATATGAAGATAAATGCAAAGAAGAATCAGCTTACTGGGTGCATTGAGTCATTACAGTAAACAAAATTTCTGCTGCCGCCAAAATGGGATCGCCAGAAGAAAGCTCTTACAGGGTTCTAACAAGTGTAGTGAAAAAATCGGAAATGTGTACATCGAATTAATCAAACATCCAAATGATATTTTCAGTCAAAAACTCACTTGAGGTTCGAGAAATAAAAGATGGGCTAGCCTGTTGGGCAATAAACATTGCCTTCTTGGAGGGCTGGCTGCGTCAGCTAGGAAAAGAAAATGAAACACTTAAAAAATAAAATGAGCAACTCCAACAAAATAGGGGAGTAATAGTCCCCAGTTATACTGCAATGGCAAAATCTGAAGGACTGACTGGTGAAAATTCAAAAATCAATCAGTCCACTAAAAAGTTCAGTTTTTATCACATCCAAAGGAGGAGGAGGGGGGGGGGAGAACAAGAATCAAATGGCTGAAAAAGTTACAAAAATTATAAAACCTGGGAAGGATAAAATTAGAATCAACAGAATATGGAAAAATAACAATACCATTATAGTGGAAACAGAATCTCCTGAGGATTCGCATAAAATTCTAAATAACAAGGAACTGGTGGAAAAGATGCTATTTGAACTCCCTAGAATATGAAGGCCACTCTTAATTTTGTACAACATACCAACAACAACTCATGTAGACAATCTTGCTGATCTGTTTACCAACAAACCTTGAGGATAAAAATACAGAAAAGTCAATTTATGGAAGGTTTTCAATCAAAATTTAAGGCTGGTCCTACAGAAAGAGCAACAGTTCATCATGTTATGGAAGCAAGTCCTTCTGTTAGGTAACTTCTGTTGCAGCAAAAAAAAAAATCTTCATAGGATTTTCTGCTATAATGATGAAAGATTATACCGTCATACCAAAATGCAATAAATGTTTGGATTTAGGACATGTCAGTAAGAACTGTTCACACTGTGGGGAGGAAAACCAATAAAAGGATCAGTGCAAGAAAAGTTCTTAACCTTCAATATGCATACCATGCAACAGACAGGGCAAAAGCTGCAACAAGAAGGGCAAAGAGTCTCTATCCGACCAAGTACTCCTACAATGAGCTGTAAACAGAACTGGCAAATGTAATTAGGAAAATAGTCAAGGAAGTAATTGGGAAGCAGGATACAAAAGGAAGAAAACCCTCTACAAGAAAAAAAGAGCAAAGAGGTCTGTTTGCATAAGAGAAAAACTAAACATGGAAAAGAACAGTAAGAAACAGGATGTTGGAACACACACTGATGACCGTTCAGTACAGATTAAGGAAATTTCTTCAAGTTCCGACAGTCATTCCAAGAACCGTTCTGTCAAGAGGATTGGCCTGGGATGGAATGCAAGAAGACAAAATGGGGTTGAATATTACCCACAGCCTGTAAGGAGTCCAAAATTGGTGGAACATCTGTTTAATTTAGGAAAAATAACAAACAGACATAGTTCTATAAATCAGAAAACAATATACAGTGATTTTGAAACAAATTTAATACTCAGTTTTTTTTAATCGCTTTACACCTCGTTGACATCGAGGTCATTAGAGGTGGAATGGGACTGGAGACAAGGAGTGGGAAGGAACTCAGACATGGCCTTTTGAAGGTAGCATCCCGGCATTTGCCTGGAGTGATTTGGGGAAACCATGGAAAACCCAAATTCTGAATGCCCGGACGGGGATTCGAACCAGTGTCCAAAATGCAAGGTCAGAGCGTTAACCGCTCACCAACCACGCTCGGTAGATATCTCAACAATGACAATGAGCATAACTAACAAAAAGAATCCGATTGTTCAGAAATACGAGTTAAACAATACAGTTATTGATATGGTCGATTCTATTAAATATTTGGGAGTAACAGTACAAAGGAACATGAAATGGGACATACACATTAATTCTTTAGTAGGTAGAGCAAATTCCAGGCTGCGATTCATAGGTAGAATCTTGAAAAATTGTAATGAACAAACAAAGGAGATAGCGTACAAATCTCTTGTGCGTCCACATTTGGATTATTGTTGTGCCATTTGGGACCCGTTTCGTAAGGGATTGATCGAAAGTATAGAGAAAGTACAGAGAAGAGCCGCTCGATTCGTGACCGCTTGCTACAGTCCTTATGAAAGCGTCACAGAACTGATTAGTAGACTAGGTTGGGAGTCTCTGGTAGATAGACGACATACGTTTCGTTTAAACTTATTGGAAAACATGCGTACCCCAACTTTCACTCATGAGTGTAGTGAAATACTTCTTCCACCAACCTATTTGAGTCGGAAGGATAGGAAAGGTAAAAATTAGAGAAATAAGGTGCCGGACTGATTCTTATATGAATTCTTTTTTCCCTCGTACCATTAGGGATTGGAATGCACAGCAAAGAGATTAGCTTTGGTGCTGAGCACCCTCTGCCACCCACAATTTTGTGAATTGCAGAGTATATATGTAGATATATGTAGATGTAGATGAACTTCCCTCTCTTGTGCATAAGGTCTTTGAAAGAAGGAAAGAAACATTTGATCCTGATCAAATATATAAACAGTACATATTAACTCATGGGACTATAGTTTTCAATTCAAAATTCCTATGGCTACAGTGCAATGTCCACACTAGACATCCGTAAGTCACATAATGTCTTGTAAGCTACGAATTGCACAACTGAATGCCAGGAGAAGCAAATTGGTTTTGTATGAAGTGAGAAAGCTGTCAAAGGAGCATAAATGAGATGTCATATGCCTCCAGAAGACACATTCATACTTCAGGAAGATTCCTTACATGCTGGTATCATCACAGATAATCTCAACAGGCAGAAATCCTATGACAGAAATAGTAGTGCTATCGAGACAAGTTACTGTAATTAAGATAGTGCAGTTCTGTGATGAACATATGACATGTGTAGAGCTTATTGCTGACTGGGGTAGTTTAATTCTCGTCAACATGTATTTTCAATATAGTTAAATATGGAGAAATAAGAGATGTATGCACTGCCCTACAAAACAGACCATAGTACTAATGGCTGATGACAATGCTAAATCTGAACTCTGACATAGTGCAGTGACAGATACAACAGGCGAGCTTTTAGTGGGAAGTTATTAGTGAACTTAATCTAGAAGTAAGAAATCTTCCACATAAACCCTACACATATGGCAACTGAGCAAGAGCTCAGTCAAACATTGATGTAACATTGACCAACCTGCGATCTGGGAACTTTTTGAGGAATTGGTAAAAATTCTGAAACGTTCCTACTAGTGATCTTAATGTTATTACTTTTGAGTTGGTAGAGGGTGGAACAAATTTGACACATCGGAGACACAGATTTCTAAGGTGTATTATAACATCAGATGGGTAGACTGGAACAGGCTGAGGGATAGTTTTTTACAAAAGGAAACTCTATTAGATGATAATGATGTAGATTGAGCCACAAGAAATCTTACATGGACATTCCAAATATCAACTAGAAGGTACATTCCTCTAAATAGAACAACCAGAACAGTGGAAAAAACTTGACTGATAGATTACAAAGACTATGACCAAGGATGCATAAAACTAGAAAACACTATCAACACTGCCTCATCGCCAATATTACAGCACAGCTGCTGGAAAGATATAGGCAAATTAGAAGTGAATTCTGAGAACTGTTAATACTAACTAAACAAAACAAGTTGAGAAACAATTGAAAAAAAAATCCCATACAAAATTGCAGCAGGAAAGGTAAAACCCCTGACTACACTATCTACTGTGCAGAAACAAGATGGAATCATGACTACAAGTTGGAAGACTGCTGCAGAAGTGTTACTCCAAGAATTCCTTTCAGATGATAAAGTGGAAGATGACACACAGAGTACTCCATTTGCAAATGGACCAACATAGTCAAAGTATCACTGACACTCCAGATATCAGCATCTTGCAGGTGGAGCAAGCAATAAATGCCATGTATAGGAACAAAAATCCTGGTTCATATGAAAGTCCACCTAAAGTTTTCAAGAACTCGTAGTACCAGTAACCCCCACTTTGTGTAAGTTCTATAATGAATGCCTCCATCAGGGCAGAGTACCAAACATCTGCAAGCAGAGTAAGATATTAATCATCAAGAAGTGAGATCATGAAGATCCTAAATCCTATCGACCCATCTGCTTGCTAAATGTGCTGGGCAAAATACAAGAAAAGGCACTGTGCAAGAGGTTAAAAGAACATTGGGAAAAGGAAGGGATGAATCCAAACCAATATGGATTCAGAGCAGGTAGATCTACAGGGAATGTAATAAACCGGACAATGGATCTGATAGAGAGCTCAAATCAGAATTACGTGATAGAGATTCTTGTCAATATATCTGGGGCATTTGATAATCTATTGTGGCCTGCTTGTTTTGAACAGCTTAAGGAACTTAATTGTACAAAGAACTTGTATAACATCTTTAAAGATTATGCTGTTTTGCTGTCATCAGTCTTTAGACTGGTTTGATGCAATCCTCCATCCCTTCCTATCCTGTGCTAACCTCTTCATTTCTACATACCGCTTACAACCCACGTCCTCAATTATCTGCTTCATATATTCTAATCTTTGTCTTCCTTTACAGTTCTTACCTTCGACTGTTCCCTCCACTAACAAATTAACCAAACCAGCATGTCTCAAAATATGACCTACCAGCCTGTCTCTTCTTACTGTAAGCTTCTTCCATAAACTTCTTTTCTCACCCATCATTTCCAAAACTCGTTCATTTCTTACTTTATCTGTCCACCTAATTTTCACACATTCTTCTGTAGCACCACATTTCAAATGCTTCAAGTTTCTTTCTTTCCGGTATTCCAAAGTGCAGTGCTCCACACATAGAGTTTTAAAAAGTTCTTTTTAATTCCTAGATCAATATTTGAAACGAAAAGATTTCTCTTTTTCATGAAGGCTCTTTTTGCTAGTGCTGTTCTGCTTTTAAAATCATTCCTGCTTCGGCCATCGGTTGTAATTTTGCTTCCCAAGTAACAGAACTCACTTACTTCTCCTATTGCATCCGATCCTATTTTTATATTTAATCTCCTAGTCTTGGTATCATTTCTGCTACATTTCATCACTTTTGTCTTGCTTTGATTTATATTCAGTCCAAAATCTTCCTTCAGTATTTTGTTTATGCCATTCAATAACTTCTCAATATCCTCAACCCCTTCTGCTAACAAGACAATGTCATCAGCATATCGTAGCATACTGTTTTTTTTTCTCCCTGAAAACTTATGCCACATGGAAATTTTTCTTTGACTTTCTTCTTCTTCTACATACAAGTTGAATACTAATGGGGATAGACTACAACCTTGTCTCACACCATTTTTAACTGATGCATGTCTCTCGTGATTCTCTACTTTTATTACAGCATCTCCATTCTTGTATAGTTTATAGAGTATTCATCTATCTCGATACTTTATACCCGACTTCTTTAAAATTTTGATAATCTTGTCCCACCTAACATTATCAAAAGCTTTTTCTAAATCAACAAAAGCCATTAAAGTATCTTTGTTTTTCTTGATCCGCCCTTCAAGTATTAATCTTAAAGACAGAATTGCTTCCCTTGTACCGCGATTTTTCCTAAACCCAAACTGATCTTCACCTACTATCTCTTCTACTACCCTTTCTATCCTTCTGTATATTATTCTGGTCAGTAATTTTGAAGCATGTGATGTTAGACTAATGGTGCGATAATTCTCACATTTGTCGGCTTGTGCTTTCTTTGGAAGTGTGAAGATGATATTTTTATTAAAATCAGTTGGAATTTCTACTGTTTCATAACTTTTTGATATCAGCTTGAATACTCTTTCGATTCCTTCCTCTCCTAGAGATTTAAGAAGTTCTGCAGGGATCTCATCTATTCCAACTGCCTTATTTGCATTCAAGTCATTCAGAGCTTTATTAAATTCTGTCTTCAAAACAGGATTGTTCAAGTCGTCCCCAACATACAGTTTCTCAATGTATTCCTTCCATCGGTTAGCTCTATCTGCTGAGCTTAAAAGAGGTTTCCCATCGGCAGTTTTAATATTCATAACTATTTTCTTCATTTCTCCAAATTCTGTTTGATCTTTCTATATGCAGCATCTACTTTTCCTACGACCATTTCCTTTTCTACTTTTTCACACTTTTCTTCTAGCCATTTTTCTTTTGCTATTTTGCATTTCCTATTTATTTGATTTCTAAATTGCCCGTACTGCTTTCTTCCTGCTTCATCCTGAGAATTTTTGTACCTTCTCCTCTGATTCATTAGCTGCAAAATTTCTTCTGTGATCCAAGGTTTTCGGGCAGCTTGTTCCCTAAAGCCTAATGTTTCTTTGCCAGCTTTCATTATTTCGGTCTTTAATGCATTCCATTCGTCCTCGGTTGAGCTCCTTTCACAGTTACTTCTTAGACCTAAGTCTACCATTTCTACAAATTTTTCTCTTGTGCTAGATAGTTTCAGTTTATTCACTTCCAGTCTGTTCTGCTTATGCTGCTTCCTTTTTCGCTTGAATTTCAGCCTGCACTTCATTACTATCAAATTATGGTCTGAGTCTATGTCTGTTCCTGGGTACGCTTTACAGTCTAGAACGTGATTCCTGAATCTCTGTTTGACCATGATATAATCTAGCTGATATCTGCCTGTATCCCCAGGACGTTTCCAGGTGTATATTCTTCTTGCATGGTTCTGAAACAGTGTGTTTGCCACTACTAGCTTATATCTTTCACAAAATTCTAGCAACCTGCTTCCTCGCTCATTTCTTTCTCCTAGATCAAAACTTCCTACAGTATTCCCCTCTTTTCCTTCTCCCACTATTGCATTCCAATCACCCATGATTATTAGATTTTCCTCTCCCTTCACATATTGGATTAATTCTTCAATTTCAGCGTATATTTTTTCTATTTCTTGGTCATCTTCCTGTGACGTTGGCATATACACTTGTAATAATGTGGTTGGGACAGGCTTAGTTTCTAACCTCATCAAAATAATCCTGTCACTAAACTGTTCATAATAACTCACCCGTTTCCCTACTTTTTTGGTCATTACAAATCCTACACCAGTGACTCCATTGACAGCTTGTGTGCTAATTATCCTGTGTTCCCCAGACCAGAAATCCTGTACATCCTTCCATTTAACCTCACTAATCCCAACAACATTTAACTTAAGTTGTTCCATCTCCCTTTTTAAGTTTTCTAACCTACCTGCCCTATTCAGACTTCTAACATTCCACGCTCCGACTCGTAGAATGTTTATATCCATTCTGATGACGCCATATTCTGGCAGTTCATTTTATTATTATAATTATCATTTTGCAATTGGTTAATTATATGGGATTGTTATTAGATAATGCTAGTGGCCTTGATTTGATAATGTTCTACACAGCAATACAGTAGTAACTTCCACTGAATTAATGAGGGCGGATGTATAGAACCAATAAAATGAAAAATAAATTAGGAATCCAGAAACTTTTGCTATCCATGTAATATCAGTTTTATTTCTAGTCCAGGCACACTTCAGCACGATAGGTACGAACTACGTTCACCCACATTTATTATTACCTTCCGTAACTTGGCGCATAAGAAAGCAGTTTAATTGGTTTGTAAAACTCATTTCAGAGTGAATTACACTGTAGTCAAATGTGTCGGTGGGCTTTCTGGTCAAATTAACCACAACCCTCCATTAATATTGCTTTTGAAAATCATAACTTCTACTACTATCAAATGCTGTAGTCAATCACAAGACATATTGTTTTTAAGCAGTGATTCTGTTGTAATACAGCCTGTAGACTAACATTATTTTCAAGCAGAAATTAGGTTGTAATACATCCTGAACGGGCATAATACAGTTAAATGTACTACGGAAAATATTTCTACAGGATTCTTCCATTTTACCACAGCAATTCCTGGCAGAATCGCGATCTACAGTAATACCGATTTATTTACATTATTTTACTTTAAATGACGGGAAGTATACTATCAAAAACGGATAACTACCATTTATCTTAATGATATATTTCGTGATTCGTACATTTTGTGTAAACTTCCTCTGAGTTTTTAATAAACTTCATCGTTTCTTATCTCTGGCAAAAAAAAAAAAAGTAGGTTGTGTTTTAACCTAGTACTCATTATTGATACAGGTAATATAACGTACACATACAATATCCTTCTCCTTACATGGATTTTTACATCTGGTTGTCGTAGATAAATAAAAAGCAATATGTAAATTTAAATGAACGTACTAAATGTAACTTTGTGACACATAATTGCCTCGCATTAATTTTTTTCCCTGCTCTCCGTAGTTCTAATATCTCTGCTCACTGCTCTTTTGTGGCAATAATATTGTTGTTGTATTCCGAGTGTCATATCGCTTATACTGTAAATAGTCATATCATATCCTTGACTGTTTAAATCTAATCAAAAGTTTATATTAAATCTCATTGAATAGTTAACACATGTATCAAAAACTAATGGTATCATATATAATGGTAGTAAGAATTTATTCTGGAAAAGCTTATAAGGAGAAACGAATTAGTCATATTTAATGATATCTTTTGTTATATGAATACGATACTCTGGTTAGATTATCAGAGTATTTGGTTAGGATTTTGCATAAATAAATGCATTTTACTTAAGATCACGTAGACTATAATTTCGAAAACGGATAACTGTTATTTATTTGACCAATACATCATTACGTTTCTCCGAGTTTTAAATACACTTCACTGTTTCTTACCGTCTGCCGAAAAAATCTTAGGTTATGGTTTAACCTAGGACTTATAACTGACACAGATAAAATAGCGTAAATATTGAATCCCATCTCCTTACATGAATTTTGGTGTATAACTGATACAAATAATATAACATAAACATCAAATACCATTCTCCTTACATGAGTTTCTGCATCTAACTGTAGTAAATAAACAAAATGCAAGATGAAGGAAGGAATGCAATATGGTGGCTGTTGATTGGCGAGTGACGGCTGTCACGTGACCGTTCTGTAGCCAATACGTGTAGCAGCTATAGACGACGCACGCAGACGCCACGTTAGCGTTTTATATAATAAGATAGAGCCAAAATTGAGGCCAAAGGTGCAAAGGTTCTGTGTGAACTCAGTTGATGGTGCAGACAAGTCAAACTAAGACTAGCACCACACAAACACTGTTACATGTTACTGAAAGGCCATTTACAGGGCAAACCAACCATTAAAATAGATGGAGTTATGATAGCAAGAAGTCCTTTCAGTATATATCTTGGTGTGAAATTAGATGAAAGCCTAAATCTTATGGCCAATATGGAGGAAACATGTGGGAGATACAACTCAGTCATGAATAAACTAATCAGCATGGGGCAAAGGCATTTCCAACTTTCACCGCTTGTTATTCGAACATCAATAATACAATATTAGCATCAGTTGTAGGGTATACAGCCAGAGTGAGAAAAGTAAAACCAAGTAAAGTTTTGAGAAGGACACAGCGAAGTATTCTACCCAGGCTGCTTGGTGTTTACTAAACAACAGCAACTGATGCCCTTACCATGGCACTTGGGGTGTGGCCACTGGACATGGAAGTTCGTAAGCAGGGAGCATTATACTGACTTGGGGAAGGAAATGTGGAACAGATAGAGAAAATCACAGGAACACCAGTAACAACAGCTGCAGAGGTAAACAGATTGTCATTGGAAGAATGGCAGCAAATGTGGAACGTTAGCACAACAGGAAGAAATACTTATGATATGATTCCAAGTATCTGCGAAAGGCTCAAAATGTTGCATCTTCTCCCATTGCCTGGGTTGGTACAATACATAATTGGTCATGGACCTATAACAGTGAACTGCAAAGAAGAGGGATAATGAACAGTGGTAGCTGTGACTGTGGAAACAAGGACACTCTGGAACATGTTGTATGGGAATGTGTTTCAACGGGAGAACACCATACCAGCAAATATTACAGGGCAATTATATTTTTGAGATACTGTGCGACCGTGAATCTGCATATACATCTACATATATACTCTGCAATTCACAAAATTGTGGGTGGCAGAGGGTGCTCAGCACCAAAGCTATCTCTTTGTTGTGAATTCCAATACCTAATGGTAAGAGGGAAAAAAGAATTCATATAAGAATCAGTGTGGGACCTTATTTCTCTAATTTTATCTTTCCTGTCATTCCGACTCAAATAGGTTGGTGGACGAAGTATTTCACTACAGTTGTAAGTGGGAGTACACATGTTTACAAATAAGTTTATACAAAATGTGCGTCGTCTTCTATCTACCGGAGACTTCTAGCCTAGTCTACTAATCAGTTCTGCGACACTTTCATAAGAACTGTAGCAAGCGGTCACGAATCGAGCGGCTCTTCTCTGTACTTTCTCTATACTGTCGATCAACCCCTTACAAAACGGATCCCAGATAGTAGTCCAAATGTGGACGCACAAGAGATTTGTACACTATCTCCTTTGTTTGTTCATTACAATTTTTCAAGATTCGACCTAGGAATCGCAGCCTAGAATTAGCTCTACCTACTAACGAATTAATATGCAAGTCCCATTTCATGTTCCTTTGTACTGTTACTCCAAAATATTTCATAGAATCGTCAATATAACTGAACTGTTTACCTCGTATTTCTGAACAATCGGATTCTTTTTGTTAGTTATGCTCATTGTCTTAAACTTTTTACAATTTATCACCATGCCAAAATAACATCCAGATCACGCTGAATTTCTAAGCATTCTGCCAGATTCCTTATTTCGCTATATGGTACTTTCTTGGTGCAGCTTGCAATCTGGCCTCACAAGCAGCCAAAGAAAGGATCTTGACACTTAGAAACAGTCTCAACTGACAAAAACAGTTTCAACAGACAGCAACCAACGACCAAGCAGTGAACATTCCTGAAGACATAAACTGATGGATCGAAGAAGGAAACCTCTACCTCCAGGAGTTGATCTCTGAGGAGGTAAGTTACTCCAAAGTGGCTGTGGCAGGAGTAAGTGTAGAGAAGTATCATAAATGTACAAAGTGAGAAAACAATGCTGTAAGTGATTTCTTTATGTGAATGATTTGTATCTACATATACACTCTAAAATTCACAAATATTGTGGGCGGCAAAAGGTGCTAAGCACCAATCCTAATTCTGTGCATTCCAATCCTGAATAGCACATGGAAAGAAAGAATATATAAAAGCATCAGTAAGGCATCTTATTTCTCTAGTCTTATCCCTCCTGTCATTGCGACCTACATAAGTTTGTGGAAGAAGTATTTCATTGCACTCGTAAATTAAAGAATTTTATATATTCTCCAATAAATTCAAATGAAAATGACGTCGTCTCTCTACCAAACAATCCCAGGTCAATTTATGAAATGTTTTAATATCGGTCTGAATCACAGATAACGAAAAAGAAATGTGTAAAAAAAAAACCTTTAAGATTTTTGATCAAATTTATATCTTTACGCATTATTGACACTGCAATGCGATATAGTTCATGTATTAATAATCATGAGATTGAAGTATTGTTCTTCTGGTGCCAAGTTTATCATAGTAAGTGGTCACTGTCATGCGATACAGGGAACGTATTAATTCACGTGTGATTGAAGCTTTGCTTTTCTAGCAGCAATATTAGTGGAGATTGTGGATAGGCTGAAATGCAACCTGGACCAAATTGACAACTGAAGCTTTTTGCTACAACACAAGGGATGATAAATTACAATGAGCTTTATTTTATAACAATTCTATTTAGTTAAGCAACTGCAGAAAAATAAATTACCACAACGCTCCGTTAAACCCGTCATTTTTGACGGGCTTTGGGGCTAATATTGGAAATATGGGTCCAGACTAGATGCTAGGTGGTGGGATATTATGTATCAGAATATAATAATAATAAAATATTGGGTATACAGATAAAAACCTAAAAGTTGATTATGATTATAACGTGGGAAGATAATTGACAGCTGAAGACTTGAAACATAAATAGCTTGTCATAACATTTGATAAACTCAATTGGATAGGACAAATTGGATAGGTAGTATGAAAAGGTTTCAAAAAATTTCATTTGCTGGAGACAGTGAGTAGGAGATGTGCTTCTAAAAGTAAGGGAATTGGGTTACAAAATTTTTGTCAGACCATTGCTTGAATGTAGTTATGTAGTACAGGGCCCACATTTTGCATATTAAACCCAGGAGTTGGGGGGGGGATTCAATGAAGGACTGCTAGATTTGTCTCTAAAAATTATTGTAGATCACAATCAGTAACCGATATGTATGGTAAAGGAGTTGGAACCGGATTCATTGACAGACAGGAGGAGTGTGAAGAGAGTCATGAGAGTGTACAAGGTATATACGTGGGGTACCCAAAAGAAACCAAACTATATATATTTTTTTTAATTTCATGTATAAGAAAGTACAATCAATCCCCTTCATTCTCCATTGGAACTGATACACTAGTCCAATCTTTTATTTCATTGTTCAAAACATTTTTTATACTCCTCTTTAGATATGGCTGATAGTTTCTCCGTCACTTTTCTTTACCCCATCTACAATGGAAAGACAATTTTCTTTCATGTCTCTTTTCATTCAAGGGAATAAAAAGAAGTTGCAGGGGGCAAGATCTAGTGTATAGGTGGAGTAGAGCACAGGGGTCATGGCGTTGTTTAGACAAAAATTGGTGCACAGAGAGAGCTGTGTGAGCAGGGGAGTTGTGTGACATGCCTGGATTTCTAGCAATATTGGCAGAGGTGAGGCAAGGTTGAGGCAACTGTGGCATTAGTGGGTCACATCAGCAGTAATTGCATATATAAAGGAGGCCATCAAGTAGCAAGGTTAGACCATGGTTGGTTGAATGTGGTCAGTCGGACACGGTCAGCAGACGTCGCAAAGAAATTATCGCCAGCCCAGGACTACGAAGCCTCGCCCCCTGCTCTGCTCTAAACCTATAAGCGTCTGCTTTTGTATATAATGGGTTGTAGTCCTGTTCTATTGTATATAGCCAAGACTATGTATCTTCCTTACTGTTCCTTTCTATGAAAGGGTTGTAAATATCCTTCTGTATTTTCAACCTGTTTTATTAGTAGCAGTAATAGAAGCATGCACACCTGCGCTATAGGCGATAATAGCTGTTAGCTCCCTCCGAGTAGTCAAGCTAATAGACTAAATGTTCCCATTAGTATGTACCCTTTGACCCAAGCCGCTCCTTAATACCATTGGAAGTTAGCTAAGCGCTTCTGGTATAGTCTGTGGACGCGTCTCCATGAATTCTAAGAGAACAGGAATGTGACAGAATGTTGTTGTGCTAGAGGAACCAGTCACCCAACTGCCAGAAATCAGGCCTTTTCCACTGCACATTTCTGCGCAATTTTTTAAAAAACATGCAGGTAAAAGGTCTGGTTAACTGTCTAACCCTGTGAAAAAAAAACTCTGAATAGACAACTCCTCACAAATCGAAGAGACAAATCAACATTGTCTTAATGTCTTGCTCTTCTTGCGCGAGGTGAGTTCGGAGTCTGCCATTGGCTCGATTGTTGTTTCATTTCAGGGTCATAAGTGTAGCACCAGGATTTGTCAGCTGTGATGACCTTGAAGAAAAAGTTTGTGTCATTTCAGAGCTCTTCCTTTAAAGCACAGCATGCTTCCAATTGATCTTGTTTCACTCAGCAGTCGAGGCCAAATTTGGCAGCTATCCTTATCATGCCCAAATCTTCACTTACAATATGCTGAACTGTGCTCTAAGTCACTCCAGACAGCTTCACAACTTTTTTGATTGTATGTTGTCAAACTTTTAGGACAATTTCTTGAATTTGTGTGACATTTTCATCGACCAGGCTATTGAAGGCCATCCAGAATGAGGTTGGTCATCAATTAACATTTCACCTCTTTTGAAATTGGAAATCACTCATACACTTGGGTTTTACCCAAAGGATTATTCTTGTATGCCATTTTCAATATTTCGAGAGTTTTTGTGTCAGTCTTTCTGAGCAGGAAGCTAAACTTGATGGCCGCACACTGTTCACAAGAATCAGCCATAGCAAAAACGATTAGCACACAAAACAGCAGTCACAAAAAAATTAACGAAAGCCAAACAAAACCTTCTCTTGAGACAATAACTTTGATCAATTTTTCGACTGCAGAAAATTGCAAAGCACACAAAACACTTCTAACAACAATGCCTCTCACAAACAATGCAAAGAATGCTATATACTTGTAACTGTGAAGATATGTGCGGGACGAGTGTACCAAAATTAGAAAAAAAAAAACAGAAATTGGCTATACATATCCGGCGAAATTCAAAAAGTCACCTTAACTTCTGAACAAACCTCATATATTTAAAAGTCAATGTGTTTATGTTTGTTCTAGTATCACTTGTGAAGGTCTGGAGCAATTTTAATGAAACTTTGACATGTCTTTCATAGAAATAAACTCTTCTCGGGCTTCCAGCTACATTAAGATATCACATTTTCAAAATGAGGGCTGAGACACCTTTCAAACGTCCAACAAGTGAGACAGACACCTTTCAAACGTCCAACAATTGAGACATCTTAACATAGCTGGAAGCCCGAGAAGAGTTTATTTATATACAACACCGTGAAAAACATTGATCTTACATGTCTTTCATAGGTTGGCTAAAAATACTGTAGGGGTAAATCAACCAAAAGCCAACCCCTTTCAGGTACGTTATGGACGACTCATTTAAATACATTTAACGAATGGACAGATTTGGAAGAAATGCACATGTTTCAACCTCTCAAACTACAAATTTGGTGGCATTATATCGACTCTAATCAATCGGTGATTTTTCTGAAACTCATATCAGGTCTATGAGAAAGTATAAGCATAGTGTGGTATCAAATTTGAATAAAATTGAAAACAAGTTTTCCAAACTCACCTCAAGACTCTGTGACTACAAACAATAAATTCAGGCTTTGAGTTCCACTGATGGTAGCTAATATAAAAACGTGTTTGTAACCAAATCCACTGCTGCCCTTTAGTTAGAAAGCGGTAATGACAAGAAGTTCCTTCACCCTTCTGCATCACTGCAATTGAAACAGTACATATTAATGGAATATAACAGAAAAAAAATTGATGAATGGAAGTTATGATTAAAGTTCTTACTTACACGCTTCATGACACTTGACAACTTTTTCAAGATCATCCACATGATAATAATCATATCCAGAAGTACCCAATACTTCAAAAGGCAAGTAACCAATAATTGGGGGTGCTCTGGAAAAAAGGGATTTTTTAAAAATCTCTTTTTTATTATCAATCTGTTTTTAAAAGTAAATATATACACATTAAGAAGAACCTACATTACTAAAACCATATATTAATGGAAGTTGATTACAACAATGGCTTTAGCCTTATACTGCATAATTTTTTTGTAAAAGCTAGCTAACCTGTGATCAAGAAACAAGAACTTCCATTCCAAGTTATGCCTAGAGGAGAATTCACTTTTAGTTGAGTCCACAACAGACATTTCACGAATAAGTAACGGTGTCTGTAATCTACCAGTCCCAACAAATACCAGCCTAAAATAATATAGAAAGGAAAATACTTGAGATTCAAATGAGGTAGCTAGAAAAAGTGTGATAATGTAATAATATTAAAGAATATTCAGCTCTTAGTGACAAAAACCATATAAATCTACATGAGTCACACTCTCCAGAATTTAATGTAAATTAAATGTGGTATTGCAAGCAGAGTTCCACACGAATTAAAATAACACTGAAAATACAATAATGTTGTTTCAGGTATTGAAATGATAACTTCACTCTGACTTTCCATTAAAAAACATCAATACTTGTGTAAAAAATATTAAACAAAATTTACAAATCTACAATATATAAATACAAAAATCACTGTTTCATGTCAAAATATAGTGGCTGGAATCATTCTCAGCAAAATAGAAAAAATACAACTCTTTGTTTCCATGCTCTCCAGGGGTAGACATGAAAGAAAAGCACCTTGCTTCAACATATTACCTTTTATATTGCCTTGTAATTTAGGATCTATTACTCCTTATCATTTTGTATGAAATGTTTTAAGACTTTTATGAATATCTCTCAACTACCAAATGCAACTGAGAAAATCATCTGGTCTTCAAGGTAATTAAAAAAAAAAAACAGTTTTCTCTTCCCAAGAAATGACATGATGTTTTTGAAATACAGGATCCTATAAAAATTGATTTACAACTCTGAAAGCACATAGATACTTATTCAGATAACTTCCTGCATCGTAGATTCTATTTCTGAGCTTAGCGAGATTTGCAGATAAAGGTGATACATGCAACTTAAACTTTAGTGAGGCCACATTAAAAAGAAAACCTACAACGAGTCAAGTCTGGACATTGTGTGGTGATTAAATAAGACATCCTTCATTTGATAAGGCTGTGGGTTGTGAGAATATAATTGTTAGGCTTGCAGGTTCTACTAGGTCCAGAAATTACATCACGGTTCGCTTTAAAGTTCACCAGAGGTTTATTCACACAACACATACAAGTTATCCGCCACCATCACTATTAGAATATTTACTTTGACCGTGGATAAGGCTTATCGTACTCGACCTCCTCCGATTTCAGATTCTGACCACGCTTGAGTCTAACTAAGTTACATACTGTGTTCCGACCTCGAAATACTACCGGCTCATCGTTCTTCATGAAACACTTGTCGAAAATAGTTAACGGACAGCATAATATTGCTTTTTTGTCCACTCAATACATAATTAAAGGAAGCCGGGCTCACTTTATGACTGCACATGCCATACTATGACTTTGCTGCCATCTCTTGTTACTGCCTGTTTCAGACTGACTCAACAATTACTTTACTATACTGCGCGCCTCTGTGCTCAACAATGCTTCGTGGAAACGACTAAGCCTTTACAAATAATTAATTCTATTTACTTTTCTGATTATCTCATGTCTCCCGAATGTTTAATTAATCCTCACTATCATTCAAATCCACTAAATGTATGATCGCCAATCCACTCTTTCTATGCTTAGCTTAGCTAATACCGTCTTGCTAGAAGAGAGGTGAGCATGTATTCTGCCCTACACTGCCAATCCGTCAATCTGGAAAATGGACATGAAGGATATCTTCTTGACCTTCTGTGAGGTAACGAGGGGATGCAGCATCTTGCTGATAGAAAAGGGATACAATAAGGAAACTATCAAGCATGTCCAGCTATGCAGTACCATTTATGACACTACCAATAAAAAGTCTGTACACTTTTGATTTGCTAAGACAACAAATCACATTCTCTTTAGAGAAGTCTTAAGCGTGTTCCTAAACTTGGTGTGAATTTTCACTCTGCAAAATTTTTCAATCATGATATGAAATGTTGATCATTGCCAAAGATTCAGAATTTTGCCATCTTTTATCTGACCCATACAGAATTTTAAATGAGCCAGTTTTCTGTCTCAGCAAATGAAGTAAGATGAGCATGTATGGGTTGCCTACTTTGCACAAAGAATTTGCAAGCCTTCCACATAAAGGTTTTTAGAGCCAAGGGAGGACAGGGAGGAATTTTTCAGCTAATTGTTACAAATTCTGAATTTTATATTAAAAATTGCTATAAACCCATATGCATGGAAATTGATGAAGAAGCTGGTTTCAAATATACTACTTTCATCGGCAATAAACAATATCAATATAATTTTCTATTAAAAAGTAAAATACAGTGAGGGAACACAACAAGATCTTCCCAAAATCAAGCTAATTACTTATGAATTTATGTAATACTGCCATTAGTAAAAATGTTATGGATAGGGCCTAGTTTTGTGTATATTGTTTTGTACACAGTAAAAATGGTTTCCGCAGATTTCAGTTTTTTTTTTTTTCTCTCTCTACCAAAATCATCAATAAGCAGAATTTTCTAGAGTTCTTTGTGCTTGCGTTTATTTATAAAGTACCTACCTTGTATCCATTTCACCTGAAAAATTGCTGAAGCGACTATTAGAAGAAATGAGATTGTCCACTTCTATGGGGTCTATGTCCGAGCCTAAAATAAATAAAAATTAAATTACTGTTACAACTATACAAATAAATTACTACTAACTTTAATAAAAACACACTTACGAAAGTAGCCCACAAATTGCACAAGCTCATACACTGCCTCATCCTGAAATTCAAGATTTCCTCGCCGCAAGTGACAGGAAAATGAAACTTGATTTTCTGCAAAATAATTGCCATCAGTTAATTATCTGTAATGTAGTAAATATATACACAACTTTATGTAGTGCAAACTATTTACCCTTGGTATCACTGTAATGGTCTGAGTCCACACAACTTGCTGGATTTAGAAGTACATTATACAGTGCTGACTGATCTTCTTCATACACCATATCATAAATAGTCATATTCATTAAGTCACTCTGAAAGAAAATAATACTAGTTATGATGACTGAGATCAAACTGATGTATTCTTTTTTTTTTGGATTAAAGATTATTATATGGAACAAATAAAAACTATAATTTTTTGTACTACACCCATCTACATATGAAGAGTTTACCAAAAAAGTTGAAATTTATGGAGGGCAAGAGTAGGTGAGTACAGGGAGGGAAGAAAGATGGGCTTGTAGGGAAACTGCCACCGAAGCATGTGTCCCATTGCAGTTAAATTAAATAATATCCGGGTGACTGATCTTCGCTCAGCATCTTTTGATTTCTGTTCAGTATGCAAGATTTCATCAAAAACCTCAAACAAGTTTGTGAGAAATTAATTTTATCTATTTACAAGAGTTGCTTATATAATAGTATTACATTGGATAGATCAAATATATAGACAGTATAAATACCTAACCTGAAGGTTGGTAGGGTCCTCCAGAAGGAGGCATACTAAGCCACTGTATCAGAGGTAGGATAGCCAGTTCCTTTCCTCTGGAACCTACAACTTAACATAGAATCCGAACCCCAGAACAACCCTGCGTAGTTCATATGATCAGTACAAATCTTAAAAATTCTTACCCCAACCGGTATTTGAACCCGGGATCGTAACCAGAATTTTTTTAAAGCTAGTGCAGTAATCACTTTTTCCCACTAATTACATTTGAGCTGCCAGACCACTCCATATTTGTTATAATGATACATTCAATATATTTCTTTCTTACTTACATAAGAACTGCAGTCGGTTAAATAAAAATTGTGAATCATAGTTCAATACTTTATTTTAATGGCAGCATTTCATGAATAGATACCTGCTTAGGTCGAATAACTTGGTTGAGACGATTTTCTTTTAGATTTTCTTGAGATGATTCTTGAATGTGTGAAGTTTGATTGTGGTGAAATTTTTTTCTTAAAGGCTCCCTATGCATTTCAAAACTCACAGTTGCTTACTACAACCAAAGATAAAACAGTAGGCTCATTGGTGCCTCAAAATTCTACGAGATTGCGTGGCGTTAAATTTTTTTTTGTGTAAGCTTGTATTTTTTCAAGGATGTCACATATGTTGTTATTATTATTATTTTCTTGGAGGTAGTTAAAAGATTTTCCTAACGGCTTCCTAGGCATTTTATAGTGTACATTTCCTTGCTCGAATCAAAGAGAAACTTAAATAACATCAGTAGGCATTACTTCTACAACAGCTATTTCTGAGATAAAATTGCTGCTATTATGTTACTATTGTTTTCAAAGAAGTTTTAAAAAATCGCATCTGAGAAAGCTAGTATCTGTTTTTTAAATATCTACTTTTCAAATGCTTTATGATTAAACTGGTAGTATTTAATCATATCCACTTTTTATAATTCAGTAATATTGATGTTTCTGTTAATGACACATACGGTCAAAAAGAAACCATGATTACATTATAACTGCTAATATTATTTTCAAAGAAATTTTGTATAGTAAAGTATCACTTCTGACAAAGCGAATATCTATTTTTTAAATATCTGTTTTTTAAATGTTTTTCAATTAAACATGTAGTGCTAGTATTCCTATTGGTCAGCTAGTATACAAGAACTGTTTGTTTAAATATATAAGAGTTCCTTGTTGAAACCAAAGAGAAACTATTAGTGGCTTTCTGGTACCTGAATCATCTACGAGATGGCGTTACAGTTGTATTCGAGATACTAAGTGCAAAAATTGTCCGTATTTTGTAAAATGGTGTGTTAGCAGGGAATACAACTATTTAGGTAATCTTAAAAAACAAAACATTATCTAAAAATGAAATATCCTCAAAATCGTTTCGAGATTGCAAATATATACAAGCATTGCTCTTTTAAAGATAAAGATATAGGCTGAATACAGGCAGTAGTTAATGAAAACCAAAGAATAGATGGTTAATAACATTAACGAAAAATAAAGCAATTGTGAAACAAATAGAAGTTCAGCAGGAATCATTGAAAAAATAAATAATAATCCATCATTTATAGTACACGAGACATCCCAATCACTAAATTGAAAGTAAAAACACAATTTGAGATTTAAAAATGTAAGTATGATAGAATTTTCAGCTTCATGTTGATTAATAGACAAAAAAAATATGAAAAAGAATTGTGAACAAAGAGGTAACAGGATCAACTACTAAACACAGCACAGTGTCACTTAATAATACCTCTGCAGATGCAAATGTGTTAACAGATGAACAACTCTGTAAGTTGCTGTCAATGAGGGCCACAAATAAGACATTTCTGTGCAATGACATTTGGTATTGGTGGGATATGGCAGCAAACGATAACTCTGGCAACTTTACTCATAGAGGAGCGTCCATAAACTATGAAGCTCCAAATTAGTCTCCTGTGAACACCTTCCCCCCATGTAGCATAGTATAGCTTATTTTATTTTTATTTTTAGATGTATAGACAGAATTATAAAGGTTTTATACGTGTATACATTAGATGTTGAAACACTATTTCAATATTAAACGTTATTCATATGCAGAGACAAGACACAAGACAAAGGGATTTTGCTCACAATGAATTCCACCACAAGACATTTGTAGCAACTACTGATGTGTATATATCTGACTTTCTTGTCATGTGTCATCCAGGGAGATGAATAGTTGATTTGACTGTATTGAAAATATATTACAAAATGTTGTCACATACATTGATGATTAAAGAAGTTATTTTTTTATAATTTTAATAGAAAATATGTACTATTCTTAATAAAACATAAAATTAGATCAGTTTATTTCTTACCTTTGGTCACATGACAAAAAAATGCTCTACGATTGGTAAACCCTGTGGCTGTGAATGGATTGTTCCCTTTATCCATGTTTACAGCTATTTTTATTGTTATTAATTAGATTTCGTTTTAAATACAAAATGGGGAATAATTTTATAGAAGCCTAGAAGTGGAAAAATACTGAAAATAGGTGCCTTATTTGTTGGGTTTACTATAGAAATAACCCGCGACTTTGAGGACCTTAAAGATATAACAACTTCAGTTTGAGAATCATTTATATTAAAATCGGAATGATTAACAGAAATCATTCATAAGAATGAGAAAAACTATAAATTAAATTGTTTTAGGTTGTATGGACAAGAGAAAGCTACAATATAGGTATAAGGTCACAAATGGATGTTGTGGGTCATTTTTCTTAGTTGCAGATAAAAAATTATAAATAAATGATAATTTTTTGTCAACAAAACTGAATTTATTATTTGTTTATTTATTTACTAACACCGTTTAATTTCATCTCACACAAAGAAATTGTGATATTTTAAGTGTTTACTATTAACAGGTATAGAAGCATCTATGTCAAAATGTCCAGGTAGCTGTGTGGCAGAAGCAAGCTATCTGAATTCAGAAGGTCCTAGGTTCAAATCTTGCTTAGGATATTTTTGTTTATGCATTCTCTTCCACTTCTGTTTGCTGTATCATTAAAAAAAAAAAGAAATTAACCATAATGCTGAATTGTCTTTATTCAAAAATTTCACAAATTTTTAGTCAACAAGCATCACGCAAACGTATGAAACACAAATTGTTGCCATACAAGGAAACTTTTCTTGTAACAGTTCTGGAAAGCTTTGAATCCCTTTTGTTGAAATTTTTACATGATGATACAATTGCTTATTATCTCTCTGACATAAATGCATCTATTTAGGTGGTATTACTTTTAATGTGCAAGTAATTTTCAGTAAAAAAAAAAAAAAAATTGTTACAGCATGCAGGTTAACGTCTAGTATTATTTTGGAAGTCTTCTTCAGTTTGTAATACACTTATTACCAAATAGCCTATTGGTGCACACAAACAGAACTGAACCAAATCTTCCGCAGATGATGTCATCATAGGAACATGACATTCTGGCTGCGTGTTTCAGCATATGAATGTGTGCAAAATTCAACATGTGTTGAATTATTATTACTAATATGGAGTTTATGGCACAGTTACAATTTCATTACACACTTACTTATTGTTATGCCCATTTTTACTTTAAATTCTGTTACCATTTAAGTTATATGGTTCAAAATCTCTTTCAACAACTTATACTACTCCTTGACTTAATTACAACTTAAATATTTATTTCCCAGTTCCTTAAGACAGAAATAAAGGGCTGATTTATGGTCCTGATACCCAATAGAGTGGCTCAGTGTGCTAAGGTGCCACACACTGCATTGGGTAGGTAAAACAGGACTGGTCATGAGCTTAGGTCCCCATGTACCAGCTGTACAATTCACACAAGCAAGGAAGAATATAAGAAGGAATAATAAAATAGATAAGGGACAGAATAGGTTTTTTTTAAATGATGGCTTTATGCCTCAATCGACATGATAGAAGAGGAATGAAATGCTTGAGTCAGATTAAGTTCTGGGAACCAATAACACATATTGGAGGACATTCATTTGAATTCAATGACATCTTTTTGTTTAAATGATTATGAAAAGAAGGAAGGATGGAGAAAATAACCCAGCATTTGGCAAAAATGAAGGTGAACCGTCCTTCTTACGGTTCGATATATTTGCCGCCCGCCGCCGTGTTCTCTTTGCTTTTGTCGGGACCTGAGTCGATTCCCGCTGCGCTGGTGTTTATATCGTTGCCCTGGCACAGATAAAAGGGGCGGCTCGGTGGCTCTCGAGGCAGTGAGTGGTGTGGCGTCGCGGAGGTCTTGTGCTCCGCGGTTCGGTGTATGGCGGCCTTGTGCTCGCGTTTCTGTTATCCTTCTAGTTGTCTCGGAACTTGTCTGCAGTTCACAGGCTACAACGGGCTCCTCTGATTGAAACTTCCTGGCAGGTTGCCTGTGAGAGCGATCGCTATTGCTTCTGGTTCTGTGTTCATGGTCGCTCCTCCTTGGGCCGGTTGTCGGTGTTGTGGACAGTTAGTTGGACGGCGCCCGTTACCCAGTGATCCAACTGGGCACTAAGTCTACCTCCAGCTATCTGATTGTAGGCTCGTGTCTATGCTTCCTGGTCCAGTTATGGACTGGCACATATGTGGTTGAATTGTGCTTGATTCAAATTGCATGGAATTACTGTGTAATGTTTAACGTGAAGGGGGGGGCTGATGATGGTGCAAACCGTTACAAATCGGTGAATTATGGATAGTATGTTCTGGTGTTTCTTAAGCTGTTGCGCCACTATCGCCTTAACTAATAATTGTGTGCGCTTAACCACATTCTATTTTTCTTAATAATTGTATGCATGATGGTTAATATGGTTTTGGTATATTTGTTTCATTTGTGAGCGTGATCAAGGCGCTGATCTCCAGGACTCTCCAAGCGCACTCGGTGAGCTCCACGTGGGGGTATTTGGACGACAGTGTGTTTACTGGGCGTGGCCTACCCGGCAGTGCGGACCCGCAGGTGGAGTTATCTACTTCCACCCGGAACTTCCTACTCAGGCCCAAGTGTGGACCGTGTTATGTCTTATCCCTCAGGGACTTGCAGAAATATTTACTTATCTTGTGTGCATAGTAATTGTAAGGTTATGCTTAGAAATTTATCTGTTGTGAAGTGTTGTGAAAATGTTAAGGGACTACCCCCCCGCATTGTGATTGGGGTATTGTATCTGGTTTGAAAATAAGTGACATTAGTCTCACTTACATTGCGTTACATTTTCTGATATTGGTGAATTGTTTCTTAATAAATGAATTGTTATTATTGAATGATTGTCAAGTGAGAAACGCGTTCCCATCCGGCACCTTCCATTTCCCTGGTAAATGGTTTGGGGGGCTGCCCTCCTATCAATAATACACCATATCAGAAGGTAGGAGGGTCATGCTGAACACAAAAAACACACATACGCACACAATCACAAAAATTTGGTAATTAGACATGTAGACTTCTGACTTCTTTTCACTGAAATCATGTAATGTATATTCATGTTTGTACTTGATGTCCTACCTACATCTGTTATAAATCTTGGTTTATTTTTCCTCTTCTTCTTGTTTTCGTGGCCTAATAGCAGTTTCAATGTCACAGTTACTCAATTCTTTAAATTGTTAACGTTTTATCTAGATAATTCTGTTTTTTTTTTCCCCCTACCCACTGTTATTCTCACCAGCCTGCCTTCAGGTATTAAAGATTCTTAATTCAGTAAATTACTCATTTACCCCAAAAACTGGAACAAATCTTACATTTTTTTTTACTCGAAGAATGAAACTACTGAGCTTCCAAAACTCACAAGAGAGAAATTGGGTCATTACTGCATCACCAACACTTTGCCAACTGATTTCCCTTCAGTGCTGCCTTCTCTTGTATCTGAACTTGCAGTAACAGTGGAAGGAATATCCAAGTAACAAAAACAAAATAATATTTGGTTCTGTGGCAGTACTGATGCAGATACATTCATTGTTTTCTTATAATCAACTAGCTTTTGCCAACAGCCTCATCTGCATGAACCAACACGAGTGGATGATTTTTTCCCAGGCTGTTATTATACCCCAGGAGCAACACAACCAAGAGCATACACATTCACAGGTGACTAGTTAGGGAAATGTGCTGAAATAATATTATCTAAAAAGTTTCTTCCAACCTACAAATTTCTTATATCATACAAGCACTGTGAAAAGTTTGTTTTACATTTACCGCAAATTTAACGTACTATGTCATAAAAACCTGAAAAGATAAGTAAAGTGATGTAAAAGTATGTGTAACGTAGATAAACCTATACAAAAACAATCAAAAAAATCCCTTATTTCAAAAGTCAACAACTGAAGTGAATTTTGCTAACATTTGTTTTTCTTTTTCTTTTATGGTTTCATGCCTTTTTGATGTCAAGGTAATTAGAGGTGAGAAAGGACTGCGTGCAAGGAATGGGAAGGAATTCAGCCATGGTCTTTTGAAGCAACCTTCCCAGCATTTGCCTGGAGTGATTTGGGGAGCCTTGGGAAACCCAAATCTGGATGGCCAGATGAGGATTCGAACCTGCAAGGCCAGAGATTTACTGCTAACCCACCACGTTCAGTTTTGTGCTTACACTATTAGTACACATTATAAGGGACACACAGCATGACAGAAAAGGCTGATGATTGTAATTATATTGTTATAAATAGAAAAAAGGATGTAAAGATGATTATTAATATATATATGATATAACACCAGACGGCCGTCTCTGTGTACACACCTGACCCTGCCAGGTGTCTCCCATCTGCACAATTAGGGCTGTAAGCCAAAATGTTGCGCTTTTCTAGGTTTTTTTTTTTTTTTGTGTGGCAGTCATTTCCAACTGCCTTCATCTGTGGTAAGAGTTGGGTCATATTTCACAATCCTTCTTTAGTTTTATTGCCTTAAAGCATTTTCCTGCTCACTGCCATTAAATATATAAAAAGGATAGTGAAAGGAACCACCACTTACCTTAGATGATGGTTTCATGGGGGTGAACATATAAAAATGCACTAGAACAGGAAAAACAATGAATAGTTCGGGACTTGGCCCTTCGTCAACAGGAGAACATTATGGAGGGAGGGTGGTGTGAGAGATCGTCTCACAAAATGACTGTTAATCAGGAACATGGTGCGGGTATATTCAAACAGAGGATAGGGAGACGGGGACACTGAATGGAGCTAGTACCTGAGCAATGCAAAATGTTGCAAAAAGTGCAGAAAAATACATTGAAATGTTCATAACATAGATTTGAGAAAGTAAAAGTAAACAAGTAAACAAAATCTATCTTCCACCAAACCCATGGCACTGCCATGGGCACTCGCGTGGCCCCCTGTTATGCTAATCTCTTCATGGGCCGCCTGGAACAGATGTTTTTGGGGAACGTCCCGTTCAAGGGCCGCCTGGAACATATGTTTTTGGGGAACGTCCCATTCAAACACCCCCTGTGGATGAGGTTCATAGATGACATTTTTATGATCAGGACACATGGAGAAAAGAGCCTTCTAAATTTTCTGGATAATCTAAATATCTTTAATAACTTGCTGATCTTCACATGGACCTACTTCCACACCCAGGCCACATTCTTGGATGTGGACCAATGGCCACCTCAGCTCCTCAGTCCACACCAAACCCACCAACTCACAGCAGTACCTCCATTTTGACAGCTGTCATCCATATCAAACCAAACATTCTCTTCAATACAGTCTTGGCATTCGAGGCAGTCGTGTATTTTCCAACCAGAAATCCCTTATAGAGTATTCATATAACATCTCACAACCATTGGTATCCAGCAACTATCCCCCATCTTTGGATCACAAGTAACTTTCACAAGCCACATTGCAACCTGCTCAACCTAATGGCTGCTCCAAACCCCCAGAAACCAACCATAGTCGACTCCTGGTTACACAATACTTCCCTAGCCTTGAATCCATAAATAGAATCCTTTGGCAGGGTTATGATTTCCTGCTAATATGCCTAGAAATGAGATCCATTCTTCCAAAAATCCTCCCTGGCCCTCCCAGAACTTGTTTCAGCAGGCCTCCTAACTTCAGCCAGCTCCTAGTCCACAAACACAGTCTTGCTCGTCCAATCAGACAGCCCCAAGGATCTTTCCCAAGCAATAGACCTCGCTGTAAGATGTGCGACATACACCATGCTTCCACCACTTTCACCAACCCTATCACTGGCGAGGGCTTTCCTATAGGGCACACCACCTGTGAAACCTCCCACATAATATACCAGCTAACCTGCAAACACTGCTTGGTTTCCTAAATAGGTTTGACTAGCAATCCGTTAGCCATTAGAATGAATGGCCACCATCAGACTGTTTTCACTTGGAATCCGAAACATCCAGTAGCTATCCATGCCATCTCCCATGACACTAATAATTTTAATTCTGGTTTAACGGTACATGCTCTCAGAGTCCTCCCAAACAACAGCAGCTCCTCTGAACTCAGAAGGTGGGAACTTGCCTACCAATACAAACTAGGCACAAGGCAACCTCCTGGTCTCAATTTGAGATAATACCCAGTCAGTATTTTTCCTTCCCTCTTTCCTCTCCTTGCCTCCATGCACACTGTCTATATTGAACCACCACATACCAGAGGTGATGTTTAACTACATAGACATTTTTATTATTATTGTATTTCTTCGATTTTGTTTACTTTTACTTTCTCAAATTTATGTTATGAACATTTTAATGTATTTTTTCACATCATTTTGCATTGCTCAGGTAGTAGCTCCAATCACTGACCCCCTCTCCCTGTCCTCTATTTGAATTTACCCCCACCATGTTCCTGACTAACAGTCATTTTGTGAGACGGTCTCCCACACCACTCTCCCTCCATAATGTTCTCCGGTTGACGAAGGGCCATGTCCCAAACTATTCATTATTTTTTTTCTGTTCTTGTGCATCCATTTGCTAGTTAGCTCCTATTGTTTTCTGGTTACTATATATATATATATATATATATATATATATATACACACACCAGTCAGTAGAAATTACCTAAAAGTGGTCCGGTTCTCTGTGTCCCGCAGTTTCCCACAACAAAAACCTCAATATGTCAGCAGTAACCAAATACCTTTCTGCATTCTGGGGTCATGCCTTCCAACTTGCCAGTGTACAGTCACACATCCTTTTCCTAACAGCATGTCTTAATATTCCCCCAAATGGCCTCACAATAAAATTGCCCATATTTGGTTGCCCCCCCCCCAATTTCACCCTCTCTTACACACATTCCGATACAGCCAGTCCTTAGCCTTAACTGCCCTGGTGCTACAACAATACACTGACTTGGCCCTCCAACACTCCAGACATCTTATATCTCTAAACAAAATACTGCTGCGGTCAACCCCACATGTCCTTCCTCACCTTACAAATCTTGTAAAAGACTGTATAATCTATGAACATGCTTGCTCTTAACCATCTACGCAAATTATCCACTTTGTACCGCTCCTATCTCAAAGCAGATCAGCCTCTCAGCTGCAAATTACCAGGTCACAAACCCAGGTATCAACCCCCTCATTTCTCCACAACCATCTATTGCCCGGCTCTTCAACATACTTCTACCACCTCCCTTAAAACCCACACCTCACCCAATCAGTCCGAATCAAGCTGCCAAACTCAAACTGGCTGTCATTAATCTGTCTTCTTCTCCACTCTCAGAACCACAACTCTCAGTACTCTCCAAGGGTCTCACTTTCTCACCCACTCCCAAATTTGATCAGACCACCCTAGTACATGACTCCTTAGCTTTCTGTCGTACACTCCACTGGAGGTATCACTTTGCCTTGAAGAGCAACAATCTGGACACTCAGAATGACCTGGAGCCCAGTCTACAAAGGTTCCAACCACCCTCCAGTCTTGATCCACCACCTCACCCACAAAACCATCCTTTCCAATTGATTCAAGATATGGTTTCCACCAGTTTGGGTTCTCCTAGTTTTGCAAACTCACTACCCAGTGGCACCAACATGACTCTTTCAGAAACCCGGGCCATCAGGGAACTCTCCTCTGATCCAGACTTGATTATTCTACCGGCAGATAAGGGCTCAACTACGGTGGTCATGAACTGTTGTGACTACATTAGGGAAGCACTGCGTCAGCTGTCTGACAACAACACTTATCGCCCCCTCAACCATGATCCCACATCTACAGTCAGTGAGGGAATAAAAGATTACATACAGTTTAGTGGACCACTCCAAGGCCTCACTTCCCATTCTGTTTCCCTCCTCACTCAAAAAAGCCGTGCACACCTTCCCTATACCTCCTTCCTAAAATTCATAAGCCTGGCAACCCAGGATATCCCACAGTTGCTGCATATGGATCACCGACTGAGCGCGTCTCTGCCCTGGTGGACCAGTATCTACAGCACATTGTCAGCCAGTTTCCCATCCCACATCAAAGACACCCGATAACTCCACTCCCGACTGGCCACGGTACCCACACCTCTTCCCCTGATTCCTTCCCAGTGACAATGTATGTGACTTCCCTATATACTATTCCCCACTGTCATGGGCTCAGCGCCATGGAATATTTTCTAGACCAGCGTCCCCCAATCGCCTCCCCACCATATCCTTCTTGATCACCCTGGCCGAGCTAATACTGAACAACAACTTTTTTTCATTTGACGGCAAAATTTACCAACAAGTCAGCGGCACTGCCATGGGCACTCGTATGGCTCCCTTATATGCTAACCTCTACTTAGGTCACTTGGAACTCATTCTTAGCTGAATCCCATCTGAAACCCCTTTTGTGGGACACATTCATTGATGACAATTTCATAATCTGGACCCACAGGGAAGACAACCTACTCAGGTTCCTCAATAAACTCAACAGCGCCAGCACTCTGAAATTCATGTGGATTTACTCCCATACACTTGCCACTTTCCTGGATGTTGACCTATCCCTCACAAATGGCTACATCAACTCATCTGTCCATAATAAATCCACCAAACTACAACAGTACCTTCATTACAATAGCTGCCACCCTCACCACATCAAACGCTACCTCCCTTACAGCCTTGGCATTCAGGGGAGCCACATTTCCAACGAACAGGCCCTCCAACAGTATGTTAGCAACATCTCAGAAGCCCTGATTTCCCGCAATTACTCACCAGATTTAGTTCACAAACAAGTTTCATGGTCCACATCACAACCCACTCAACCTATCAACAGCCCACAACCCTTAAAAACAAATCATAGCCCCATTTTGATCACCCTATATTTCCCGTGTTTGGAATCCATCAACCGAGTCCTGCGACAAGGTTACAACTTCCTTTGAGCCTGCCCCGAGATGAGAAACCTCCTTCCAAAAATCCTCCCTCACTCACCCAGAACCTGCTTCAGCAGACCTCCAAACCTCAACCAACTCTTGGTCCATAAACACGCCCCCCCCCCCCCCCCCAGCCTGCAAGGCAGCCCCAAGGTTCGTTTCCTTGCAACAGATCCCACTGCAAATTATGCTGTATGCACCCACCTTCCACCACCTTTACCAACCCCGCAACTGGAGAAAGCATCGTAGGACTTGCCACGTGTGTATCCTCCCACCTTATATATCAACTCACCTGCAACCATTGCCCAGCCTTCTACATTGGTCTGACAACAAATCCACTAGCCATCAGAATGAATGGACACAGACAATCAGTTTTCACCCAGAATCCTGACCACCCAGTATCTTATCATGGAACCAACAATCTTAACACACGTTTTGCGGTCCGCGCCATCAGATTCCTCTCAGACAGAAGCAGCATTTCGGGACTCAGAAGGTGGGAACTGGCTTATCAGTACCAACTGGGCACCAGACAACCACCAGGACTAAATTTAAGATAGCAACAATTTTCCTCCCACCCATCCCCCTTACCTCTTACCTTTACCCACAGAAACATCACTCACAAGAGCCTATCTTTCTTTAGTTTTTAACTTCAAATTTAGCTTGATTTTATATTTCCAATTATTTAAAAAAAATTTATTTGTATTCACATATTTCTGTTTTTTGCACACACATCCATTACTTAATGGGCAATTTAGGATCATCAGCTGTCATCTACAATGCTTCCGTGACATGTAACTATGGACAGGTTTATTATCTATTTGTTAGCATTTTCTAGCTTATGCCTCTCTACCCCCCACCCTCATTCCCTGCTATGTTGTTCCCCCCCCCATGAGCTATCGGCCTGGCGGGCTTACTCAGTTGGCTGCTGGCCTCCAACATGCAGCCATCTCACTACTACTGAAGAAGAGCCATAGGCTCGAAAATTTTCCTATGTGTGTACGTGTTTTTATTTGTGTGTGTGTGTGTGTGTGTCGACACCACAGTAATCCTCTTCTATGGTAAGTGGTCGTTTTTCTCCTATATATATATATACTAGCAGTTACCCGCGACTTCGTCCGTGTGGAAGAGTGTTGTAATTTAAGATTTTCTTGAGAGGTCTGGTCGCTCAGTGGTTAGGGCGTCCAACCGGACATGGAAAAGTCCCCAGCTTGAATCCCAGTCTCGCAGAGGATTTTCATAGGTCCTTAGCTCGACCTTCACCTCTGGCACAGGTTGTTGTGTGATGTGAGGTGTGCCAGAATGCTCACGTGGTTCTGATTCCACGTTGAACTGTAGGTCCTCTATGACCAGTAGGATTACTGCGTTAGGTTAAGCGGCTACGAAAGGGGCAGATTGCATAGACGTAATGAAGCCTTGCCACCAGGTCAATATGACCATAGAATTAATTTTAGAGCTATTTTTATTGGTGATAATAGTGATAAATACTGCAATAAAATAACAAAAATTTATTTGTTCCAAACAACTTCATTGAACGTCTAAAACAATAAAAATATTCTGTATGTTAGGAGTATTTTCAGTTTAATACATTAGTATATGTATTGTAGGACTTGTTATTTTCTAAAAAAAACATGTACATTTTTTGCACTCGATACCCGCAAGCAGGCAACATATAGTTGACCAAATGAAAAGCAGTGAGTATCCAAGTGTATTCCCACCAATTTCAACATTTGACCATGCGCTTTATTAATTGTCATTGAAAATGCAATTTTTAATGGGAACTGTAATGTTTTAAATTCAAAGGGAATATTACTGGGAATAATTGGGATACGCGGAATTATAACGGCTTCCCCTTTAGATGCACCGGTAAGAATTGTTGCCTTCACAATGTTTCTTCCTAGTTCTGTGATGTGTAATCTGGTGCCATTGCAATACGTTGAGGGGAGGGGGGGGTCGAGATTACGCATCAGGAGAACTCGAGTGCCAACCTTAAGCTCGAGTTTGTGGGATGTTAGCCCGGATAACTGGAAGGAGTTTGAAAACTCGACGGGGTAGGTTGCAGCATCGTCAGTTAACATTACTGTATCGATGGAAGAATGTGTTGTCACTTCCCCGACTATTTCCTCGAATATTTTTTTTAGCTCCAGAATCATTTTTCGGGGCAAGTATTGTCCTCTCATATAACCAGTTTTCGTCATTGATAATATTTAGTTGAATGCTCGGGAAAACATTAGTAATGAGCTCACGTTTGTTCAGGTGTTTCAGCAACTCGTTGCAATGCCAAATATGCGGCGTATTGTTGTTGCCGTCTTTATGTTTGCTTTGGTGTTTCAGAAGCTCTTGAGATCGACTGCCAATCCGCTTGCTCTTAGCACCGAGCTCGCGATTTTCCCGGTGTGATCTTCCAGACACCAAGTGTTAATTTTGGTGTTGTCGCCCGCCTCGCGACTGCTCCGGCAATTCAGCATCTCCAGAAGCTGCAATACGTGCTAAGTGCACAACCCTGTGCAGCTCTGCTAGAGGATTTGTTCCTGGGTTTTGGCTTTTTTCACAGCCATAGTTTTCTTACATTTCATTGAAAGATTTGAATTTTGTTTACCCGGCATCTATTAAAATTGCGAATAAAAATTAATATAGTTTTAATTAATGGAAACTCAAAACGTCAAAATATGATGGAAGCGACTAAACATCCAAAAAATTTACTAACATTCAAAGAGCAAATAAATACCTAAGTGGCCCAAGGACATTGATCTCGTTAATAAATTGCGAAACTAAAAATGTATATTTTGATTTGCGCTGAATATCTGAAAATTACTAATCTTCTTTCTTTCTTTTTTAAAGTGAACTTAATTTGTTTTGAAGACATGTGGGTTCCATCAATTAATTCTGTTTTAAATCAGCAATTTAGGAATTATAGTAATAACTGATTCTTTTATTCATAATGTTCAGTGTTAATGTTCATTTCTCTATCTGTGAAAACAGTTGACCGCATGTAGATCAGTATACTATAGTTTGTTGGTTTAGATCCATTAATTCAGCTCTGAAATATAAATTACAACGTTAAAGTAGTAACAGATTCTTTATTCATAATAAGTTTATCAATCTGCAAACAGAATTGAATGTCTACCAGCAAATCACCACTCTGCTTGTCTGACTCTCCACTAACGTAATAAAACATTTATAAATTTCAAAAATTTACTTTGAGCACTGTCATGTGTTCTGCTAAATCATCCAAGCTTATTATATATCTTTTGATACAATATCATTATAAAGTGATACATGACGTCACTATAATGGTGTTCGTGAAAGAAGCTTAAATAATTAATAATGTTTCAGTTCTCATTTTGGCCCAGGCTTCATTTCAACCAAGTCACAAACTCCGCTAATAATACCGCTAGAAAATCAAAGCTTCTATCACTCGCGCATTAATACATTAGTACTGTGAATTATTATTTCAGGTCTCAGGAAAATAAATACTGAATACATATGAAACTACATTCATTATTGCAGTTACGTAATTAAAAAATTTATACTAAAATGCTTTTAAATTACAGTGTACAACGGAAAGTTCCTAATTCTCTACAACTCTAAGACAATTTTTGTTAACATTGCTGGTCAAGCTTACATCGCGATAAAGTGACTGTTACTGCTCGTGATTTAGTAAGGCGTATAATTAAATTAATTGTGATAGTAATTTATGCTACACTAATTAGGAATCTTGATATAGAAAATTCTGTTACTACTCGAAATCCAGTTCCGTGCATTTAATGTGTTGAGGCGTGTTCATAACGTTTGATTTTGTAGCGGCAATATTAGCAGAGATAGTAGTTAGGTTAAAATGCTTCCTGGACCAGAATGTTTTTGTTACAGTATAAGGAAGAAGTCATTTAGTTATTATTAGTAATAAATAAGCAGCTTTCATAAGCTCCATGTAAATGAGGTGTATCGCATTGTAAATGACTTGCAATATTGCTTCATGAAACATTAAGTCTCTACGTTAGGCCATTGAATACATTCGTTTTAAGTGAAGGATTTACGGGAGTAGTTTACGTGGCGATACACAACGTGACATACTGCTTATGAAATTTGCTTAAATAACGAAATTTCTCATGCCATTGGCTGTGACAAAAAGATTCAGTTTTCATTATGGTTCAGGCTGAATATCAATGTAACTACAATCTCCGCTAATATTGTAGCTACAAATTCAAAACCTCAACCACACGCGCATTGAAACAATTATTTTATCCTAAGTTAGCAACGTCGTGTATCGCGACGTAAACTTGAACCGGATTTATTAGATATTTGTAGAAATTGAACAGTAAGTAAAAAGCACTGTTTCCTAAATCATAGTCTACTATTTGTACTGATTTATAAAAAAAATTTGAACAAAACAGGGTTAATTAATAATTTGTAATATTACAGAGAATGTATAGTGGCAAAAAAGAAGACACACAGGAAATAAATTAAACCGAGATAGAATGGAATCCGTAACATTTTTATAAATACGACATTTCGAGCACCGGCATTTTGCACTTTTAGTAAATCGACTTTCCTGCTGGTATAATCATAGCATTTTACGTTGTTTTTTTTTTCCAAGCTCTGATTTTTCACATTTAGTATATTACGATCGAAGTTATGGTGTAATATTTGAGATGTCATACTATTTTATGTACGCAAATGAAAAAATCTCTTTGCGAACTTAACAAGAGTACCTACTTTTTTTAATTTAAGGTTAAGTACATATTTATAATTCCTGCTTCCAAACTATTGTTTTTCAAGTGCATCAGTTTTATGGCTTTAAACTAAACACAAATTTGCATATGTAAGAAGATTTTCACTTTTATTTCTGAAAAATAGTGTTTGCGATTTATGTAAAAAGCAAAGAGTAAACGTTGCAAGGCTATTTACTAAGTACGAAACTCTTTGTTGTTTGCGAATTGATATTAATGGCAATTTCTAAAAGAACTATGCGTATTTGTGGGATAAAATTTATCCTATGTCACTTCGCATGCAATTAACTGGCTTCATGCCAAATTTCATTTAAATATGTTGAGTTATTAAGGCGTTATAGATTCCAGAAGTACATCCAAACACACATCCGAACTTTCTCGTTTTCTCATTTATATATATATATATATATATAATCAGAAGGTGGGAACTTGCCTACCAGTACAAACTTGGTACAAGGCAACCACCTGGTCTCAACTTGAGATAATACCTGGTCATTATTATTATTACATATGTTTAACCTTTTTAATCCTCTTTTCCATTACCTATATTGAACCACGGCTAACCTAAGGTGATGTTTAATTCATAAAAATTATTATTTTCTATTATTATTATTTTAATTTCTAATATTTTATATAATTATATTTTTTCATATTTATTTCTATTTATATTTTGATCTTCCCACCGACCAGAGATTAGTTTGCATTTTTATTTATGCTCGGGTATTAGCTCTGATTCACTGCCCCTCTACTTTTCCGATGTTTGAATTTACCCCCACCATTTTCCCGACCGGCGGTCTTTCTGTGAGGCACTCTCACAATGTTCTCCCATTGATGAAGGGTTTATCCCAAAAATTAAGTTATTATTTGTGTTTGTGTCTTTTCTGTGTGTTCGCGCCCCACATCCATCATCTAAAGGTAAGCGGTGGCTCATTTCCCTATCGAAATTTGATATATATTAGGTGTCAAAGAATAATGCAGATCATGGACGATACAACCGCAATGAATAAATGAGAGGCGTCATGAAAAGCAAGCGAAAGAACAGTTGTACAGTTGCCAGTTGAAGAGATGAAGTTGAACAAGAAGGCTGAATGATAAATGAAATGGTTTATTAAAGAACTGAGAAAATTCATCTGAAAACACCATCAGAAATGAGACTGATTACACCATAGTAAACAAATGATACAGGAGCAGCTGTACTTAAATGAAAGTATACACCAGTGCCGACATTCACTCCGTTCAGAATCCATTAGTTGGTGCCTTCAAAATTAGGATGAAGAAAATTACAAATCAAGTTTTTTTTCTGATGGCTTTATGCCTCATTGACGTCGTCATTAGAAGCGGGAAAGGACTGGGGGCAAGGAACAAAAAGAATTTTTTCAACATTTTCAGTGATTCGGGCAGTTGATGGATGTCTTGAATGAGGTATGTCATCAATCGACATGCTGCCATTTTTAAACCGAGCAAAATACTCGTACACTTGAGCTTTTCCCATAGTTTCAACTTTGTAAGTTGTTTTCAAGATTAAAACAGTTTCAGCAGCATTTTCACTGAGTAGAAAACGAAATTTCACAGCTGCACGTTGTTCACTTAAACTTGCCATCATCAAAAATGAAACAATAACAAAACAGCACTAGCAAAAACAATCACTGCAGATTAGCATAACAAGCCAGGACGACAACACAGGTGGCACTGAACTGACAATGAGTTGCACTATAAATGCCTAGTGGCAGAAACGTGTACTACACAAGCTCTGCCCATGGCAATGCTATTGCAGTTATTTTTGGGTACCCCTTCATAAACCTTTTGAGTACAATAAATTACATGAGAACAGTGCTGCTAACCTCATATGTCTGCTGCATTATTATTTGTGGTTGTTTCATTTGCAGTACCTAACATTTCCTCATACTCATTTTACTTACAAATAACCTTTTCAGACTGGTGACCATAACAACTAAACTTACAATCAACATGAGTGTATTAATGACTACTTTGGTAACTATGCTAAAATCATTTTATGTTCTATTGTGTACAGTGCAGTTCAATCAGCAGAATGTTGAACGACAGACAATTAATTAGTCTGATATACTGCAAGTTCCCATAAAAGAACAAAATCATAAATTTCATGCAGCATACTAGTGGTTCAAAAGTCACAAGCTTGAAGGTACGTTGAAAGTCCTAGAAACTCAATTAACAGCTACAATGCTGAGAAATGTGATGTTACCTCTAAGTCTATTGGCACAGTTTCTAATTCTTCATTCTCTCAGAATCCAGTTGTTCATGCAGTAGTGAGTGATCAGACATACAAATCAAGGATGACAATAAGAGTGATGGAGACAAAGATGGTTTTAAAATAATAAAATCAGTTAATAATAATACCGATCAAATAACAATTACCAGGTTCATAATAAGAAATTGACAGGGTATAAGTTGGTTTTTAAGAAAAAATAGGTATCAATGACTGCTGTATTCATATTACTACTGATACAATGGAAGACAGAGGATGAGGGAAACACGAAAGACAGAAGTAAGTGGTTGAGTCTTTCAAGAAAAACATTATAAAATAAGCTGTAATATGGGGTTACTGGACAGAAGTAGTCTAATCTATGGCCATAGAGTTGATGTTGAATTACCGAGTTATTTTTCGTGATGTCTCTGTCACCTTACAGAAGATGCATAGATTCAATATTTGTGGTCGCCAAGCTATTTATTCAATTCCACGCAATAGTTAAAGGGTTTGCATAACATAAGAAAAGTCACAGATGATATTTTCAATAATATATTCTTTAAAAGTCTCTGTAGCTATACTGGCATCTGATCACACATTTTATAGACTCTACCAGACCTCGAAAAACACATGTGAAAACTGTACATTATTCCTCAAGAAACGCAAACACTTATGGGATACTTTCACAAACAGCCCAAAATTATAATGAAAGTCTAAGAGAAATAACTGAGCTCCCCTCAAATATTTTTAAGTACACAATTTTCTTAAAATTTACTCTTTTATATAGTATATATTTTGGTTTCCTAACCTCTTGTAATTTCTGTGTTATTTTTCATTAACTGAAATTGTGCCCTACTTTTTCCTCACATGTCGTCTTGCTAAAACCTAAAAATTCAATATCTCGATCAGTACATTTTGCTTTTAAATGATATTTACCCATATCCCTTAAAAATTGCTCTATTTTCTGATGGCATATTTAGTTTTTAAAAATCCTTCTTTCCCATTTCAATTTCCACCTCTGATGTCACTCTGACATAATTTCTAACAAGGAAATTTTGTAACAAAACTTACGAATCCAAATACTAGGATTTTACTTTTTTCCCATACATTTCCAACATTCTGCCAAACCTTTATTATATTTTTGTTCACTGCATTTTTCTCTATTTTATGAACTATATTTTGCCCTCTTAACTATTTTATTTAAAAATTTCACTTTGTTTGTCTTACTTTTACAAACTTAGAATTTACTTATAGTCTTTTGGTCAGATTGTGTTTGCCTGTGCTGACAGCATACTATGATATTTAAAAAAAATTTTTTTTTAAATCTAAATTTAATTTAATTTTTTCTGATGTAATGCTTTTTTCCTAGTTTGTGTTATTCAAGCACATGGTGAAATACACTTTAAAATATTTGTAGGCTATGAAGACCTACATCAAAATAATCGTTTTACAGAGCTTCACCTGTGGAAATGAATAAGGGAAAATCCATTCATTTTAAAATTTTGACCCAGAGATTTTTACATTTCTTTACGATATTGGTTTACTTTGTAGTTAAGAGCTGCTTTGTTTTTAAGATCTAGTTAGTATTTTTTAATTGATGTATTATATGATTTGAATTACTCTTCTTTAACAAGTTTTTGAGAAACTTATTCATTCATAAAAAAGTATTTCTAGTTGATTCCAAAGACCGACATCAATTACACCTGTATTAACATGTCAAGACACTTCACTGATAAAAATAGAAAAAATTGCTTATTATCTCAGTGTTAATGTAACTGATTGCAAAGCAAAAAACTATTCCTTTACACATACTATTTTAAGAAATATTTATGCAAAAATTTAATCTTTTTTGTGTATGTAAAAAAGATGTATGTGATTTAAGACATGCCCATTATAAGAAAAAGGAGACATCAATCAGTAATAAAATTTGCAGTCATATTTGTATTTTATTACCATCAAAGTTGAATGTGTTAAACCAAACTATATTTAATTTGAAAAACAATACCTGAGACTATTAAATTTTGAACTAACAGAATGGCAACAAGGGTGTTAATGAGTTATGAAAATGTGTAATCCAAGGGAAAGCTGCCAGGAATGATGCAGAGGACACTCTTTTCTGATAACGCCCAGTTCTGATTGTCTTGTACCTTCAAGCAACGCACTAACTGAATGTAAAAACAATTTCAGACAAATTTTTTTGCTGTCGTGTGTCTTTAGACTGGTTTGATGCAATCCTCCATCCCTTCCTATCCTGTGCTAACCTCTTCGTTTCTACATACCCCTTACAACCCACGTCCTCATATATCTGCTTCATATATTCTAATCTCTGTCTACCTCTACAGTTCCTACCGTCGACTGTTCCCTCCACTAACAAATTAACCAATCCAGCATGTCTCAAAATATAACCTAAAAGCCTGTCTCTTCTTCCTGTAAGCTTCTTCCATAAACTTCTTTTCTCACCCATCATTTCCAAAACTCGTTCATTTCTTACTTTGTCTGTCCACCTAATTTTTAGCATTCTTCTGTAGCAAATACTTAATGACAATAATGGGGAATCCATATATTCGTTAAGTAAAAGTTGTGATATTAAGGAAAAAGGACATGTCTTTTAGGCAATATAAATAAGAGAGAATAAGAAATGACTCAACAAAGTTGAAGGCTGTGACAAGTGAAACACATATGAGACAAATAAAGATGTGCACAATATTTCAGTTTTACACCTTATTCATGCATTAGGGACCGAGTTATATGGTTCGGGAGGTGTGCACATGCCGAAGTTTGGCTAGGCAGCAGAAGACAGGGTGGGGGAGAAGGTGGTGGAGGTGAAATGTTAGGAAGTGAACTATCGATATTTTGGGAAAGACTCAGATGATTTATATAAATATATATAAAAGGTCTGCCCTGAATGAAACCAGACTAAAGCTTTAGAACTCTATTTATTGAAAATATTGTACAGTATAATTAATACTCCTCAAAGTAACATCCCTGTGCATCATTTTTTTTTTATTGTTGTTTTTTTTTTTTGTGCCAAAAAGTATTGCACAATCTTTGCCATGTGACATGGCATGTTGTCATGGTGCAGGCCCCAGTCGTTAACAATTTCTGAATGAGCATGGGCTATGCATCTGCGAAGTCTTTCGAGGACTTCAACGTAAAATGGGGAGTTGACGGTTGTCCCTGTTAGTACGAACTCCCTGTGAACAACTCCTTTATCATCATGAAACACAATGAGCATCATTTTGATTTTTGATTTGTTCATCCAATTATTTATCGGACGCAGATATTGTGGTGTGTGTCACTCTGCACTCTGCTGTTTTGTCTCTGGGTCGTTCTGGAAAACCCACATTTCATCCCCAGTGATGACATTCTGTAAGAAATTTGGGTCAGCTTTCACACAATTCAACAATTCTTGTGCAATCGTCCATATTGACTCCTTTTGGACACCAACTTGGTGCAAATTTTCCATATTCCAAGATCTCCATGACAATCTCATGAACTTGCGCGTTTGGCAAATTTAACACATCAGCAATCATTTGTACACTCAAATGTCAATTGGTGTTCAAAAGAGCTCTCACAGTTTCAACATTGTCCTCCGGTTTGGTTGTTGTTGTTGGCGGACGACCTCTCTCTTCATTCTCAATGCTCTCTTTCCCTCCTTAAAGGCCAAACAAAGACATGGGATCTAGTCATGCATTCATCACCGTACATCATCATCATCATCATCTTCTTCAGTCTCCAGTTTCCCAGGTGCGGTGTAAGAGCGCTCTCCACTTTTGCCTGTCCAAGTACGTTTCCTCTTCTTGGATTTTGGACCATTGTACACCTTTAACCTGTAGGTCCAATTTCACAAGATCAGTCCATCTCCTTCTGGGCCGGCCTCTTGGTCTTTTACCCTCCAATTCTTTTTCCAGCCATATCCTCGGTGATCTTGTAGAGTCCATCCGCTTGATGTGTCCTAGCCATCGCAATCTTGCATTGGCAATTTTTTCTCAGAGGGTTTCACTGACTGGGATCTGTTTGCGGATCACTTCATTCCTGATCTTGTCTCTTCTGGTTTTCTGGACCATTGATCTCAGGAACTTCATCTCGGCCGCCTGGAGTCTGTTTTCATCTCTGCTGGTAGTGGTACATACTTCCAGGCTGTATGTTGTAATTGGGAAGAAGTATGAATTATACAGTGCCATTTTGGATGTAATTGGAACATGATTGTCCCACAAAAGGTGTCTAACTTGATTGTAAAACTGAGCTCCTTTTTGTACCCTATTGGTAATTTCATTCTGGGATCGACTGTCAGAGGTCACTTTACTGCCAAGGTACTGAAATTATCCACCTGATTCAATTGTTCGCCATCCAGATAGATAACGGGCTTCATATTCTGTCTGCTGACAGCCATAACCACGGTTTTTGTGTGGCTTATTTTAAGGCCAAATTCCTTAAAATGCTTATTCCAGAGGTTCAGTTTCTGTTGCACTTCCTCTTCTGTATATCCCCAAATCAGAACATCATCTGCAAATGCAAATGATTTAAAGTCCTCAGGGTTGAGTTGCTGTTTTATTCTCTTCATAATTTCGTCCATTACGATGATGAACAACAGCGGTGATAATGCGCTACCTTGCTGAACACCTTTGGTAGTCACAAACCAGTCTGAATAGGAGTCTCCAATTGGAATGCAGCTTTGGCAGCTCTCATAAAGCATTCTAACTTTCGTGATCAAGTTTGTTGGTACCTTCCGTTTGGTCAGACATTCCCAAATTTTATCCCAAGGTATGCTGTCATAGGCCTTTTCAATATCTAGGAAAATAAATATGACATCTCTTCCTCTCTCCCAATGTTTTTCCATGATCATACGAGTAGTGAAGATGAGATCTGTTGTTGATCTGTTAGGTCTAAATCCATACTGCTCTTCTTCAAGCTGTGGTTCAATGACTTTCCTCAGCCTGCCTTCTATAATTTTATCCATTAGCTTGAGTCCATGGGATAGAAGTGTTATTCCTCTGTAATTGTTACATTTTCTTCGGCTACCCTTTTTAAATATTGGCACTATGATTCCCTTTGTCCAATCAGAGGGGACTTTTCCTTCTTTCCAGATGGTGTTCATTACTCTATATACCCAGTGAAGTCCATAGATTCCTGCTGCTTTGATTATATCTGCATTTACTTCATCTAGGCCTGGTTATTTTCCTTTAGCCATGCTTTTCAGGGCTTTTTCAGCTTTTGACGTATGCTGTTCTCAATATTTTCAGAGTCTCTATCTCTGATTTCTTGAGCCTGACACAAAATTTAATGGGGTAAAATTGCTCAATCAACAGAGGCATTTTGCTTTATAACAATACACCAACACAGTGTCTCAAGGAATAAGCGACCTTCCTTGACACTCCGCTCACAACGTACTGCAGCCTGTTGCGTGTCATTGCCAAGGATCCCCACTACCTTCCCCCACCTGCCTGGCACAAGAGGGCACTGCACCAGAGGCAGTCTGGTTTCATTCAGGACTGACCTTGTATATTGCCTGTGGTGATAACAAAGAGGTATGAAGTGATAAAGTGAGCAATAAATAAACAAATTTGGTAGAAATTTGTTACTAGTTATATCATAGCAGTGATAATACTATAATAATGAGTGATGGATCAAAAGGTAGAATTTTATTTGTGAATACTGGAACATACAAATTACCTTTTGTTATGTATATTAATTTTACTGGTGATAGATATATATATATATATATATATATATATATATATATATATATATATCTGAGTCTTTCCTGAAACATTAGTTCACTTCCTAACATTTTATCCCTACCACCTCCTCCCCCTCTCTGTCTTACGCTGCCTAGTCAATCATGTGGTAAACTTTATCGTGTGTACACCTCTTGAACGCACGAATAAGGTCTAAAACTGAAATATTGTACATGTTTTTGTTTGTTTCACATGTGTTTAACTCGTTGCAGCCTTAAACTTTGGTAAGTGATGAGTCATTTCCCCTATCCTTCATTATTTAATTAAAAGTTATCCAGAAGCCTTCATTTTAATTACTTGTGCAACCAAATAAACAGGAGAATCATTTCACATTCACAAATTAAGCTACACAGACATTTGCAACTTAAAACAACTGACTACTTATATGGCTCCCTTAACATTTCAGCTATTGAGATGACAAACAACAATTCCCAAATTTTATTTTCTACAAATGTCACACACTGAGAGAATGACTGACTTCAAGGAGGCAATCACTAAGAAGAAGAATGTACAGCCTTATATTCAAATCCAGGAATTTTCTCCCTTTTCTTTAAAAATAAACAAATAAAATAATAACATAAAAATGGTCTGATGGACCTGATTGCCAAAAATTTATTAATTTTTCAAGATGATACTGGAAAACCTGCAACATTCTGAACAAGGATTTCATTTAGAAATATTTCATGTTTGTGGAAATCTGAAATAACACCACAATACAGAATAATTCATTAAGTAAAAGGGCAATTAAACTGCATTTGCTAACAATTATGTCATAATATTAAATATATCTTCAGTGAAAATAAAATTTTGCATTTAGATTGTCATAAGTCAGAAGAGAACTTATTCTAAAGTTAACTAAGATCACATGGCACTAAATGCAGATTGCACAGAAATTTCGCACCATAGAGTATTGCTTTAAATTAATACAGCATTTGCAAATGATGCACCAGCAAAAATATAACAATTCAATCAAACTTGGTTTCCTGAAAACATGATTGTTGTTATTTCAGTGTTTTAGCAAAGATGGAAAACAAGACATTTTCAATGGTGAGTGGAATGGATGGAACATGGGAAAACTCATATCCTAAAAATTAGAAACTTTGAGAAACACCAGCAGCTGGTTTGTTGAAAAATATGAGATGGAAGAGGTCATACCACCAACATAAAGGGGAAAGATGAGGGAGGAGACAATTTAAAAATGCAAAAAGGTTTTACGAAATAAGGGAGAAATATCCCAAATAAACGCAATACATTTTGGAAAGAATACAGTGTTTGAATTTTGGTGTGTGTGTGTGTGTGTGTCTAAGGTAAGTGATGGTTAATTTCCCTATCCTAATTTTTAATTCCATTTTGCTAATTAGTGCCCATTGTTTCTTTGTAAGTACATATATATAGACATTATTTCAAGTTTTAAAGGTGCTTTTGTTCTGAATATTTCTACTGCAGCACACATTACACAGTATTATGCCAAGCCAGAATGCTTAGAAGTATCTGTGATTTTTGTGAATATGTTGTGATCTGTTATTATATCTTGTATATAACAGGTCCTTTCTCTCTTTCCCCCTTTCCTCCATAACTATGATGTTTTTTAAAAACAAACTGTTACTTACAGGTAAATGCCCAAGAAGGGAGGTTATACTCTCTGAAGCATAAAAAATTCTTCCTGATGAAGAAAATACCATTATAAACCCATCCAATGCCTAAAACAGAAAAAATGAATCAGAAAAATTAAGATGTTAAATGCATGTAATTACATTTACCAAAACCTCATCACAAAAAGTACCTCCAAGATTAGATGGGTAAACTCTTCATTTGATAGAAAAGAAGGTTTCCAATCTTCCTGGATCTCATGTGCTCTTGAGCGAACTGCAATTTCTTGAGAGAGAGAGAGAAAAAAAAATAGAATAATTCAATACGAATTTGCATTGAGCAATATATTGTTTATTATGTACAGATAAATATGGATAAGATAATAACAAATATAGAAATACAAACAATGACAGGGAAAATGAAACTATCATTTGCCTAAATTTGGAGGAGCAGGACAACCATGACAAAACAAAATTCAATACAAATACCCTTTTTTATGACTTCCAAATCATATGTCAATGATTATTATTAAGTACTTCAGCAGTATTACAGTTATGATCCTAATATTGTACCTTTTGCTCTGGAGTAGATTATGTATTAGAAAATTACATCATTTTATATGGCATACCAAGCGTGCACTTAAAATGTCTTCTGTTATTTTACATGCAACTACAATTTGCTACTAGACATGTGTCATACACCTCATTTCACTGTCTTGCATTTTGCATTGCCATAATCTTGTCTCAAACTTTGATAGGTATACTTTCCATATCCTGTTTCTATGAAATAAGTAGATTAATTGCCAAATGCATGCAAATTCCTAAATCTTTCAGATTTAGGAAAATCAAAATTTGAATGAGAAAACTTATATATATTCATTGTGGCTAAAATTTGAAGCTTTGTGTCCGGAAATAAATCACATCTAAAAAAACAACAATTTGTTCTGAAGATAAGATCTTGGTGAAGTATCGCTGGAATCCAACTGCAACTTCAAAAATATGAGCTGTTACTTCTCTTGCAAAAGGCCATGCAGTCACAAGAAATTGTTTCAAATCATATTACAACTTTCAAACTGCTGGGAGAACCGAGGCTTTCGTGAAACATACATAGACTTATAGTACCTTACAGTTATTCATAACATGACATACCAATTTTCTAATTGCAACCAGTTGCAGCGAACATGAAACGATTACAGAAGTAATTCCCTGGGAAGTAGGGTATTCACAGGTGACATAGTCCCCAATGTCCGATCAAAAATGGCACATGTATATAATTGTAAGAGGCAACTGGATTAAACTGATACCACCATATTTAAAAATGGAATAATCCGTAAAGGATTCGCTCACTATCCACTTTCTTGAATTCAACCTGATGCAGTTTTCACTGAGGAGAGCAACCAGCAGAACCCAGCATCCAGAAACAACGGAAGTTTTTTAACTTTAACACAGGGACTGCAGCCATAACAGCCTTAAGGCCATCTGAAATTACTACTAGCCACAAGTGGGAAACACTGATTTGAATACTGTGTACACTTTCAAAACTATAAACGAAATCTTCTCTGGCTTCTAGCCACATCAAATTCGTATTATCAGACGACTTTTCGGAAGCTATCACTGTTTCCACTGTCATGCCATTGCTCAAGCATGTAGTCCCTTATATAATGGATGTTCTGTTTGAAGAGGAGTCTGGCTATTTTTTATGTAACAGCTCCATGAAATGACAAGAACAATTTCGATTTTATCTTTCGCCCTCCACCCAAAATTGGGCAGCTATTGCAATCTCCAAAGGAACCTCTGAATCTTCATGCACCTGGCATCTACAGGATTTCTTCTGAATGTGGTACAAGTTATAGTGAACAAAATTTTAATAACAACAGAAGAAAGATACAAGAAACTTATTAGATATTTTTAATTTGGAAAAATGGAAGAATCTGCAACGCCTGAACACATCACTGACAATAGACACAAACCATTGCTTGAAAAAATTACACACCTATGACATGCAGATAACTTTTGGGACAGTGTTGTTAAACAGGAAATAGACACAACACTTAATAGTAATGTTATAAATATGGATCAAGCTATCGACTTAAATTAAACATGGAAGCCAGCTATAAAATTATTACAAGTCACATAGGGTCACTCCATATTACGGCATAGTGAGATTAAAAAATGACATCACAATGTGAGTGGTGCCCGGCTGGGCTGTCCTCCTTTTTCCCTCTCCCAGCTGGCAGCTATATAAGAGACTACTGTGTGGCTAACTTCAGTTAAAGTAAAGCGGTGGTTTGACAATGGGAGCAGTGCTACTTTCCAAAACATTGCCTGACAATGTGAATTTGATGCAGCTAGAAGCCTGAGAAGCTTTCTTCCAGTGATTTGATTGATAATGGGATGGTACTTGTGTGAAATGCATAAGTAACTATTTCATCAAATGAACATACATGCTCACTGATCACTGCACACACATACACCTAATTATCTGTTGTGAGAAAATACTGTACAGATGCAACTTGTACAACTGTGTATATTAATATAATAAATTATGTACATATGAAACAGTTGGGATGTCTCTTTCTGCACCTACAAGAGCGAAGTCTTAGTTGTAGACCTTATTGGTGAGCCCTCAGCATGACTCCTGACCACGTGTGCCCTTAGCATTTCTGTCCTTAAATTACTGATCAGCTTATGACAGATTATGCAAAATATAAATATTTATAACTAACAAAGCAGTAAATTATGATGATTTTCTAAAATTTTACCGAAATATTTAGTAAAACTCTCACAGTTATAAACATTTCCAAAGTTCCTAATAACCTGCTTCTAACCAAACACACCTGTTACTGTACAACATTAGGAAATGAAATACAGCCAAAATAGTCACAAAACATCACATTACCTTCCAAAAACCCTATTTGTAGTTATCATCAATGGCTACAAAAAAGTTTAATAGAAAATAGGAGGGAAGAAAAAACAAATGCAATCATATATATTATTTCTGTAAGGTGTTTTTTTGTCACAAGCCATTCTCTCCCTTCATACTTAACCGAAATCAATGAATGAGGTGGCATATTAAAGCTTATGCACTCCACCTTAACACATCATATTTTAAGAAATGATTTTTTTTCAGAATTCAACCCTTAAAGGGCTAAAATGTCAATATTTCTAAAATTATGTTTTTTGAGTTACGAGTCATAAATCCCAATGGATACCTACCTGAAACAGTCAAATAAAGTATCATTTTAAATATCAAGATCTCTGCTTTGGTGACATCATATATTAAGACAGAAATTTTTTCGAAATTCAACCCTTAAAGGGCAAAAGTATCAATATTTCTGCAACACGTTTTTGTGTCATGAGCCATTTATCCCCCTTCATATCTAGTCGATATAGATAAATGAGGTATCATATTAAAGAGTAAGGTCTCCACCGTGATAACATTAAATTATAAGAAATTAATTTTTTCATAATTCAACCCATGAAGGGCAAAAATGTCAATATTTTAATTTTTTTTGTGTGTGTGTATGTCTCGAGCCATGTATCTCCCTGGATATCTAACAGAAATCGATAAATGAAGTAGGATTATGAACAGTAATGTCTCAGCTTTGGTGACGACATACATACAGGAAGATTTTTTTTTTTTAATTCATTAAGTATCATTGGTTCTACAACGCATTTTTATTGCACAAGCCATTTATCTTCCTTAATACCTAACCGATATAGATAAATCAGGTGTCATATTAAAGAGTAAGGTCTCCGCCGTGGTAACATTATATTTTAAGAAAGGTATTTTTCATAATTTGAACCTTAAAGGGCAAAAATGTCAATATTTCTAAAATGCGTGTTTTGTGTCTCGAGCCATTTATCTTCTTGGATATATAAAAGAATTTGATAAATCAAGTAGCATTATGAAGATTAGTGTCTCAGCTTTTGTGACATGATATACTAAGAAAGAATTCTTTTTGTAATTGAACCCTTAAAGGGAAAAAGTATCAATGGTTATTCAACGCATTTTTGTGTCACGGGCCAATTATCTCCATTAATATATAACCGAGATAGATAAATGAGGTATAATTCTAAAGATTAAGGTCTCCGCTATGGTCACATCATGTTTTAAGAATGGAATTTTCTGAATTTAACTCTTAAAGGGCAAAAATATCAGTATTTCTAAAATGTGTTTTTGTGTCTCGAGTCATTTATCTCCCTTGATAATTAAACAAAATTGATATCGAGGTATCATTGTAAAGACTGGGGTCTTCGTAAGGTCTCCAGTTCGTTACACCATATTTTAAGAAAGGAATTTTTCAAAATTCGACCCTTAAAGGGCAAAAGTATTAATATTTCTACAATGCATCTTTCCATCACGAACCATTTATCTCCATTGATATCTAACCAAAATCGATAAATGGGGTATTGTTTAAAATATTATAGTATCCACTTTGGACACATCATATTTTAAGAAAGAACTTTCTTTAAATTCAACCCTTAAGGGGCAAAAATATTCTCATTTGTACAACTTTCTTTTTTTTTTTTACTTCGCTTGATGCCTAACAGAAATCGGTACATGAGGTATCATTTTAAAGATCAAGCTGTCTGCTTTGGTCACATCATATTATATAACAGGAATTTTTTCGAATTTGACTCTTAAAGGGCAAAAGTATCAATATTATTTCTACAACATTTTTTTTTCTAATTTTTATTACAAGCCATTTATCTCCTTCAATACCTAACCGAAATCGATAAATGACATATCATTTTAGAGACTAAGGTCGTCAATTAGGTAAAATCATAAATTAAGAAAGAATTTTTTGGAATTTGATGCTTAAAGTGGTCATGTGTATCAAACAGTTCAGAGTCAAGTCCTCAGATGGCAGCAACGGTATCGCTGAGATGTTAATAAACTGTTTTTTATACAATAAGTAGCTTTTCGTATATTTTTTCTGTTATGAAAACATTTTTGTAATTTAATTTGTGGTGACTTTTCCGAAAAAGGAGAGTGCAAAACGTGAAGATTACATTATAAGGAAGCAGTTAATCCAAATTTCAACAGGTCAGTACCAGTTTTGGGGTGTTGGAGAAGATCCCCTTCTACCCATAAACTTCAACCAACCCCATTCTTCGCAGGGTGCGGGTGAATCTAGGTTCGCTTTAATTCCAAAAATGGTTGGCGCAAATTTTATAAAACTTTGCACACAAGTTTCTCATTGTGTGAATAAAAATAGCCAACTATATAGGACAACGCTGGGAACTCTGCTTGCTCCCTATAAACTTTGGAGAAAACTTTATGATCTAACACTCATTCCTTTCACCAACACTAAACCCCTCTAAGTATGCAGAGTTAGTGCAATTCAAGCAAAATATTTCATTTCACAGTTATCTTGCCATATATTAACTCTCTTTTATTGAAAGTGCTCTTAAGCTTTTACTACTACTATTTTGTTTTAATGCAGAATAAACTGACTTGTATGGCATTACTACTAATAACTCAAACCATCTTAAAAGAACTGTTACTTCACAAAACTAAAGATTTACAAAAATGCATTTTTAAAATGAAAGTAGAAATTGCAGCAAGATACAATTAGAATCCACAACATGGAAGGAACTATTTACATGTAGCACAGTAATGACACGGGTAATATGGTTTCCATGGAAGCAACATTAATAATTATAAACCATTTCAAACCTCATATCTTCCACTGTGGCATAATGACCTTTCTTTTATGGCTTTATACCTCAAAGTCATTAGAGGAGTGAGAGTACTGGGGAGAAGAAACAAGAAGTGATGCGGCCATAGCCTTTTGTTCAAGGAACCATCCTGGCATTCACCTGGATTTCAGGAAACCATGGAAAATTAAAATATGGATGGATGGAGATTTGAATCTGCATGCTCACTAATGCCAGTTCTGAGAGTTACCACTCGTCCACCAGGCTTGGTGCTGCAAATGTTAAATATAATTCTAGTCCAGCCTGCACTGATCTTGAAACAAGTGGAAATGTATTCACCAGCATGAAATACGATGTCAGTTACATGACACTCCTGAAAATCGCATAGAACTATGGTCAAGCGGCTATAAAAACAGTAGAGAAGAATTATGAGAGACATGCAACAATTAAAAATGGTATATGACAAGGTTGTAGTCTATTCCCATTAATATTCAACTTTTATGTGGAGGAAGCAATAACGGAAGTAAAATACAAATTCGAATGTGGCGTAAACTTTAAGGGAGTAAAAAATCTGTATGCTATGGTATGCTGATGACACTGTCCTGTTAGAAGAACAGACTGAAGATATTGAGAAATTAATGAATGGCATGAACAAATTACTGCAGGAAGGTTTTGGACTAAATATAAACCACAGTCAGACAAAATTGCAGAAATGATAGCAATAATAGTAGATTAAATATAAAAATAGAATCAGATGCAATAGGATAAGTAAGTGAATTATGTTACTTAGGGAGTAAAATTACAACTTATGGCCAAAGCCGGAATGATGTTAAAAGCAGAATAGCACTAGTAATAAGAGTAAACCTGGAAAAAATAAATAGAGAACTCTTTTAGTTTCAAATATATCTATGACTGAAAGAATTTTTTAAAGCTCCATGAGTGGAGCACAGCACTTTATGATAGGAAAGCATGGACTTAGGAACACTATAAAGAAGAAAAATTGAAGCATTTGAAATGTAGTGCTATAGAAGGATACTGAAAATTAAATGGACAGATAAAGCGTGAAATGAACGCATTTTGGAAATGCATTGGGGAATGAAGTGTTTACAGAAAGAAGAGACATTTTAAGACATACAGGATAGGTTAAATTTTTTAGAGGAGGGAACAGTTGAATATAAGAAGACACACATTGAAATATATGAAGCAGATAACTGAGGGTAGGTTGGAAGGGATTAATGAGATGAAGAGGTTAGCACAAGATAAGAAGAGATGGAGGATTGCATCAAACCAGCCGAGTGATTGGCGATACCAAAAAAAATCATCTAATGATTTTTACAGTAACACAGCATATCTGTTGAAATTCTTGTCCCAAACACATTACAACCTAATAATCATCTCTGCTAATATTATTGCTTCAAATAAAATCACGTCTAACACAGGTGCAAGAACATATTTATCACTACCTGAAATTGAAACATACAGCAGTCCATAACGAGGTTCATTAATCTTTCAATTAAACATACAATCTTTTGCACCAAATAAAAATATTCACTTAATGGCCCTGCAATTTTCATTACATTCACAAATAAAGGATGAATTCAGATAAAAATAGATAGTTTATTCAAACTTACCATTATGATTCTTCAAAAATGAAATGGTAGATTTAAGAACAGTTGACTTGTCCATTTTACGATTATTGGTAGAAACCATGGAGCTTAATTCATTGATCAACATGTTAAACTGGTCACGGCGTTTCTTCTCACTCAAGTTTCGTGACTTCCTGATAATAAAATGTAGCATAAACAAATTTTGAATAATACTTAAACAATTGAACACTGCTTTTTACTGATAGGGTGCACTTACCGCTTAGTGTCATCTTTGTCGTCACCATCATCATCCATGGTATCACTGAGAAAAGAAAACAATAATAAGAGTACCTATTGTAGGCAGTGCACCCACAGTTGGAATGAAATTGCACTAAGCTTTAATTTAAGGAAATATGATCATCCAGAAAACTATGCATAAAATCAGCAACACTGTCATGTTTACTCATCAATTCAAATAAGTCCATTGTTCTGTGATGGTCTCATCTATTGATAGTGAACAATTTCCGTGGAGCATGTGATTACCATAGTTTGAAGCACATGTCTCTTACAGTGAAACCGTAATGTTGGGAAATACTTCAACTGTCACTTAATGTAAATTTGTTTTACTTTCTACAGAACATGAATAGGCTAATGTGGTGATGATGAAATATGTAAATACGTGCCTTCGCAGTTTGAACAAAATGAATGTTTTCACTATGGATCACCTTTGTGTGCACTATAGGTACCTTAAACTGACAGGGGGAATTGAATTTGTATTTCTCTCTAGAAACTGAACTTCAATCATAAATAGAATTAAACTTTGTAACTTTACAACAATGAGTTTTTTATGCACTATGATTTGGCTCTTGTATTTAATGTAGAGTATACACTATTTGCCAGGGGAACGCTGCTTGTGGGCACAGGGACCTGGGCTGGCACCAATGCGAACCCACCTGTGTCTGGAATTGCTTACACTTGAGCCAGGCCCCTTCTGTCAAATTTCCTCATGCTCTCCCTTTGTCAGCTATTGTCTCTTATGGACTTGATGGTATTTTAGGTATTCAATAGTTCACCTAGGGAAAGTGTTGCAAGGCTTTAAAATGCCACCAGCACTGTAAAATCAATTAAAATCTCTTGAAACGTTGGTCAGTCCCTTTGTTGTAAAGTTTTCTTGGCATTTTGGTTTCTCTACACTGTAGAAAGTTGCACAAAAAATATATGTATGACCTATATTCATGTGATGCACACCATGTTATACCAAAAAGACGCAATCAGAACCAACTGATTACTTCAGTTGTAAACAAATACAGCATTTCTGAGATGGCTACGAACTAAATTTTTGAAAAAATTTCAACCTAACAACAAACCATCTAGGTTGATATGATCCCTGTATCGATAATTTTTGTGTCATTTTTGTAGTACTGGTTGCATTTTTCAGCTATGCAGCTTCTCATATTTCGGAAGTTTTAATTAAATTAGAGGCGACTTTCCATACAAAAAAAGAGGGAATGAAAGAAAAAGACTTTATATAAAACAGTTAAAACAAATTTCAACAGATTAGTACCATTTTCAGTGGAAAAAGTACTGGAGTCCCCATTAAAATAATTCAAAGCACTGACTATAGATGCAAGGGCAGAGGTTCATTTTTTGAGTTGTATACGTTTCCAGCAACTAGGAAATGTAATGGAAAATTTTTTTTTTTTTTTTTTTTTGGTAACAGTTTAACGTCCCTTTTTAACAACGTGGTCTTTAGAGACGGGAAAGGATGGGGGCAAGGAATGGGAAGGAATTCGGCCATGGCCTTTTGAAGGAAGCATCCCGGCATTCACCTGGAGTGATTTGGGGAAACCATGGAAAACCCAAATCTGGATGCCCGGACGGGGATTCGAACCGCCGTCCTCCCGAATGCGAGGCCAGAACGCTATCCGTTACACCACTACGCTCGGTAGTAATGGAAAAGAAATAGGATCTATTGGAGATCGCGATTCCGCTAGAAAAACATTAAACAATATCGTTGTAATACTGCTGTAGTCAGTCACAAGAAGATTTATTTACCAAACAGTACCTAATTCCATCGTAATACAGCTTGGACCATTATTTTCAACCAGAAATTAGTTTGTAATATAGCCTGGACCAGCAGAAACCATTAAAAGTACTTCGGGAAATAATTTCTAGCGGAGTCTTGCGTTTGACCACTGCAGTATTATGACGCCAACTCCTGGCGGAATCGCGATCTCCAGTAATCATCATCATCATTATCGTTGAGGACCATCTCCAGTTTCCCAGGTGTGGTTTACGAGCCTTGGTTATTATAGACGATTGTTTTCCACCTTTTCCTGTCCAGAAAGGTTTCTCTGTCTGTGATGTACTCCCAATTCCAGCCTCTTCTCTCTACGTCCTCCTTCAGTTGGTCTGTCCATCTTCTTCTTGGTCTTCCCACTGGTCTTTTGCCCAGTATCCTTTTTTTCCAAATAAGTTTTTGGCAGTCTTTTACTAGTCAGTCTCTTCACATGCCCAAACCATCGAAGTCTTGATGACCTAAGTCTCTCTTCCATGGATTCCCTTAGCTCTAGGTTTGATCTAATTTCATCATTCTTTATGCGGTCAAGTCTAGTTTTCTGGAGGGCCGTTCTAAGAAACTTCATTTCACATGCTAGGATCTTGCTAAGGTCCCTTGATGTTAGTGTGCATGTTTCCAAAGCATATGTGAGAATAGGTATGAGATATGATTTGTACAAGACAATTTTTGTTCTTCTGGGAACCTTCATGTCCCATAGTAAGCCTCGCACAGTACTGTAGAAGTTGGCTCCTTTGGTTACTCTACTCACTATTTCTAACTCACTTCTACCATTATTGGCAATTATGCTCCCCAGGTAGCTGAATTGGTCAACAACTTCAACTTCGTGGTCTTTTAATTTTATATGGCAGTCTGTATTCTTTCGGCTTATTTTTAGTGCTACAGTTTTTTTTGGATTCAATTTCATTCCATATTTTTCAAACTTATCATTCCACATCTTCAATTTGTTTTGTATTCCTTCTTCTGTTTCATCCCATACTGCTACATCATCTGCAAACACCAGTGTCTGTAGATCTCTATTGAATGTTCTTTTTAGTTCTTTTAAGATGTTATCCATCACCGCTATGAACAGAAGGGGTGAAAGGGCACTTCCTTGTTGTACTCCTTTGGTTGTACTAAACCATTCAGAGTAACCATCCCCAACATTGACACAGCTCTTGCAGTTATTGTACAGCATTTGGATCTTTCTTATGAGGTACTCTGGTATTTCAAGTTTTCTTAGACTTTTCCAGATAGTTGATCTAGGAACATTATCGTATGCCTTTTCTAGGTCCATAAACACAATAATTAGGTTTTTCCCTCTTTCCCAATATTTTTCCACCAGCATTCTCAAGGCAAATATTAGATCTGTTGTGCTTCTTCCAGCCCTAAACCCATGTTGTTCCTCTTCTAAGATGGGCTCTAATATTGTTCGTACTCTGGCTTCAACTATCTTTTCCATAATTTTGAGGCCGTGGGATAGGAGGGTAATACCTCTATAGTTTTCACTTTTCCTTCTGTTCCCTTTCTTGAATATAGGAATTATCACCCCTTTCGTCCAGTCTTCTGGTATTTGGTTATCATTCCATATTGCTCTGAGGGCTCTATACAGCCATTGTATCCCTGGTGGACCGGCAGCTTTAATCATGTCAGCTGTAACTTCGTCGGCTCCTGCTGACTTGCCACTTTTCATCTTATGGAGAGCTCTCTCAACCTCTAACCAAGTTATTGGGGTGCCTTCATCTATTATCCTCTGACTTGTTTCTTCATTGTTTATCCCATTAGGTCCATTTAGTAGTTTGTCAAAATATTGTTTCATGGCTTCCCTGATACTTCTTATATTGCGAACTATATTTCCATCAGCTGTCTCTATTGCTGTAATTGTTTCCTTATCCGATCTTTTGTGTTTTACAATTCCATATAACATTTTCATATTCCCTTTACTATCCTCTTCTAGTTTAAATGTAAAATCATCCCAGCTTTTCTCCTTTTCTTCTTGTACAATTCTTTTAACTTCCAATTTGCTCTTTCTATAGTCTTTGGCAACTCTTCCAATCTGCCATTATCTGCTTGATCACTGTTGTTTCTCTGTAGGACTTGGCAATATCTAGAGCTTTTTTGGCTTTATTTCTTTTGGCTATTGCTTCTTTTACTCTGTTGTTCCACCATGATGTCCTTTTCTCTCTAACTCTCCTGCTTGTTCTTCCACATATTTTTTCTGCACTTGCAACAAGACTTGTCTTAAAATAATTCCATTCTTCGTGGCCCTTTTGTATATCTGTTGTTGGTATTTTGGCTCTAATTTCCCCTTGAAACTGCTGTTTGCAGTCCATGTCTTTCAGTTTCCAGTCTTTAACTCTCTGTCTTTTCTTCCTAGTTACCTTTGCAATAGCTTTAGTAACTCTCATATCAGCAACAAGTAGTCTGTGGTCACTGTTGAGACTTTCGCTGGGTATTACTTTCACATCTTGCATTTTTTCTCCACTTAGCCTATCTGTTACAATGTAGTCTATTACAGATCTATGTTGGCCATCCCAGCTGTATCTTGTTACTTTGTGGCTATCTTTTTTCTGAAACCATGAATTTTTCACCACAAGTTTATTTCTTGTGCATAAGTCGAGCAGAAGGTCTCCCTCAGCATTTCTACTGCCAAATCCGTATGGCCCCATAATTCCTTCAGTTCCTATTTGGGCATTGAAGTCTCCCATTATCACTAGGTTCTCTTCATCGATGATACTTTCTAGTTCTTCTATAAAGCTTGTTTTTTGGTCCTCACTGCATCCCTGTTGTGGGGCGTAGACCTGGACCACAGTTATGGTTTCTCCTTGTAGGCATATTTTGGCTTTTATTAATCTTTCATTGATAAATGAGACATCTGTTATGCTGTCAATGTCTTTGTGGAGTACTAAACCAACTCCATTTTTTGCCACTGTTTTGTTCCCACTCCAGTAGAGTTTGTATCCGTCATCCAACATTCTTGCGTTGCAACCTTTCCATTTTGTTTCACTTAGGCCTAGAATGTGAATATGTCTACGGTTCATTAAATCCGTAATTTCGTTGCATTTGCCTGTTAAGGTGATAATGTTCAGGGTTCCGATGCGAAGCTTAGTTCTACGGTTGGTTCTTCTTTTACATCTTGGATGATCATCAGACATAATATCATCATTAATTCCATGGTTATTGTCTACATTGGGTGCAAGTTTCTTTCCGAGGCTCGTTTTAATTTTGAAAGCAACACTTTTTGTTCTCTATTCTGTTGGCTTGCTAGGCCTAACACAGAAGAGGATTTTCTGTCGGGGTTTACTCCCTTAGCCTTTGAAGATCCCTCTTCACCACAAGCCAGTGGTTTCCTTCTCATTTTCCCCTGAGAAGTTAGGGTTGCCTCTTCCGCCATCTACCCCATACCGAAGAAACTTCTTCTCTGCCGTAGATGCCGTTAAGGTCTTCACCCGTGTCCCTGGGCATGGGTGCTGCGTTATACCCCGCAGGACAGGGTCCCCACCTGGATTTTGCCATTTCGGACTATTGTGATGGAGAATGCCCACCCCCGCATCGTGGATGCACCAGGCAAGAATTACTCAAGTAATCCCAAGAAATATTCAAGGTACTGAAAATGAATTTTTAATGCATAGTTATTACTAATGGACAGACTGCGATAATGGAGAAATACGTCAAAACCATATTCTTTACTGCCCTTATTCCTCGATTTAAGAATTATGCAAAAGGATCGACTTTCTGAGCAAGTCTTAATGAATGTGTTCACTAAAAGTGCAACTGGAGAGTTTCAGTACGTCAAAAATGACTTTTGACTGCATAGTTATTAAATAGTATGGTCGGAGGTTTCGATAATGAAAAAATAAATTAAAAATATGTCGACAATACCTTATGTCAAATGAACTTTCATTTACTTTTAATAACAACATTTTGAAAAACACGACAATAGTGCCATGATTCATCTGTGGGATACTAATAAGAAAAATACTTTCTAAATATTAACTTACTCGGATCTTCGTGACAGCTCCCGCTTAATGAAAGTAGACATTTTTAACTAAGCAGTCGACGATTGAAAGAGTCTTCATAAAACTGTCTCACACTTATCCTAAATGTTAAAGTAACATGACTTTCCCGCATCATCACGGTTGCAGAACCTAGAAAAAATTACATAAACATAACAGAACACAGTTTTCGTGAAGTAGCTTCTTGATCGTCATTTCCGAAGTTACCAACAATGTAGCCAACATTCCACTTTTAAGTGAATTTAAAGAAATATGTATAGCACGATAAAACAAAGTAATAATAAAATGGTCTTGAGTAACAAGTATCACAATAAACTGAAAAGGTGAATTTAAAAATAGTAAGAATGTACCATATATTCTATACACAATAGCTCGATGAATACCGGCGCAAACAATGGTATCTCAATGTTGGCGAAATGGCAAAGATGAGAAAAATATGTGAATTGTATAATCTCTATCGTAGATTTAATTCTTCATTATCTCTGAAAATTAGTATTTACTTTGAATTGTGACATTTTGGTGTTTATAAACATAGTGGTGTTTGTTGTGATCTAAGTTAAAATAATTTTGTAACGTTAGTGGTCGTGTCTACATGTTTGTTATAGTATAGTATTTTTTTTCCACTGCCTTTTATTGATAATCTGAGGTTTTAAGATACCAATCAAATTAGGTGTTTATAGTACATGAAGAATAATGGTGTATTTACATTTCCCAACCAATTTAACAGAAGAAGAATTGATGTTGCAAGCGAAATATGCAAAATTGAAAAAGAAGGTATCTGATGTACATCGGTTTCTTGTTGTATTATAGTACATTTTTTACTTCGGTCTAATTAGTAACATTGATATATAAGGTTTTTTCCGTAATTTTGCTGTTGTTTTCAAAAACTATGTAGAAGTACCTATTGTTTTTAACTAAACCAATTCCTTTCATTTTATGCAAGCATTTTAAGGTAACCTGCAGTGGTAGTAAATCATACATTGCACAGTTTTGTACTTATGACATTTATTTTGCGAATATGATGTGACTGGGATAATATTATACGATTTTAGGTCAATTTATATACTGCATTACTTTTCTTTTGTTTCGAAATTACTATTTGTTAAAGAAAAACAAGTTCTTTCCTTTGAGATTATTGCTAAGTTAGATTCCAACTTGCAACTGAATAAACTTTTTGGATAGTGGGTCCAAAGTGTTTCCATCAGTTATAGCTATCTTAATTATGTAGGGTGCTAATGACCCCATTGTTGACATGCCCTTCAAACCCAAAAACAAGAACAACAACATGTTAATTGTATGACATTGGTAAGAGAGAATCTGTCTTAAAATTATTGTTCAGTGAACCATATGTAAGGTGATGAAGGGTTAGTAATATCAGGGAGCACTATTTAACTATGTGTCTTAGTAATGGTAGTTTGATTTGGTTGGATCAAATATGGTGTACCGATTGTTTTCTCAGGTAATATGAAGATGGGGATACCGCTGCGGCCTCATGTAGTAAACACACAGATCACGTGGTATATGTGACATCATTGTGACGTATGGTCCAGGCTGCATTACAACATAAACTCAAATGATGATTGACAAAATCATATTTTATAAATACGCGTTTCGGTCGTAATGCAGCCTGGACCAAAGTGGAACATACCCATAATGCACAATATTGCAGATATCCAATTTTCAGATCATATCTACAGCTGTTACAGTGTTGGTACGTGCAGACTGAATATGTCACAATGATGTCATATACACCACGTGATCTGTTTGTTTACTACGCAAAGCTGCAGCAGTATCCCCATCTTGATATTACCCATTTTCTCATATTCACAGTAAAAGATGCACTTCTAGACATTTAGGTCTATTACCCTAAGATTTATTATTGATTGACAAGCACCCAAGGCAAACGGGAAAAAAAAGTATTGTGATTGCTTGACAGATGGACATGATGAAAATAAACTACTGTCACAGCCCTACGTGTTTTGCAATTTCTGAACTTAATTGATACTTCCTACTGCTTTTCTACTCTTTGGTTATATATCAATGTAATCAACAAAATCACAGAACACTGAAACTCAACATTTTCCATTCCAACATAACAGTATCCAGCCTGAAACAACCACAAATGACTATTGCCATGTATTTTATTCTGAATTTCAGTGAAACCGTAATTACATGTAGTTTCATTACCAGAAAAATTGCACTTCCACATAATGTGTAATATATCAATACAGTATCTACCACACAGATCAATTTAAGAAGTATTCACATCATCTGTGTAATAGCCTTACAAACATCTGTGCTTGAAGCAGCAGTGATTGGCAGCAGGGAAGTATATGAGGTATTAGTTGTGTGAGTTTTATTGCATGCATGTGATCACTGTTTATGCTTGGAGCTAGAACCCGTAATCTAAGGACAATACGCAGATCCGATTAAGTAATCAGCTGTTGTGTTGGTAATAATGGTTTTGGTTGATTAAAGAGGAACTTGTGAATACAAAATTAATGCTAAACTACTGCATATTTTCTAGTTAACATTGTGTTTAAACATATGACTATTTATATTCTTAGAGCAGTCTCTGGGTGTTGACTGCAGTAATAATTGTGTATCATCATGATTATTAAAATATTATGCCAACAGTCACGATGGTCAAAGATAGTGGGATAGTTTATTGTTATGAACAGTAAAAGCAATACAAAGACAAGCAATGCACAATTTTCCTGCTACACCTCTCCATCCTTATTTTTAATTATTTGAGCACCTGTCCTCCCCCTCAGTATTCTAAGATAGCATTAGAAATTACCAACTGCATCATACAGCACTCCTGCACTGATAATATTCTTCAAGTACATATTTTTAGTTCCTTCTTTGCTATTATTAATTCTTTGTTTAATTTTTTCAAGTGTTCCCTACTGTCTTGCTGTCTCTTAACTCTCTTGTGTTCTCTTCTTACGAGCCCCTTTAACCTCCTAACTTCCATATTATAATATGTTAGTTCTTTACTATTCTTCATTTTTTTGTTTTGTTATAAAATTTTCTTATCCCATTCCTATTATCTCCTTGAAATGTTCCCTCTTTGGCTCCACCATACTTGTAGATTCCTTCCATATACTAACACTTCCTGTGAAATATTAACTCTGTCCAATTAGTTCACTGGACCTTTTAATTCCCTATCAAAACTGCTTCATGATCACTCATTCCTTCAGTTATTTGAGATTCCACAAGATTATCATCAGACTTTATTAGAAATATATCCAACATGTTGAGTACCCTTACCTGTGTTCTAGCATTTGTCTGAAGCCTCAATCTCTACCAAGGTATATGCATATTTATGTTTTTTTTTTTTTATATAATTCTCAACACTGAGGAAATAGTGAAGAAGTAGACCAGTGGCAATTAGATATATTGGGAGATGCCAAGAGAATAGATGGCCTTAAATTTAATAAAAATAAAAGATATCCAAAGAGGTCAGCATTTCAGCAGTTTTGATGATGTGAAACAGGCAGTCTGATCTGCAACTCCATAAAAATAATTGTTTCTGTTGTGGTTCAAATAGTACTAAAATGCTGGGACATGTGTACTAGTGTACCACTGATTTGTTTGAGAAATGATTGTAGTTTCACTTACAATCAATAAATTTTTATTCTTATAGACATAAAAATGATTCCAATTTGACTTAAATGCCCATAAAACCAACTTGTAATTATAGTGTCTCGATTATTACTATTTACTTAAAAAAAGATGGTTATTTCAAAATATGGTGTATCTCAACATCTTTCAAGATAAATGGAAATATTTTCTCTACTTCCAGAAAAAGGCTGTACAAGCCTTAAAGGCACCTCGTCCAGAGCCAGAAAGAACACCGCAGACACCCAAAAGGCCAGCTGAAGCTCGTGATGCAAGAGAAGTAGCCAAGAAGCTTCTTAAGTCTGGTGCAATAACAGCTATTCCAAAGACACCAAAGAGGCCTGAGCAAGCAGGCTTCAAACGACCAAGAAATTTAAAAAGAAAATTTCCTGGCACTGAAAAAACTGTCAGTGGATACCAACCATTTTCTGCAACACATCCAGAAGATTTAGAAGCTGCCAACAGACCTAAAGTAAAGGTAATATGTTGTAAAAAATCAAAGAGTTCATCTTATTGTTTCTATAAATAATGCACACTTATGAAGATCTGATTATCATATATATATACATAAATGAGATAGTAATTTTCAACTCTTAAACCTTTATCAACAAGAGAACATTATGGAGGCTGGGTGTTGGAGATTGCCTTACAGGGTGACTGTTGGCCAGGAACATGGTGGCAGTAAATTTAAACAGAGGACAGGGAGACAGGTATGATTTGGCGCTAATACCTTAGCATAGCAAAATATCGCAAAAAGAGCAGAATAATATAGTAAAATCTTAACAACATAAATCTGAGTTAGCAAAAATAAATAAATTAAGTAAATTAAATTAAAATAGTAGTTTTAAACCAAAGGATCTATTAAGTTAAACATCACCTCTGATTAGTGGTGGTTCAATTTAATCAGTGGGGATTGAGGCACGGAAAGGATAGAAGGAAGAGAAAGTAGTAAAAGGCTGGGAATCATCTTAAATTGAGACCAGGAGGCTGCCTTGTGCCCTTTTTGTACTTGTAGGCTAGCTTCCACCTTCTGAGTTTATGGGAGATGCTGCTGCTTGGGAAGACTCTGATAGCATGGACTGTAAAATAAGAATTTAAAATCCAAAGTAATCTTCCCAAAGGTCCAGCCAGATGGTGTTGTATATTATAAACATAATGTTTCAACAGCTGGCTCTGTTGTCTTCATCAGGTGTTACAAGCTGGCTGTCATTGCCTCGACTGGTTTAGGCTCATACCGTACTTCCTTATATACATTCAGAAATGGCGTGCAAAATCTAGGCTCACCACATAGCCCACACCCTCACCGCTTGGATATGCTGGTGGTCCGCGATGCCCGGCAGGCCTGTTCTGATTGGTCATAGGCACCGGCTTAATCCACGGCCTGCTGTAGCAGCCGAGTGGTTTCTTTTGCACCTTTTACGTCTTGTTGTTAAGATCTGCCTCGTTCTTGTCATAGGCCCGTAATGATTGGCCTCCAAGCTTCCATAGGTAGGGCCTGCAGTCCCTGTTGATGCTATCATCATTCAGCTGGATTTCCAATGCCTCACTTATGATCAAGTCCCAGAAGGAGGAGGCCTTGCCAGCACCAACTTTTTTATCAAACTCTGTCCTGTGCGCTTCATAGAAGGTACACTCTGCTATCACAGACGTTTCCTATCACATCAGCCTCAGGGTTCGTTTATGTTCGGTAAGCCACTCTTCGATCATTTTGATGGTCCGACCAAAATAGACTTTGCAGCATTCACATGGTATGGAGTAAATCCCAGGTATTCTTAAGCCTAAGTCATCTTTTACTGAATGCAGCATGTCATGTATCTTGGTGGGAGGCTGGGAGATACTTTTAATCCCATACTACACAAGGAGTCTTCCAATTTTTCACAACATTTTCCCGGCACATGGAAGTAAAGCAAGAGTTTTCGGTGATTCCTGTTGCTTAGTTGGAGGCATTGGTGATTTCTGAATAAAGGCACACACTATCTGCCACCAAGAGTTTCTGTTCTGTTCTGTTCAAAGACAGTCTTAAGATGTTTCATTTCTTTATGCAGACTTTCACGATCAGAGATAGCTCTTGGTCTGTGTACCAGAGTGGCCAATATGGAGTTGCAGTGTACCAGGTGATGGTAACTGGCTTCACATAAGTAGCACTCAGTGTCTGTTGGTTGGAGGTATACATTATTGCTACAGGGTGCTGTCAGGTTTGCACTTTATGAAGATGTCCTTCTCTACTTCCTTCCTAAAATGTGTTTTAGTTTGGATTCCATTAAGATAGTCGAGAAATTCATCCAACACTAGCATGCTGTGTTGCCACATGGTGAAAGTATCATCAGCGTAATGGTAGAAGCTGGAGGGTTTGAGGATAGTGTTCTCTAGTGCCCTCTCTTCAAAATCTTCCATGCTACTATGGGTTTGCTACTACTGAAGGGAACGGTGATCCCCATAGTCACTCTGTTGGATTGTTCGTAGTACTTCCCTGTGTACATGAAGTAAGTGGATGCAAGTTTGTGGTCAAAGATGTCTGCGATGCTCCATATCAAGTCAAGGGTGTTCCTTACTGGCACATGGGTGAAGAGGGATACAACGTCAAAATTAACCAGAATATCAGTATCTGAATGTTTAAAAGACTGAATATTCTCCACAAATTCTGTCAAGTTCTTAATGTTATGACAGCAATGACCAACAAAGGGGCTAGGAAGGCATGTCAGATACCTGGATAACTGGTAAGTTGGTGCCCCAATGGCACTGATGATAGGACATAATACTACACCCTGCTTGGGCAAGCAATATAGTCTCACAGCACATGGCCTAATTCTCTTGGTCACCTCTTTCGGTAGTTTGGCCTTTTCGATGAAAGCCATTATCTTTTTCACAACTTTTGCAGTAGGGTCAGAGCCCAACAATAAGTAAGAGGTGTCATTAACAAGGCTCACCTCTTTTCGTCATATTGTACCATGGAAATGCATACAGTCCAGTTACCCTTATCTACTGGTAAAAGGAATATGTAGTCTCTGCGGCGTAAAGCATTTAATGACTTATGCTCTGTCATCGTAATATTGTTTCTTGCTAGCTTGGCCTTCTTCAAGATCCATCAGATCTCACGTCGTATTTCTTTGATTTCTTCTCCCAGTAGATTGCACACGGCCCATTCTACCATACAAATGATCTCCTTCATGGATATTTGCTTAAGGGCAGGAGCAAAATTCAGGCTCCTGGCCAGCAAAGATGTAGTTGTGTCATTGAACTCAGTCCCGATGAGGTTGACCACACGGTGAAAGTATCACTGATGTAACAGAGCTGAGCCATCTCTGATCCTGAGAGCCTGCCAAAAGAAATGAAACATCTTAAGACCGTCTTTGAACAAAACAGCTACCTTTGTTGACAGATAGAGTGTGCCTTTATTCAAAAGTCATCAAGACTGGACTGAGTATGGTGAACCACCAAAATTTCTTGCTTTCCTTCCATATGCTGGGAACACGCCAGGAAAAATTGGAAGACTCCTGGTGTGGTATGGGATAAAACATATCTTCTTGCTTCTCACCAAGATAAATAATATGCTGCATTTGGTAAAAGATGAATTAGATTTAAGAATACCTGGGATTTATTTCTTTCCTTGTGAATACGGCAAAGGTTATATTGGTCACACCATCATAATGATCAAAGAGCGGCTTACTGAGAATAAATGACACTTAAGGCTGATGCAATTGGAAGAGTCTGTAATAGCTGAACATGCCTTCGATAAAAAGTGCAGAATAGAGTTTAATAAAACAGTTTGATGGCCAAGACCTCTTCCTTCTGGGATTCGGTCATAAGCAGTGTGTTGGAAATACAGCTAAATGATAACAACAGCAACAGCGGACTCTACTTGATCGAAGCCTGGAAGCCAATCACTAGGGATCACTGACAAGAATGAGACAGATCTTCAGAATAGGGCATAAAAGGTGTAAATGATGCTGCCGCTGTGGGTTGTGGATTAAGCAGTACTTATGACCAATCAGAACGGGTCTGCCGTCATCGCAGACTGCCAGAATATCTGGGCAGCCGGGAAATCGATGTCATAGTGATCTTATATTTGCTCGAAATTTTTAAGTGTATGTAAGAAAGTACGATATTAGCTGAAGCCAGTCTAGGCAGTGACAGCCAGATTGCTATCTGACACCTGATGAAGACATCATAGCCAGCTGTTGAAATATTATGTTTATACGACACCATCTGGCTGAACACCCAGGCAGAGTGCTTTGCATCAGTACACTGAGAAAATTTCCACTCACACACAAGACTTAAAATCATTGGTGTCATGGGATATGGCATGGACAGTTACTGGATGTTTTGGATTCCAGGTGAATACCATCTTCAGGGGCCATTCATTCTTATGGCCAGTGAAGTGGCGGTCAAACTTGTATAGGAAGCCAGGTAGTGTTTGCTGGTGCAGTACGTGGGAGGTTTCGCAGGTGGCTTGTGCTATGTTGGGAAAGCAGTGACAGGGTTTGTGAAAATTATGGAGGCATGGTGTATGTTGCACATCTTACAGTGGGGTCTGTTGCAAGGAAAAAGTGTTGGGGCTGTCATATTTGAAGACGAAGACTATGTTTGTGGACTTTGAGTTGGCTGAGATTGGGAGACATGCTGAAAGAAGTTCTGGGAGGGGCAAGAAAGATTTTGGGAAGAATAGATCTCATTTCTGTGCAGATTTATCAGGATATCATAACCCTGCCAAAGGATTTTATTGATGGATTCTAGACCTAGAAAATGTTGTGTGACCGGTACTGAACTATCGCTGATTTTTGGGGGTTTAGAGTGTTCAATAGGCTGAGCAGATTGTAATGTGACTCGTGAAAGTTGTTTGTGAACCAAAGCTGGGAGTAGTTCTGGGATATCAATGCATGAGATGTTGTTTGAATACTGTGTGAGGAATTGCTTGTTGGGGAAATACGACTCTACTGAATGCCCAGACTGTAGGGAAGGAAACATTTTGTATGATACAGATAGCAATTGTCAAAATGGATATACTGCTGTAGTTTGTTGGATTTGGTATAGTCTGAGGAATTAAGGTGGCCATTGGAGAGGGACAGATATACATCCAACAATGGAACCAGGGTGTGGGAGTAGGTGCATGTGAAATTCGGCATGTTAAAGATATTAAGATTGTTCAAAAGTTTGGATGGTTGTTTTCCACATGTATCCAGATCATAAAAATATCAACTACGAATCTGAGTCACATGAGAGGTTTGAGAGGGACTTTCTCCAAAAATGTCTGTTTCAGGTAGCCCATGAAGAGGTTAGAATAAGAGAGGGGCATGCAGTACCACAGGTTTGGTGCTAGATATTGCCTAAGAAAGAGAAGTAGTTGTTGCTAAGTATCAATTCAGTGAAGGTTATGAGGAAAGATATGGTGGGTCAGTTGTTCGGAGGGTGCTTATCCAGAAAATTTTCCTTGATACTGAGTCCATGGCAATATGGAAAGTGTGTATTCAAGGATGTGACATCAATTGGTACCAGGATGGAATTCAAAGGAAGTTGTGTGAGGGTATTAGAAAAAGTGTTGTGTGTCCATGGTATGGGAAGGAAGCTGACAGACTAGTGATTGTAAGTATTGGTCCACCAATGTGGAGATTCGTTTAGTTGGAGATCCATAAGCCCCAAAATAGGCTGTCCCCAATTTCCTGGCTTACAGATTTTGGGAAGGAGGTAACAGGTAGATGTAGATGTATTTTGAGTAATAAGAGGTGAAATTGACTGTGGGTTAGGACCTTGGAGAGGCCCATTGATCTGTACATATTCCTGTATATTTTGTTAACAGCAGGAGTAGGATCTTCTGTGAAGTGGCAATAAATGTTGGCGTGTGATAACTGATGAAAGACTTTAGCGACGATTCATAACTGCTGTGTTTTAGCCCTTGTCCATGGGAGAGATGATAAGATCCGGGTTGGTTGAAAGTTGTTTCCTGGCACAGATTTCAGCTGCTGTTTGCCAAAGATTTCAGAAAACTGGTAGATGCCGAACTGGTGGACAAGAATTCCTCAAAAATTTGGATGGGTTTGTTCTGGGGAAGAGTTGGTGGGTTAAGTGTGGATAATGGTTTGAATTTCCCCAGACTGGGTTCCAGGTTTTCCTGAGATTCAAGTTCAGTGTCGTGGGAGCCAGTGGACTGTTTGGTAGAATGAAAGAGTTTGGCATACTGGTTTGGCCTTGTCAAATGTAGGAAAATGTGAAAAAATTGAGGTCTTTGGAGAGTACTGAGAGGTGGGGTGCATATAGTGGTAAAGCAGACAGATTCACTACTGACAGTTAAGTCTTGGAATTAGTGGTTGAGTGCAGAGAGCAAGTTGAGGGTTTTTAAATGGGGAGTTTGAGGTATGTTGAGGAGTTGGGCAGTGGACAGTTTTGAAAAAATCAGGGAAGCTGCGGTTTTGATTGGTGGATGAGTGGCTGGCAGGAAAGAAACAGCCCCACCACAAGATGGGACTTCAGCAATGTGGACAACTTATGCAGATGGTTCTGGGCATTCCTACTGCTGGAATTAAGTGATTGTTGAAAACTCTGCTATATAAGCGGACTTACTTAAAGGGAGTAAAGCATGAGTATTTTGTGAAAGGATATGAGGTATCTGGAATGTTGGTTAGTCAGATTAGTATACTATTGCAGGACAAGGTGAGTAAGGCCCAAAGACTGTTTGTAGCAGAAGACTCTTAGTGCAGGGTTAACTTATGGAGAGGGTTAACCAAATACCAGCAATTTGATTGTGAGACTATTTGGAGGTATGTTTAAGGAGAGACATGATTTTAAGAAAATGATATGAGACTGAAGTTTGACTAGTTGAAAGGCATGGTATCTGCCACCTCTGCTGTTATGACATTTCCCATTCTGCTTCCTACTTTTTAAGAATTTCTCCTTTAATACTTTTAACATTATTCACTATCATTGTAGCATTGTTTTTGTCAAATGCATTAGACAAACCTAGTCTATCAGTTTGGTCTCACACGTACTTATATTGTAATCTGAAATGTCTTGCACATTACTCACTAACTGAAGCTGACATGAATATCATCTCCTGCAAATGAATAAATCACTTGCTTTCCTTGCTGATGTATTAGAATATCATGCTCGTCATCATCTTACACTACACTCAGATCAAGCTAATTGTTCTCAACCTATGTATCTCTCCTTCTTTATGAACCGTTACCTACTAAACAATCATTGTTGTGATGTGATCACATAAGATTGATAAAAACTTACCCCTTTCTTGTCAAAATATCCGAGAAATATATCTTATGGAGCACATCTCTCTAGTAACACCAAGAAGGGAAAATTTGAAGAAATCCTCCTTTTCCATTTAAAATCAAATTAAGGTTTGGCCCCCAGTGGTCCTCTTATTCATGGATGACATATTGATCATCTGACCACACAGGTACAACACTATATCCTAAGCTTCTTTCACAGACTGAACTAAAATCACACCTTAAACTTCACATGGTTCGTCTCCCATTTCCACCACCTTCCTGGATCTGGATATATCTTTCTCCTTTCCTTTGACTGCCTCAGCACTTTGATCTACATAAAGTGACTCAATCTACAACAATATCTTCACATGTAACAACATCTACAGTAAAGCCTGATAAAAATATTATTATGGAATCTATAACAGATCAGCAGTTTCACCGGGTTAAGGAGGGGTATCTGCATAAGTTTGGTAAAGAAAATATAGTGGAGATATTTACTTAGGGTGTAAATTTAGTGCAAAAGAATTGATTTAATAACTTTGATAAAAGCATGATTCCTCACAGAATATACATTAGTAGACAACCCAACCTCTCACCTACCTTGTTCATAAATATTAATCTTATCAGCCATAAAGACAGTCCCATTGCTCCCTCCCATGCAACAGAGAATGCTGACTTTATATATTATCCTTCCACCACCTTCACCAATCACATCAACAGTCATAGCTTTCTCATCATAGCAGTTGGGTCCCGTAGAACCTTTTATATCATATGTACATGTTGAGTCAAAAAGGACTTTACAACTTTGGAATGATGTAGAAATTTATTGAGATAACCTACAGACTCGGTAGATGTGTCATTCTGTAGCAAACAACCTTAAGTTTCATGTAAAATTGTCAAGTGTCATTTTGGTTTGATATGACTACCATTTGTCATGCAGCAAACATTTCTCCAGTGATAAATTTCTACCCGCACTCATTGCAGCAATTCAGGTGTAACTTGTGCAAAGGCAGCGAGGATTCGATTTTTCAGGTTGGCCAAATTGTTTGTTTGGGAAGGAACATACATGCAATCTTTAATGAAACACCAGAGAAAGAAATCCAGTGGTGTCAAGTCTGGGGAGCGAAGTGGCCATGTGATTGGTCCTTCATGGCCAATCCACCTACCTGGGAAGTGATTATCAAGGAAACCTTGAACTTCCGTGAGGAAATGATGTGGTGCACCATCTTGCTGGTAGTAAACTATCCCATCTTGGTTATCGATCCATGAAATTAAAAAGTTTTCAAGCATATGCAGATACACAATACCAGTGACAGTTTTCTCCATGAAGAAGAAAGGGCTGTACACTTTCAATTTGCTAAGTGCACAAATTAACTTTGGGGCTGTCACAAACATGTCCCAGGGTGGCATGTGCATTTTCGCTGCCTCATATTCTGCATTTATGGGTGTTCACCATTCCACTGAGATGAAATTTTGAATCAAAACTAAAGATTATTATGTTGATTTTTTTGGACTATGGGCAAAGCTCTCCCTAACATGTTTAACTTAATCAGCACACAGGTGACCTGACGATTTATTATCATGTCACAGTGAACAACCTGTCACAACAAAGTTCTTGTACCAAGAGTAAGTTGTAGACCTGTTTGGAGGCTTTTTAGCATATTTGGTGCAAAATTTACACCGAACAATTGTTGCAAAGTTCGTTTCATGAAACCAAAACACTCAGCGAGCACGTCTGCACCAGTGAAGGTAGCCATTTTAACTGTGCACTGTGCTGGCGCTCCTGGTGGGAGAATGGTGTACTGATGCACTATGTGCATCAAACTTGAGGTTGTTTGCTACAAAATGACACATCTACCGATTCTGTAAGTTATCTCAACAAATTTCTATATCATTCCAAAGTTGTGCAGTCCTTTTTGACTCACCCTGTAAATTAAATTGCAACTACTGTCCTGCTTCCTACAGAGTTTTGACTATGAATCAACTGCCTGTAAGAACAATAGCTGTGAAATGTTATTCACCCTAAACCTTGACTGTTCTGTCCTCGCCCATGCCATCTCACATGATGTCAGTAATTTCAATTCCCTGTTCAGTGATCATGTTATCAGAGTCTTCGTTAATTGCAACAGCTCCTCTGATCTCATACAGTAAGAGCTAGCTTACTTAAAGAAACTGAGTATGAGGCAACTGTATGCTATTAATCTAACACAATCTGTCCTCAATGATTATTCTTAATTTTCTCACACTTTCTCTCGATCTTCCATAGTTTTGATGTAGTCATCTCTAACCAATTTTTCACTCTCCCTTTTTACGATTTCATTTCCAAAAGAAAGATACAATAATAGTTGCCATTTTGACATCTTAAATGGAGTAAGTTTCAGACTTCAGATTTTCACATGTTATATGTTTTGTTGACCAAACTTTGTAATTAAAATTTTGAAAGATTTTATTCTAGGGTGGTTCCATAGATGAAAAAGAAGTCATAAGATAAGTTTCCTGACTACTGCAGTGTGTGGGTAAAGATTTTAAGAGTTATTCAAGAAATATACTGAGATTGTTTTAAATTTTTTATCTGAAAAATAGACATGAGTTCCCATGAAAGCTTCATTTTTAGGCTTTTTTTTTTTTACCAGGTGTAAATCATATATGATATTACCTTTGAACATGAAATTTTCCTCATTATTGATCCTAAGTGTTTAAATGACAAATATTAAAAATACTTAAATATAATTTAGTTTGTAAGTTGTGTGCAAAACTTTTTATTTTGTGGCTACTTTGCAATAAATTAACAGAATTTTGTTGAAAGTGTTCTAAATTTCATTGTAATTGATAAGAAAGTTTTTATTGAGATTCAGTAAGAGCACAAAACACTACCAATAGTCAGTTCACATATGTCCTGTTTTTTTTTTTAACCTCCAATCTCAACAGGAACCACCATATATCAGAGGTGATTTTAACTGAATACCCCTCTTTTTCTGATGCTGATTTATTTATTGTTATCATTATTTTCCGTGGTTCAGAATCCACATTAAATTGTAGGTCCCAGAGGAAAGCAGCTGGCCGCCCACCTCTGACAATGGCTTAGTATGCCTCCTTTGGGTGGATCCAACCAACCTTCGGGTTGTGGGCTGAGTGATGTTTTTTAACATTATTTTACTGAACATTTTTTATTATTCTAAATACTTATATATTATTCATACTCAAACAAACATAATTCCGTATTTAGAAGCAATATAGTAGGAACAAATGCCATGATGTAATATTAACATGGAAAGGAAAGATAATGTAGACCTAGAACTGACCAAAGTTGAAGGCAGGTGAGTTGCAATGACAAAAAACACTAAACAGACAACACAATATTATTTGCTTTGAAAATAGAAGCTGTAGTACATGGCTAGTTCATACATGCACCAACGATCAGGCCAGGCACTTGATTGGTTTGTTTTTTACCATTAAGTTAATAGTGAAGATGGTCGGGAGTTACAGAAATAATATTATTGGAAATGTGATGCATGTGCAAGAATTTAATCATAAGATAATTATTATATTAATATATAAGTAATTAAAAATATAAGAAATATGTAAAAAAAGAATTGAATAAGCTTTAAATTCAAGTGATGCATTTATCAGGGAGAGATGGAAAAGAGAAAGGTTAGTATTTTCTGAGATTGAGTCTTGGGGAGTTTCTGGTATCTATAAAGTGTTGGTAGGCTAATTCAAACCTATGGGAATGGGGATGTAGTTTTAAGGAGCTCTTTCATTGTTTTGCCTGTGAAATGGTTATTAAGGCCACAAGAGCTGTGGGAGCTACCATGAACAGTAACTGGAAGCTAAACAAATTTAAGAGTAAACTATCTGTGACCATTCGTCCAGGTCAACGTAAGAACTTAGGCAATGGAGGCATGTCACAGGCTGGTATGAGAGGTGTGTTGTGGTACAGATGGCATGGTGTAAGAAATTAGAAATACAACAATTTTTGGTGGGTGGATGCATATTACATGAGAAGAAACTGTGGTGTGGTTAATCATTAGAGGACTGATATTTGTACGACAGTTAATTTTTTGAGTTAGGAGGTCTGCTGAAGGTGATGCTCAGCGTCTACAAATACCAACCCTCTTTCACTCCGAAACCACTTAATGACTCCTTTCCCTGTCATAGGTTTCGTGAAACCTGCAATATGCATACATCAAACACAAACTAATGCAATCCCATCTCTGGGTAAATCTACCCCCATCATATGCCATGGCATTGTGAGATCCCACTTTGCAAGCCATTGGGAATATTAATGTGAATAATTTTGTAAATAATATATATATTACTGTTTAAAGAAGACCTCACAGTGTAGTAGTATGTATAGAACGTTGGATAATTTTGAGTGTTTTTTGCTATATTTCATTTGTTGAAATTGGTAAGACTGTATAAGCATAGTAGCTACCTAGACTAAAACGTAAGATTAAGAATGAAAATGGTGGAGAGAGTGATGTTTGTGAATGTCGACAGCAGTGTATATCTAGCTTTATCAATGTAAAGAAAGAACAATGTATCGATTAGAGTATAAATAAATTGTAATTGTTCTAGAAAAATCCAGATACTTTGAATCATAAAAGAATATACTATTATGTAGTGCAGCGAGATGATATTTTGGGGCTTACATATCATCCTCAGCGGGTTATCATAGTTCCATTAGTTAGGAGAGCCTCACAAATTGGCGACCCTTTAAGCCAGGATTCAGCAGTGTAAATAACACACTGCTTAAAATTTTTGGAGTCATCAAGCAGTTAGCAGACATCAGAAAACATCAGTACCTATTATCACATATCTATAGTGGAAAGAAGATCATTGCAGATGTGGGCAAGGACATGAACAATATATTTTTGTGGTGAAATTGCAGTTCATCGGAATAACTACAGCAGAAATAGTAAATTGTAACCTCTTTGCTTCGAACATTTCTCACGATAAATTTGAAAAGTGACTGAATATTGAACAGTAAACAGCTAAATAAAAAAGAAAATGTTTGAAAACAGTGTAAAACTAAAAAGAAAAAAATCAAAATTGTAAATGATAAAGCTTGTGAAATTATCTTCAAAATAGGTGATTGTAAGAAATATTTGTAAGTAGTGAAAAGCTGTTTAGATTAGTCATAAATACTGTGAAGGCATTTAGATAAGCAAATAAAGATAACTGATACTATTCAAGAGGGGGGATTTATGCAAATTAAGTATTTGAAAAGCATTTTTTGCATGTGTACATGTCTGTTGTATTGTAATCTTTCAGCTCGACCATATGGCAACTGTTATTAAATCCATATTACAGTATTACAATTAATGTGTGGTACAGTGAGTAATGTCTGAATGGGTTTCTGAGCCCATTTAATTTTTTGTCTGTGTTGTATACTATGTTGTGTGGTTTTGAATTGAAATTTATCAAAAAAAATTATTTTTATTTTATTTTTTGCATTGTTGTTGGGTTTGGCGGGACTGCGTAGCAGCTTGTGAGGATTTATTATTATTATTATTTAATTTGTCATCATAATGGAAGGAAATTCTGGAGAATTAGTTAGAATGAATCTTGAATCAAATCTCAGTGGAGAAGTAATCAGTTATTTCAACTGTTATGGTGTCGAATTTTTGTGATTTGGGCAAAATATGAGGCAAAGTGGAATTGGCTGCTCACTGGAAGACAGTGGTAACAGCATCTATGAAAACATGGGGGGAAATGCAACTGGACAATTGGTCAGAGGTAGTATTATTGTAAACAGTAGAAGTGGCATAATCTATTACATCGAGGTAGAAAATTTCATTGCAAATGTTATGTCTACACCATTACTGGTCAGTCAGAGTAATATTCGAGAGAAAGAAATGTGGAGTGGACAGAATAAAGCTTACAAACAGAAAGGGAACAAATTTTCTATGGTGTTTGCCTTCATGGAAGAAAAGAAGGAATCAAGATGGGCAATAGAAGGAATGGGAAGGAAAATAATGGAGTTGACTGAACAGAAAGTAGAAGAAATGGGGAGGAAAATAACAGAATATTTTAAATCTAGTGAACAGAAAGCGGAAGAAATGGAATGAAGAATAACCAGAAAAATACAAAAAAAACCTGCGGGGAAATGCAGGCATTAAAGCAGGATGATATGCAGAAAATGGAGAATGTATTCAGCAGGTAGAGGATAGAAACAACCAGAAGATAGAGGATTTAAAGCAGATATTAAAATAGGATGTAAGAACAAGTGTGGAAACAGAAGTAGGAATGGTCTACGAATACCTTGAAAGCTAAGAAGAGACTAATTGGCAGAGTATAGCATGCTTAGTGCAATGAAGAGTTGAAGACAAAGCGAAGAGAAATTATGGTGCAATACAGGAAGAACAGGAGGCCATGAAAGAAGGGAATAAAATTGTTTACAAGAATCAGAAAAATTGTGTATGAGGGATTGAAGAGCTGAACGAGAAGAGTGAAACAGTTACCAAAAGAGTTTGAGACTAGGAGATAGATTAATGGTCGTGGATAAGGATCTCAAAGAAGTGACATGTAAAGTTGCAGAAGTAGCTAGCCAGTACAGATGAAATGTGTCAAAGAAGATGTGTGAGAACAGGTAGCACAGTTGAGCTAATGGTTTGAGGAAGTAGAACAGAGAGGTGTTGCTACTCTGGGAGGTGGCAACATTATTCATTTTAAATTACCGGAAGTGAAGTTTGAGCCTGAAAAAGGTGTCCGCACTGTGGAATTTGTCCGAGTTTATAAAAATGCAGAATTGTCATGTGAATGCTGATAGGATAAGATACAATGTGAAGAGATGCATTTGCTTGGATTTGTGAGAATGTGGAGGAGTGTAAGGAGTATGATGGATTTTTACAATTATATCCAAGAAAATATTGGTCACCAAGAAAGCAAAAAAGAGTAAAGAGAGATTTCTGGAATTGCTGTTACTATAGTAGGAGAGATGGGAGTATGAAGAATTTCTGTGAAGAAGTAATGAAAGAGCTTCATTATTTCAACCAGGCGATAGAGGATGATGTAAAGATCAAAGTTTTGCTACAGAAATTGCCCAGACCAGTGCAGGAGAAGTTAATTGTAAACCAATGGAGTAATATAGAAGATTTCCTTGAACCTATGAAAATATTGGATCATTGGAGCAGCACTAATGAACATGAGTCAAGGGTCAAAAGAAGAAATGACTATCCAAACCAAACCAGATGCCACCAAGGGAGAATTTCGCAAGAGATAGGGACCATGCGTCTGGATATAAAAGAGACGAACACTTTAACAGGAACTCCGGTGGAAATGGAAGGAGGGAATATGAGGACAGGCGACAGAATCTCCAATGAGTGCATCATAATAGTCAAATGGATAGAAGGGAGATGGAAGGCAGCATGATTAAGGAAGAGCGACGGGAAACTCGGTGCAACAACTGGGGCAGTCCGAATAGTAGCGGAAATAATAGTAACAGGAACGAAGGAACAAAAACACAGGACCTACCTGAAGGATGATGAAAGTAACAATGGTATAGAGACCATACAGGAGAAGACTGATGAAAAGGATATACAGTGTATGAGCCGCAATATATTAATGCCTTCTTTTGAGGAATCAGCTGTCAAAGAGGATGCGCAAAACTTTACAAAAGGAGAACCACTTGGATGGTGGGTTTGTCTTAAGTCTTTAAATGAGAAGGGGCTGCACACCATTCCAAGGAGTTGTGAATATAGTTGGTAGGAAGGTTGGCACTGAACGTGGTGGTGTAACGGATAGTGTTCTGGCCTCGCATTCGGGAGGACGGCGGTTCGAATCCCCGTCCGGGCATCCAGATTTGGGTTTTCCATGGTTTGCCAAATCACTCCAGGCAAATGCCGGGATGCTTCCTTAAAAAGGCCATTGCCGAATTCCTTCCCATTCCTTGCCCCCATCCTTCCCCGCCTCTAAAGACCTCGCTGTTGAGAGACGTAAAACAGTAAAAAAAAAAATGTTGTGAAAAGATGAAAAACTATACAGAAGAGAAAATCGTTTTAACAGACGAGCTTATACTGAGAAATTGAAGAAGAGTTTGAGACTTTGTTGGTTGATAGCAATGGCACTGATGACAGTGAAGAAAGAGAAAATTTGAAATTGTAAAGCAATGAAGATAGTAGTAATGAAGATGACAGCGAACGTGAAGAAGAAGAAAATGGAGTATTAAGCAATCAAGAAGAAGAAGAGAGAAGATTTTTTTTCTTGTGAGAAAACACTACAGTTGTAATGAAGAAGAAAGTATAATGCCAAAGGGGGCAGTTTTGCAAGTTTTAGGGAATAACTTCCGATATAAGCTCACCTGTAAAAGATGATGAATCTGACGTAATAAATTACCTGTTTGATCATGAGGGAGGAGGGGAGAGGATAAAAGGAAATGATGCTGAATGGAGCACTGATGATGATAGCCACCATGGCAACAGAAACTTATATGTACAATGATTGTATCTAAGCAATGAAAGTAGAATGGAGTTGTTGGATTGGTCTCATGGAAAAATTGAAAAAAGCTTACTGCAAGAAGAAATTTTGAAAGAGGGTGAGGAAGAAGTGTAGCATACAGTATTTGCAGTAAAATTATTTGGATTGAACGGTGAAGCATTGGCAGACAAGGGCAGTGAGTTGATGGCCATATGCCGCACATTATATGCTCATATAGTTAAAGACAATAAAATCACAGAAATGCCGGTGCAAAAAGTACAGGTTATTGGTGCTACTGGAAAATTGAGTAAAAGAGTAAAAATACAGATTTTGTTAGAATTGGAAATAGATGGAGTTTCAATGGAGCACACTTGCTTGGTGGTATCCAAGCTTAGTATCAACTGTATTTTGGGCATGGATTGGCTTAGCAAGTTTAGGGCTTTAATTGATTGTCACAAAGGAGAAATGGAAGTGTGGAAAAATGATGAAAATCATAAGATTAAGTTTGGTAGTGGATTAGTGCCGACGAAGAATTTGGAGAGAGTTGTAAAAATATGAGCAGTACACGAAGTAATGACAGAAGCAGAAGATATAGACAACATAGAAATAGAAGAAGAAGAGAGAAGAAGTATGGTGGAGATGAACAATATAATGGATGTTGATGAGCTGAGGAAAACAAAAGGAAGATTTGAAAAGAATTTTGAGATGATATGACAGTTTGTTTTCTGACTGTACTGGGATAGTAAAAGATTATGATTGCCATTTAAAGATAAAGCCTTATACCCTGTTTTTTTTGTGAAAGTGTATCCAATACTGTTGGCGAAGAAGAAAACAGTTTAACAGGAAATGTACAAAATGATTCGATGGGGTACCATCGAACGGAGTAGTAGCAAGTGCAATAATCCATTGATAGTAGTTGGTAAGAAAGGTGGATCAGTGAGATTAGTATTGGATGCCAAAACCTTAAACAAGATAGTAGATAGAGAAACTGATCATCCAGAAAACCTTGAAATTTTGCAGAGATTCCATGGTGTGAAGTATGACAAGTTTGGACTTGACCACTGGATATTGGCAGGTTCCATTACCTCCGGAATCGAGAAAGTACACTGCATTTCTATTTGAAGTTAAATGTTACCAACGTAAGGTGGTCCCTTTCAGACTGAATATTTCTGTCTCCATGTTTATAAGAGCCTGGGATTAAGAATTGGGAGATTATTTGTTGAGTAAACTATCAATTTATGTTGATGATACACTAATGAGTACCAGCACTTGGGAAGAACATTGTGAAATTTTGGAAGATGTATTGGCAGCTTTACAGAGAGGGGTCATCAAATTACTGCAAGAAGTATCAAAGTGTGAATTTTTGAAGAAAGAAATAAAGTTTTTGGGACATCAGATAGATTCAGCGGGAATAAGACCAGACCGTGAGAAGATCAAGGCAATTGCAGAATTTCCAGTTCCAAATAATAAAAAAACAGTTGAAGTCATTCTTCAGGTAATGCGGATTTAACAGAAAATTTGTGTCAGATCAGTCGTTCAATGATCCTCACTTGCCATAATCAAGGAAGAAAAATGCAACTTGGTTATGGACAGAACAGTGCCAGCAGGCATTCGAAAAGTTGAAGAATGAGATGAAAAGTAGTGAAATGTTGTATCATCCGGGTCTGAGCTTACCTTTTTACCTGGGAACTGATAGTTCTGATTATGCTTTAGGACTTCATTTATTTCAGTTAGTGAATGTTAATGGAAAAGAAGAAACCCAATCAGTTGCAATTGCTAGCCGTGTGCTAAATAAACATGAACAATCTTATGGAATTTCTGAGAAGGAAGCATTCGTTATTGTGTGGGGATTCAGAAAACTCAAGTATTACTTGTGGGGGCACAAGACCATTGTGTTTATGGACCACAAAGCATTGACCTTGTTGCATGAATGCAAACTCATGAATAGTCGTTTGACCCAATGGATTCTGTTTCTGCAGCAGTTCGATTTTGAAGTGTGATATAAAGTTTCTGAAGCACTGTCATGGCTTCCGCTAAGAACTAGCAACTCGGATGACAATATCGGACCTGGGAAAGTGATTAAAATGTTCTGTATGAAGGGAGTGACATATGAAAAGACAATCAAGGAAAGTTGCAAAAATATGAGGAGAAGGCGAAATGAAAATGAGTGTTTAAAGCTAATAAAGCAAAATCTAGGAGATACGAGGAATACAAAATTGTCCAAGTACTATAAGATCCACAAGGAAATCCTGTTTAGGAGAACAGATGCATTGTCAGATGACTGGAAAATATGCTAGCCGATGGAATATGTGGATTTGTAATATTGAAAATAGACTATGTACATTTAAGCTTCGGTCACTATGGAGGGCTAAGTGCATCCGCAAATTAAAGGAGATATTGCTATTTGATAATATGAAGTGGAGAGTGGCCCTAAGAGTACCCAGTTGTGATCATTATCAACAGACAAAAGTTCCAACTGTACAAATGAAAAGATTAATGCACAACGTATTGCTAGAGAATGTGTTAGAGCTAGTGGCAATTGATTTGAATGCATAAATGTGGGGAATTTGCCTATATTTTTGTAATGTTGGATGTGTTTTCAAAGTTAGTATGGTTTTACACAGTATAAAAGGCTACAGGCAAGATATTGGTAGATAGGATGGCTTGTTTTTCCCCTTATGGCTTTACGCCTCATCAATGTCGAGGTCATTAGAGGTGGGATGGGACTGGGGACAAGGAATGGGAAGGAATTCGGTCATGGCCTTTTGAAGGACGCATCCCAGCTTTCTCCTGGAGTGATTTGGGAAAACCATGGAAGACCCAAATCTGGATACCCGGACGGGGATTCGAATTGGAGACCTGAATGCAAGGCCAGAGCATTAACCGCTCACCCACCACGCTCAGAATGGGGGATTTCCGAAAGTGGTCTTATCAGACAACGGTAGCCAATTTACATCAAGATGGTGGGCTTAATATATGGAGGAAAATATAGTAAAACATGTTAGGGTATCAGCATACCATCCTGCTAGTAATCCAGCTGAACAGGTCTTGAGAGAAATTGGTTGATAATCCGGACATATTGTAGCAACAAACATACAACATGGATAGATTATGTAACCAATTTTGAGGTTGTAATGAATAGTGTGCCAAGTGAAAGTACTGGTTTCACTCCATATTTGCTGATGTATAGTAAGGAAGCACTGAGTCTGGACAAAGATTTAGTCAATTTTCCAACAAGACAAGATAAGTCCAGAGTGGATTTATTTAACCAAGTAAAAGAGAGGATGAAGAAAAAGCCGAGGAAATGGGGGTGGATACCCATCAAATTTAGGCTGGATGATTTGGTTCTGGTTAGGACGCAAGAACGATTAAGTGAAATAAACTCTGAAATTTTTTTGAAATTTGTCATGGGCCATTTAGGGTGGACAGAAAACTGCAGAAGAATGTGTATTGCTTAGTTTATGCTAAGTCGGGAAAGAAACTTGGACTGTGTAATGTAACTGATCTAAAATTGTATAGAGATTTTGTGTAAATAAGTGAACAATAAGTTTATAGACTGAAAGAGACAATGAGCTATTTTTGGTGCATGTGAAAAGACAAATGTGTACTAAAGTGATGTAAGAGCTGGTGTAATGAAACAATGTCTGGTGAAATTGTTGGACTTACAACAAATAACCAGTTTTGTTTTAATATAAAATGTGCTGATTTGTTATAAAGTGGGGGCATGTGTGAAGTCCCACTTCACCAGCCATTGGAAATATTAATGTGAATAAGTTTGTAAATAATATATGTATTAATGTTTAAATAAGGCCTCACAGTGTAGTAGTTTGTATAGAACCTGGAGTAATTTTGTGTGTTTCTTGCTATATTTCATATGTTGAAATTGGTAAGACTGTATAAGCATAATAGTCGCCTAGACTAAAGGCACTATAAAAAATGAAAATGGTTGAGAGAGTGATGTTTTGTGTAGATCGACAGCAGTGTATATCTTGCTTTATCAATGTAAAAAAAGAACAATGTATCTATTAGAGTTGTGTATAAATAAATCGTAATTGTTCTAGAAAAATCCAGATACTTTTTATCATAAAAGAATATACTAATACATCGTGTACCGAGGCGATAGCACAAAACTGTCGGAGGAGATATTTTTTGTGGCTTATGTATTGTCCTCAGCGGGCTATCATTGTTCTGTTAATTAGGATTGTGTACCGCAACCACCTCATATACCAGCCCATCTACCTCCATCGACCAGGTTCTTACATCAGAGTGAATGGTCACAGACAAACAATTCATATTCAGACTGAAAACAGTGCAGTTGCTGCCATTACCAATCACACAACTCTCAAGGCTTCAATAAAAGGTCACAGTCAGAGCCATCAGAGTACTCCCTAGGAATTAATCCCTCTACACATTCTTGTCACTAGGGTCGTCTGGTCCTCAAACTCAGATAATGCTTAACTTTATCTTTACCACCTCATCCTGGTAAACCCATCAATTGCATGTACAGTGCATTTATTTACCTATATTCATACAGGATGACCTGTGTAAAAGTTTTGCAAATAAAATACAATGAATAGTGAGATTGGCGAGCTCAATTGTAGCAATATCTTTCTGATTTTACCCAATGTATGCTGTCCTGCAATCCTCTACTTTGACATAAACACCCAAACCTAACCCTTCTCAGAAGCCGAACTGTCACAGACCTCACCAGAATACAAATTAAACACATAATTAATTTATCAGTATCTCTGTGGCATGTGGTACTGGTATTTAGCAGTAATATGATCATAGCCTTTGCAAAATATTTGCAATTAAAATGTTTATATAGAAATTGTATAACAGAACATAAATATTCCTTTAACAAAGAAACATATCTGAAAGTTACTTACTGTAAGAAATGCGCACTGTGATATGTAGTGCTGCTATCTAGTATTTTTGTGATCAATCTTTATCAATGCTAGTGAAGCCTACCAGCTTGACTATGAGCTGCTTCATACAGCTGACCTCAACAGGACCGCATTTAGGCATAGGCTACATAGGCTGTAGCCTAGAGTCCCGCACCACAAAGGGGGGCTCGCGCCACAACCCTGGGTCCCCTGCCTGGGTCAGTAGGAGAGCTAAAAAAAAAGAAATTCATTTCTTAATTTATAGTGTTACCAAAGTAGAGCCTTAATATTTAAAAATTTTACTCAACAATTTTGACTAGATATGAAGGTAGATTAGTAACTATTCATCAAAAAACAGCTTTTAGCATATGATAATACATTTACCCTTTAAGGGCCAAATTCTGAAAAATTCCTTTCTTAATTTATTATGTTACCAAAGCAGAGATGTGAATCTTTAAAATGATACCTCATTTATTGATTTCAGTTGTATATTAAAAAAAAAAAAAAGAAGAAGCTTTTAGAAATTGTGTGATTTATTTGTACCTCAAGGAGAGTACTTCTAGCAATAATTATTATTCTCAGTATTAAGTGTTTTTATTTTTCTTTTACATTATTATTGCCAGTACTCGGTATTAAGAATTTTTGTTTTTATTTCGCAGAATCTTTATGACAGCTTTGTAACAGCAAGAGACAGGGAAGAGAGGGGTCGCCCTGATAAGCCTAGACAAGGAAATACAATTTTTGTTGCAGGCTACAATATAACAGAAGATTTTCTGCGAAAGGAATTTCAACGTTATGGCAATATTGTAAATGTTACAGTAGAAGTTGAAAAAGAGTAAGCTGATACAACTTAATTCAAGTAACAGTTTGTATCTGTAGTTATTTACATTTCTGTTTAATATTTTCTGTATCTGTTTATAGCCGTGGCTTTATTACATTTGACAAAATGGAAGCAGCATCAAATGCTATAAATGAGGTATGTAATGATTAATTACTGTTCAGCTTTAACTGTGTCCCTTCCAGCATATACTTGAATAATTAATAACAACCATTTTTTTAGTCTTAAAGATCTGGTGACACAGTTTTTCACTTGTCGTGCATCCTTCCTCTGTCAGGGTTTTCGTTACACCACTTGGTAATCCTATTGGGCAAGGGTGACCAAAAACTTAGTGTTGAATTCCAACTATTGAGTGTTGTAGCTTATTTTACATTAACAAAGCATAACGTTTTTTGCAGATGTAGGTCAGTTTTAAGGCCAATAAAAATTTCAGCTGTGGGCAGGATTTGAATCAGGAACTTTTCAACTTCCAGTCCTGAGCATTAGTCAACTGAGTCACCAGACTGCTTTAAATAATGCTTTACTGTAAATTAAATTACTCAATTTTGCTATGCTTGTTGGAGTGTTAATCTTGGATTTAGTGGTTTTATTAAGATTTTAGATGAATTCTATCTACATTGTTTCAGAAAACTGAAGAAATATATAACAACAAACAAATTAACAGAATCCAAAGGGTGGATTGTTTATCTGTTTTGTATATAGGTCTTTGGTGGGTATCTCATAAAAGATTGTTCATCTGAAATACAGTGTAAGCTTTCGCACCTATCTGTTCTCATTAAGAACAAATTATTATTTTCTTCATCCATTCCCTAGTCACAAACAGTAATAAGACATATCACAGATTTTGGTCTAGTCCATAAACTTTCAAACTAATCCAAATTGGTTTGATAGTTTTTGTGTGATGCCTGGACAAAGGGAGTGACAGGCATAGACTGCTTACAGATTTGTAATAGTATAAAGATTGAGAGTATAACTAAACACTCAAAACATGTGCAATTTTTGTTCAGGTGTATAAATCTTGAAGAGATATACACTATGTTAATTTGTTTAATTATCTTCATTTGTCAAATTTTATATCAGATTTGTTTTGCCTTACTATGAAAGCTCATGTAAATATGCTTCCTTTTTTACGGATGATCTTTCTTTACAAGTATTGCATGTTCTTTTGTTGCATTATGATTAACTTGTATTTGCTTTTAGAAAGTACCATACAACGATTCTAATCTTTTTTAGTACAAATGCTCATTCATTGAGTCACACAATTTTGAACAAAGTTGATCAAATTTCACTGTCAACTGACTGAATTAGATGAATTCGTGAAAAAAACTCACATGGCCGATGGGATACAAATAACACATGGCAAATTACTCACTTTTGTTTACTTTTCTTTTGCTACTCTTCTTATCCTTACATGGGATCACAACAATGTGTTAAGAAAAAGAAAATCAAACCAAGCTTTGACCTCAGGTTACCATGTCAAATTATTTTTAAACATTATTTATGGGTAAAATTATTAACTAGTTGGATCTGTTTTTTAATTCTTTTTTATTTTTTCAGACTGATGGATCAATTGTTTCTGGAATACAGTTGAATGTATCATTTGCAAGAAGACAACCAGTCATTCAACCTATTAATGATGCGTCTTCATCGTCAGCATGGTCTACTATAGGTACAGTGTCGCCTTATTAAATGATTGTGTATAGTTCATTGAAGGTTAATGTAAAATCTTCCATCTCCCATCCATTTGACATCCTGTCTTCTTTTTTTTATGAAAATTTGTTATGTTTTGATATTGGTGATTGTTTATTTTTGCATCCATTTGTGAAACCGGAATTCCTTTTATTCCAGTCAGTCTGTTATTATAGACATGTAATCTGCATGCGTGGACCTGTCTAATAGCTATTTTTTAGTGTGATGAGAAATGATTGTTTATGCTACTGAATATATTATATTTGAATGACTACACCTATTAAGTAACAGATTCAAGACTACAAAATTTGAAACATTCATTTCAAAATTCTGTCATCAGGATATTTTCTTTTTAGTGTTCACATTTCCTATTTATCCTCTAACATTGAAGGTAATAATTCCGATTTGAGTGTTAGGCTATCTTGGTACTCCTAACTAAGATCTGTCATTTTAATTTTGATTGCACAGCAAACACTTTTAACAGCATGAGCTCTGGAAGTCCACTATGGCATACAGTATATCTAACATGTCTACCAACCAATCTTGATACTAATATTCCCTCTGCTTACCTTGGCTAATCTATGTGCACACTCTGCTTTGGGTATCCACTTTAGATTGGCTGCAAATCTAATTTCTTTCATATGATTAAGAGATAATTTCAAAATATTATGTGTTTGAGTTTGTTTTCTTCATCGTCACTTCCTTTAATTTCTAGTTGAATGAAGGGCTTCCATAAAGACTCTTGACCAGGGTGCAGTTTATGATTTTATCAGATAGGGTGATAAACTTTGTTGGTTAATGATCTGAATACATGTTTGCAATTAGCTCTTCAGAAAACTATCTTATAAAAGTATTTGATTATTTATTTTACGTTGATTACTTAAAATAGATATTTTCAATATAATTGTCCAGTGATTGTATACAAAAGACCATCCTAACAAAATACCATTATTTGATAGTCATGGCTTTATCTTCTGCCAGTCCTGAAAACGTCATTAAGCAATACCATTTCCCATCATAATCTCACTTTTATAGGATTCACTTATACCTGCTGACAGTCTTCATTTCCTGAAAATACTGTAACTTTATCCATGTTAACCCTGTCAAAACCACTTTATATCTAATTTTTAGTACTACCATCTTCATAAATTTACCAGTGTTTCACTGTTTATACTTGTTTCCAATGAGTCACTATTACTGATTAATGAAAGAACTATGTTTGTTTCTTTGACATATTGACATTCTAAACATTCTGATATTTTGTATATACTCAAATCTCTAAGCTATATTTGGGATGCACTTGTATTTTATTTTTGATTCATTTCAATCAACAGAGAAATAGGAAGGAATTTAAATGACCACGGTGGTGGAGGAGCTGATTGATTTTTTTCAAGAAGCAAGACATATTGAATGAGTTTCAGTATTGCCAATGATTATGGATAACGGTTCTACCTCAACATAGATTTCTTAATAATACGGTGTAAAGTTTGATACATTCAATAGTATTTAAAATAATAGAAATTACGTATTCAATGGGAGGAAAATAATATGGCTCTAGAAAAATGGGGGAGGGAAGATGGGAGCCAAATTCTTCCCATCTCTTTCATCAAATTGAATCATGGTCTTGATTACAATATATTCTTTGATATCCCTTTTCCTTTCAGAATCTCATGTTAATGGCTGCCATTTCCGATATGCAGGTCTCTCATGCTTCATTTGTCCTAGTATGTTCCATTCATGAATTATAAACAATCCTTTACCTTGCTTCAGGGTATGACAAATCAATCTCATTTTGTCTTCTTGATCTGCTACTCTATATGTCTCAGGTTGGCTTTGTCTCTCAAACATCTGGTTCAATAAGTTCTGCGGTTTTTTGTCAGAAATTTATTAACTGTAACAAGTGTTCTTAGGTGGACTAGTATGTGTACTGTTTATTGGCTGGGTGTACCTCCAGCCTTATACCTGTGGCCAGCCCATGTATATTGTTGCTAGTCCACCACTGTCTTACAGAAACCACTCTCCCTTACCTTGTTATGGTTTGGAGACTTGATAGGAATAATTTTGACCATGATAGGAAAGTACTGGTAGACTGTTTGGCAGGGGGTAAGATTTCTCACAGATTCTTAAGTCAACAATAGCCACCACCTGGGATTCAGAAAATTAAACAGGAGTGCTAGTGCAAATGCTTGTCACTAGCATGCTACTGCTAAAGAATGTTCATTTTGATTCAGAAGGTCAATTTTAACCTATTTATCAAAAACACAAATGCCCAGGCCGGTATCAGTCCCACATTGCAATGATAGTTCAGGCATCATACTTCGACTTGAAGATAGCAATTAGAATATTGGGATCCTAAATAGCACAAATTGTCATTAACTGACTACCGCACGAATCCAACAGTCTTTGCGATTCACATTTCTGCTAGTAGTGTTAGCAGACAACGACCCGGCTGAATGCGGCACATGGTCCACACGTGAGCCCACCACGAGCAGCAGACACCTCAAACCACCATCACCACTTGTAAAAGACTAACTACAACATGGCTGCTCGCTTCCTCTAAGTCTTGCAGCCAATCATAATTCTTTTTAGTCATCACATGCTTTAACTAGCCACTCATGTGTTTCTTTGCTGCCTTGTACACCAGAGATTACTTCTTGGTGTAGCCTGTCCACTATTTTTCTCTCTGTTTAACTCTAAAGTTTACTCTCCTATCTTGCCAGCTAATGTATCCTTTTCTGGCTTGGTCCCTGTACCAAAAAAGTTTCCCAACTCTGCTCTCGTTACAACACCTGTACATGGGGCACTGATATAACATAGCTCATTAATACCAGAACTTAGTGTTTTGGTGAACTTGTATAGAGCCCAAAACAGGTTGCAGCCCAGGAAATGTTGCTTTGAACATCTGACATAACTTTATCAAATTGTCTAAAGCAGTTGTCATGGAAGCAGATAGCTTTCTCTTCTCAGTGGCTTTACTGTTCTGTGAGAACTTTTTTGCTGACCTTGAGAGATTCCCATTTTCTTTTCCTTAGTGTTACTAATATTGAGTCCTTTTCAGCTTCTTGTCTGATGTATTTGTGTTTGCCTACATATTTGAAATGAAAACTTCTATACGCGATGTTTGGACTTGGGTAAGTACGTGAATTCATGATGTAACCATCACCTCACCAAGATGCCACCTGTTGCGTGCATCACCTTCATAATGCTTGTTGCGCGTATGATATGGGCGTTGCACACTTTTTCCAAAATATTTATTCAAACACCCAGATTTTATCTGATTTTGATGTAACTTTGTATACATATATTTCAAAACAAATAGAAAACCCCTCTCTTCTCTATCCCCCCTTTCCCCTCCCCCTTCCCCACCTCAATTTCTGTCACCATTGTTCATACAAACCCACAGTTTTTATCCTATTTTGGTAGTAGTTAGCACACATATACTTCAAAACAAGGTGGTCTGGTAGCTTAGCAGCTTACTTCTGAAAGTTCTCTCTCTGGTTGCAGGCTCAAATCCCGCGGTGAGTAGAGATTTTTAGAAGTTGTATTTGATTATATGAGCTATGCTGGGTCATTCCGTGGTTCTGATTCCATGTTAAACTGCAGGCTCCTGAAGAAAGGAATTAGCCTTCTAGCCTCTGATACAATAGCTTGATACATCTCCTTCGGAAGATTGGACGAATCGTCGGGTTATGGACTCAGTCAGATTTTTAGTGTTTGAAGTGAAAACTTTTTTATGAACACTGGGCAATTTTGAATGGGTAAAATCTTATGAGTTTACATTACTGGCATGCTAATGTTAACAGTATATCTGTTGTGGTCTCGTGGCTAAGTGGTTAAGGTGTTTTGCTGGCCAACGAAATGTCCCCAGTTTGAATCTTTGTCTCAGCGGGGATTTTCATACACCACTAACCCAAACTTCAACACTGGCATAGCTTGCTGTGTAATGTGAAGTATGCTAGATCGCTTCTGTGGTTTGCATTCCATGTTAAAGTGGAGGTCCCTTGTACCTGGTAACACTACTGGGTTAGGTTATGGAAGCTAAGAGAGGGGCAGAAAGCGCAACCAACAGAAACCGTGTCAGCAGGTCATTACATGCACATGGAATTATTGTTATTTAGTATATCTGTACCTATAAGTATTATGTGTTGTGCCTATGTTAATAATGGTTTTAAGTTTTCACTTCTTTTGACAGTCCGCAACGACTGCCAAATGGTTTTTTTTTTTTTTATTTTTATCTTTGGTGAGGAGACATAAATCGTCAGTATGGAAATATGAAGTTCCCTTTGAATGTTGCTTCCTTCCTTTACAACTATGTAAAATACCAGCAGGCACAAGATATTTCTGCCTCTGTTGCTATACTGATAGCCGTCTCTCCCTTAAACATCAGTTATTTATCATTGTAATTGCTTTTATTTGATAAGTTATTTCTGCGACATTATTACTATATCTCATTTTAGAAATAGTCAAAAATGTTTTACTATTAGTTTTCCAAGTGGTAAACACAAATATCATTCTGATGATTTTCTTTTTTTCTCTCTCAGAAGAAAGGAGTAGTATTTGCTAAGTTGATGATTTTTTTCACGCTTCTTTAAGAAATAAAAATCACTTACTGTATCTAGTTCACAGAAAATATTAGATCATACCATCAACTAATATTAAATTATGTAGGTACTTTTATAAATAAAACAAGAAAATTATGATATTTTACATCAGGATATAACTGAAAATTATCTGTTAAGCAATCTGAACTTAAACCAAAGACACTATTACAGAAGCATATTTCACAAATCAAAAGAAAATAAAAATACTCAAACAAATGCTTTAACTTTAAAAATATTTAAACAATATTTTGCTTATCATATTTAAAGGTTAAAAGTTAAAACTTTATGCTCGTCTTATTGTTTATGCACTTTCTTTATTTTCTTTTATATGCTTTACTTTTGAATTTTCATTTGGTATCCATATGCATCTTTCTTGATATATATCCCTGTCTGCCTTTTCTTTAATCATTAGAACATATAATAGGAGTTTTTAAAGTACAAACATCTTAAATGATTATAGATAATACCGATTTATGAAGTCTATGAATGCATACCACTAAATTGATACACTAATATAATATAAACTAATAAGCTAATTTCTTTTTTCACCATTTTATGAATTAATTTTTTTGTTAAATTCAAGGGGATAAAATATTTAAATCATACAAGACATCATTTATGTTATTGTTAGTGTAAGCATTGTATAGCACAATTGTACTTCATAGGACCTGTAATACCATTATGTAATTTGCTGCTCTATTTTCTCTTTAACTTGCTTGAAGAAGCGAATAAGTTATTTAATTCCTAATATGCATATCCTGTTACCAAGATTATTGTTTCTCAATTTAGCTAATGAAATAGATAAAAACGTTTAAAAGTTTGACTGCAATTTCAAACAGTTTTCTTTATATGAATGTTACAGCTGCAAGCCATTCCCAGAAAGGAAGCCACAAGGATAAGAGAGAGATGGTTACATATGATGATGATGGTTTATTTGGAGATTTCTAATTTATTTTTCCATGTTACAATACAATGTTTTATGATAAGTTGCAGTGTATGTTTATGTTCACTATTGTGTGCTAAGTTTTCAATAAACTGTGATATTTTTATGTCGTTTTACTTGATGTCTTTTTTTTAAATTTTTATATATATATATATATAACTAAGAAAATCTGTACTGGAATATTGGAGGCTCACCAACAAAAAATAAAATGTTCAATTTTGCTCCAGATGAGGAAGATCTGTGAATCTTTACCCCTTTTTTATTCAGTAATCTTGCTACAAATAAAATGTTTTCCTTCATTGGGGTTGAAGCTAAAGGAGATAATACATATGTTGTAGATTGCCTGCACTGTTTAAGAAATTTTTTTTTTTTATTCTGGAAAGTTTCAGGGAAATTATAGTTAAAACTATTGATGTATGATATTCTGTTGTGTACCATATTCCTTTATGTACATTTGCCAGATACTGCTTCGTGTCTGTTTCACTTCATAACATGTGAATATACTTTGATCAGACAAAAAATAAAATGATCATAAATATATAAATTCAAATTACCCCTTTATAAAGTGAGGGTGTGTACAAGATGTGCAAGCCCAGAGAAAAAAATCCATGGCACATTCTGTCGTGGATTTAAACGGCTTTTAATAATGTGATGTTTCATATAAATATTAGATGGTATTTGTACAGATGACAAATAATAAAGTAACAAGACTAATATAGCTGAATAAAATTTAATTCCAAGGCAATAGAAGACAAAAACAGAAATTCTAAAGCACATATATTCACTAATAGAATAAAAACTGTGCCTCAGTAGAAATGTCTTTAAATTTGCTTTAAAATGACCTACAGGTTGTATTTTTTTCTTCTTCTGGTATTTTATTGTAGAGTGCTACTCCTGAATTTAAAATACTTTTTTGATAAGCTGAAGTTATGTAAAGGGTTAAATGAGTTCTGAATATCCTAAAGTGCAGTAATTATGTATCTCATCATTTTATAATTAGTTTGTTATTTCTTCCATCTGCCCATAACTTGTTCCTGCGACATGTTTCCAGTTTTGTGATGCTTGGGCTTATGCCTTTCAATTCCCCCCTCCCCCCCCCCCCAGTAGATCTTACCATGTTGATTTTCTCCTTCATTGTGACACCGATTAACGATCTGCACCTCCAAGCAGCTGCCAGCCACCATCATACAGCTACCTGACCTTATTGTTGTAGAAGGGAAATAAATCCGATAATTCCAACACTCAATATGTGTACATATCTATCTGGGTTTCAATGCAGCATCAACTTTCAGCTTGGTAAGCAGTAATCATTCCCTTATCTAGATGTATAATTAACCCAGTTTATAGCATCTAGGGAAGTAAAATCCAACACTTACCACAAATGAAAGTGACTGGGAACGATGAACACAAAAAACACAAACACAATTAGTGTGATATTTTGGTGGTTTTACTTATTCTTGCAATTAGGTGAGACACTTGACAGTGCACACACTGACATCCACTTGGTGAATAGTAGACCTGGGCAGCATGGTGTGGATGACATAGGTGGTGGTGCTGGAGGGGAAGGTAAGAACTAAATCAATAATGCTGGAGGTATATTATTGTTGGAGGTGGTGAACATTATCAATATAATTATGTGTGAGGATATAAATATTAAAAAACTAAGTAGGCAAAACAATGTAAACAGTAGTACTGAGTATACTGTGGGACAAGTAGCATGTCTAGCGATGGGGAAGGTTTCCCCTGTGGTCAGATTGAAGTAGGTAGTGGTAGGCGGGATGCATGTTTTTCAAAAGGGTCTGTTACATAGTAATGATCCATGTGGTGGTTTGTATATTTTAAACCAAACCACCACACAGACCATTTCCATGTAACAGACCCCAAAACAAAATGCCATTAGAATGAATGGCCACTGGCAAGCAATGTTTAACAGCAATATATTCCATCCGGTGGCAAAACATGCCATTTCCCACAAGTTGAACAATTTCAACAACTGTTTTACAGTTAGGGCCATAATAATTTTCCCTGACACCACAACCTTTGCTGAACTCCACAGATGGGAACTAACCTACCAGAATATCCTTGACACCAGACCTCCTTGAGACCTCAGTCTCCAATAATTCCCTGCCAGTAGACCCAGTGTTACTGTATAAATCTTATATTGTATCTTTCCTACTTAAAGTTTTTTTTAAATAGGATAGTTTAATCCTCAGTTTAATTGCCTTAAAGCATTTTCCTGCTCATTATTATTATTATTATTATTATTATATAATGAAACAGAAAGGCTTTTGAACAATTAAAATAACAAAGGTTAGGGAAAATAACACATTACTCAGCAAAGTAAGACAGGAGGGATATGACAAACAAACACACAAACAAGAAGTGATCATAATTTTACAATATTTCTGTTTAACACCTTATTCATGTAGAGAGGTGTGAGCATTTTGGCAAAACTGTTGCATACATGTAGTGACCTGTTCTATGACGGTGCCATTCTTGTAAAACAGGATGTAAGATGTGGTGATGAAGTGGGTCAAAAATAGATTAAACTATCAAAAGCTGTGGAAAAACAATATCACTGCAGAAAACACAAACAGATTCAAATACAGGGTGCGGCAAAATGATCTGACGGTTTTCGCTGCCGTATTGTCGAGCGAGTAGATGATGGGGGGGTGATGGGGATAGGCGCATTCCAGAGCTCACACGTGGACATTTGTAGTAGCCATGGAGCAGTGGTCAGGTGAGCACTGTGCGTTTGTTGTCGAGGCGTTTTTTTAAAAGTGGCGATTCCTGCGTTGCTGTTCTGCTGCAGTTCCGTAGACGTTTTAATGAGGGTCCAAGAGGAAGAGTCCAACTCATAACACCATTATGCTTTGGGTGAGCACCTTCAGAGCTACCGGTTCAGCGTTAAAAAAGAAGTCAACAGGTCGACCAAAGTCATCTAGAACGCCAGAGAATATCGATCGAGTAAAAGAAGCTGTGGCAGCCAGTCCTCGGGGGTCAGCCCCTAAACAAACTGCTGCTTTGCACATCTCTGACCGTTCGGTAAGACGAATATAGCGTTTCGATCTGCACTTCCACCCGTACAAAATGGATATTGTCCAACAGTTAAATCCTAATGACTATGCAAAGCGTAAAGAATTTGCAGAAGAAATGATTGCTATGTTGACTGATGAAAAAAATTTAATGATGAGCGACGAGGCACATTTCCATCTGGATGGTTATGTAAACAAACAGAACTTTCGTTATTGGTCGGTTACAATTCCGGAACAACTACATGAAAGTCCTCTCCATAGTCCTAAGGTTACCTTGTGGTGTGGTGTAACGAAAAGGTGTGTCATTGGGCCATACTTCTTTGAAGAGGGTGGTCGAACCGTTACAGTCAATTCGCAACGTTATTTGTTGACGCTGAAAAACTTCATGATCCCTGAACTTAAGAGAAATCGTTTAGTGCGCAGTAGGATATGGTTCCAGCAGGATGGGGCAACTGCCCTTACAGCCACTGAGGTTAATGTAGTTTTGAGAAGCAAGTTTCGTGGTTGAGTGATTTCGCGTTTTGGGGACATTGAATGGCCAGCTCGCTCTCCAGACCCCAGCGTTTGTGATTTTTTTGTTTTTTGTTGGGGCTCCTTAAAGCAAGAATTTACACAAACAAACCCCGCATACTGGACGAACTGAAAGAAGCCATACGCCAAGAAATTACCAACCTGCTTCGTGCAATGTTAGAAGAGGTGTTCAACAGCTTCAATGCAAGGCTGGAAGAATGCTTGGTCAAAGACGGATGTCATTTAAAGGACGTTATCTTCACATCTTAAATGGATGAAATTGGTTGTTCTGATGTTATTTTCATTAATTTACATGAACACCCTTCTGTAATAAGCAATGAAATATTTTTTATCACTTTTGTTTTTCATGTGGTTTTTACTTCAAAACCGTCAGATCTTTTTGCCGCACCCTGTATATAAGTCAGTTAAATAACAAACCAATACATTAATAAGGGAGTAACAATAAAAAAAAACTTAAGTATAAATATTGAGTGATGGGTTTATTGGTGGGATCTTATCGGAGGCTGAGGGCAGGTGAATAGTCTCCAGGATATGTTGGCAATTTAGTTCCCTTTATGGCTGGCCTTGATTTTGGAAAGATGCAGGTTTGAATCCCCATCTGGCAATCCAAATTTTGATTTCTAGTCTAGTCAATATATGCTTAAAGGGTCGCTAGCAGGAAAGTTGTGGAGTATTTTTGATTTCTTTCATTCTTTATGTTTTTTTGTGTTCTGAAACCGAATATGATGTTTGCAAACAAAATTTTGTGACGCGACATTGAAAAAACTGAGAAAACAGGCAAAAATTTCTGCAAACATTTTTCACAAGAAAACTCGTCCACTGGACGGTCAGCCTTTCGCATCCTCTGGAGATGCAGATGATGATGAAGAAACAATTTACTTTTTTTTTCACTGCCTCAGTGGCTGTTGAAGTCCCACTACCTTTGGTAGTAAAACTTCTAGGTAGCAGGTTAGGGTGTTATTTTGGGACACTTTTTATTTCACTCGGGAAAAACCAGGGATATAATCATCTAAGATGGTCTTAATGGTGAAAAAACCCCTGTGGGATTGGTTGCTGTGCTACTCTACCTTGGGGGGCATAGAATACTGAGGGGAACTTCTTGGTGGAAATCTTATATTTATAAAACGAAAACCGAATATATTGGTGTGAGAAAAACCCAACAATTACTCCATCGATTTCAATGGGATTTTCATTCTTTTAAAGCTTAGAATCTCAATTCAATTATTTGGCAAGTCTTATGTTTCAACGTTACATAACGCTCGAGCATTAAAAGAAATTCTGAACGTGTGGTGACAAATACCAAACATGAAACCACTAAATGTGGCATACTTGACATGCAACAACAATGTATCTGACCATAGCCTTTAATATGCATGTTTCTGACTGGATGATTAATGTTGTGGTAGTAAATCAATGTGGAATTTGATTTTCTGGTAAAGAAAATTAAAATATCTACGAAGATACCTTCAACAGTGTTGAAATACAGACAAGTGAAATCTGACGTATGTAAATTTAATGAGATCAAAAGTAAGTGGCCAGGAGGAAAATGGGGTGTAGAGAAATTGCCAAAGGGGCGTGTGCTCTGTCGTAATTGAATCAAATGTGAGGTTCCAACATAATCTACCATTGTTTAGTAATTCAATTTGTAACCATGGTGTCACAATTTGTAACTCCACAAGACAAATTAAAAGTAAAGAATTTTTTTTTCCGAATCTCACTTAGTTCTAAATACTTGAGATATAATTCTAAATACTTGAGATTAAACTGTACAGGTACAGAACAGATTTTAATTTTGAGTCCCAGTGCCAGATGAAGCAGCATAATGATAAAATTTTCAGCTCCAGCAGCAAATTAGGCAGCATATTGAGACGAAGATAATGTTTGATACTGTGAAATCTCAAAGACGATGCAGCAATTTTCAGGTAATACTAGAGTACTGTATTTGTAAAATAAATCAGTCGTAATGTCTTAAGACCAGTGGCGTACCTAGGGTGGGGCAAGTAGGGCATGTGCCCTGGGCGCCACTGAAAGGTGGGCGCAAAATTCTCAAATTATTAAACTTAAAAATCAAAATAAACCAACAATATAATTCATATTCAAATAATCCAGCGATACCAGCGCGTATCTGATGAGCTTTCGCGAACGAGCTAGAAGGAATGAGTAAACAGCGAATCGCAACATGATTGTAAGGTATATTGCGTGCTCTGTCCAAATGTCTTTGAATGGACCCCTGCCACGCACCCGCACTGGCAAATCTTGTTCTAAGGTGACGAGTGATACTTTCTCCGTTGCTTAATTGCTGATGAGATGATTCACGTGGCGCAGTTGTGTGTTTCATTTGCAATGCATGCGCCGCTAGCGAGTGTGAAGCTACTTTATTTCGCAATAAAACCAAAACAATTTGAAACGATTGTTTTCAAAGAAAAAACAGAGAGAGGCTTAGGGATGGAAAAGAAGAAAATTGCGGGATGAAATAGCACAAAAATCCAGCAAGCACTTCTTCTTGAAAAGCCCACTACAGGAAGTTCGACATATCCTAAGTAATTGCGTACATCGAGATGTACAATAAAATGCAAAGTATCCAACACTAATTCATCACAAGACGAGGAGGATATAACTTTAGATATTTCTGAGTGTGACGAGATTAAGAGCAAAGAGGATACGAGTTCTAAGGCTACTGAGGAATTTGTAGAAAACATTGGTATTTTAATAGGAAAAAAAGTTGGTGGAGGTTACATGGTGGACGATGTAGAAAGCCCTACTACTGCCATACCAGAAGTAATTAAGCAGTATGATATTGGACTTTTCGGTAAGACAACTATGAAGTCAGTTCTATTGGATAATTTGAAAACATAAATAAGAAAAATGGGTTCAAAATATTTCCAAACTACTGACGGTCCTATCCACCTGCAAATAACCGTTGTATGAACAAAAGCTGGTTTAAGTAGAAACTAGGAATCGTGGTTGAGAAGTAACTTAACTTGCTCATGGCTAATATATTACCCGTCTAAAAATCTGCCTTTTGCATCTGTTGCCTTATCTTTTCACAATTAGATAATCATCTTCATTAGAGCACGAAGATAGACTTACTCACTGGAAAGCACCAGAAAGGCTCTCTGCCTATGAAAATGCTAACAATCATCGTGAGTGCTTCACAAAGTGGAAAGAAAGGGAAAGAAATTTTGCAGCAACTAAAGGTATTATTGACGCTGAATTGAAAACCCAGATCAAAACAGAAAAACGAAAGTGGCGTAATGTATTAAAGAAAATCTTCCACTGCATCAAATTTCTTGCCACTCAAAATCTTGCATTACGAGGTCAAAGAGAGTCACTTAGTAGATGGATCTGAATCCAATAGTATTGATAATTTCCTTGGTTTAATAAAGCTTCTGGACATAATTGACCTCAACATGCTCAGGTAAAAAATCCTGGCACCGCATCTCACTTTTTACATTGTTTTCAAAATGCGTTCATTCAGTATTCGCCAAAGTTTATTGTCAAACATCCACAAATCAAAATACTACGGTCCCTTGTTTGATTCTACTCCCGACCATGAAAATCATGAGCAGATATCTGAAGTGAGATACGTAGAAGTTGATTTTGAGAGGAAAGTGCTTTCTCGTTTTCATTCATATGAGTCAAAAGGACGCTGGAAGCTTGGTTAATGAAATGTTTAAACAGCTAGAGAAAGGCGGTATGGATTGTCGTTCACAATATTGTGATGGCTGGGCACCGAACTGGTGTTCACAGAAGAATAAGCGAAAATGATAATCTGCCGATATTTATGAATTGTGATAATCATT
>JARYHS010013630.1:361546438-361586903 GCA_031002005.1 Vandiemenella viatica
GAAATATTCTCAAATCGAGAAAGAGGCGCTAGCTATTGTTTTTGCCTGCTCCAAATTCTATTCCCTTTTATATGGGATTTCTTTTCATCTCATTACCGACCACAAGCCACTTCTATCACTACTTGATCCGTCCACGCGTCTGCCTACCAAAACATCCCACCGCATCCAGCGTTGGGCACTATTCCTGTCCCAGTTCAGATATACCATGCATTTCCGTACCACCTCCAGGCATGCCAATGCAGACGCCTTATCCAGACTACCGCAGGGACCAGACCTTGCCTTCGACAAGTCGGAACTTCTGGTGTTCCAGATCGACGATGACATACCAGAAGCACTGAAGACATTTCCAGTCACGGCCTCAAAAGTCGCGGCAGCCACAGGGGAGGACCCCCCTCCTCCGTGTCATCCGACACCACATCCAACACGGGTGGCAAACACGTCTCCCTCCACGCCATCATCAAGACCTCAAGTTCTACTACTCCATCCGCCACCAGCTCTCAGTAGTAGAGGGAGTGCTCCTCCGCACAGAACCAAATTCCACCCCGAGGGTCGTCGTTCCGAGATCCCTACAACCGACAATCCTCCAAACTCTCCACCAAGGACACTGGGGAATTGCCCGCACCAAATCCCTTGCCAGACGCCATGTATTCTGGATCGGCCTTACCACGGATGTCACGGAGATGGTGCGACGCTGTACCATCTGTGCCCAACAACTGCCCCGCCCCCCTCAAAAGTTCCTTTCCTGGCCGGCACCGTCCGGACCCTGGGAACGCATTCACCTCGACTTCGCTGGCCCATTCCTAGGCCACCAGTGGCTCCTAGTGACGGATGCCTTTTCCCACTTCCCATATGTCGTCCGTTGCTCCACAATCACCACAGAGGTCACCATTTCAGCCCTCACGAAGATCTTTTCCATCGAAGGATTACCATACGCTATCGTCACAGATAACGGACCGCAATTTCGAAGTCGGGAATTCCTATCCTTCTGTACCGCCAACAATATCCAACACCTCCTCACCCCGCCCTTCCACCCCCAATCTAACGGGGAGGCGGAACGGCTAGTCAGAACATTCAAAACCCAAATGACCAAATACACTACAAGTCACAAACTCGAAGAGGCATTGACACTCTTCCTCAGTTCCTATCGAACCACTCCAGTTGGGGGCCAAAAGCCCGGCGGAATTGCTGCATGGCCGCCAACCTCGCACTCTCCTCCATCCTCCTCTTACCCCCGCCCAAAGTACAGGTACCTTCGGGCCCATTCCGTTTCACCCCGGGCTCCCTAGTCTGGGCCCGCGGGTTTGGCTCCCGGGGCGGTTGGCTTCCGGGGGTCATCCAGCGGCCCCGGGGCCGCCAACTGTTCGACGTCAGCCTGGATGGCCGGATAGTGCGACGCCATCGAAACCAACTACGTCCCCGCTACCCCACGGCACCGTCCTCTTCCACCACGGCACGGCCATCCACTTCTTCCTCTCCTTCCCTGCCACCTCCACCACTCCTGCCGTCTAACCGTTGCTCAGGGACAGTTACAGCGCCACCAACGACGCCACAACCTGTCGGTCGCTCCGACACCCTTCAGCCGCAGCCTCTCGACCACCTGCGGGGACCATCTTCAGCGCCCCCCCGTACAGCCCCCGGCCATCGACGCCGACGAACCGATGCCGTTAGCTCCACAAGTACCTCCACCACAACCTGCACCACGACGCAGGTCGGCACGCATCGCCAGGGGAACAGCTCCGTACTCCCCTGGAGGTAGCCTTCATAGTCTGCTCCAGGGCGCCGCGGCAGACGACCTCGCAGACGTCGCAGACATCGCTTCCCCCCCCCCCCGGGAGGGAGGTATGTTCAGTCTGCCAGTAAAGGCCCCTGCCAGGCAGACCTCACACACAACGCGCCTGCACGCCGGGATACACATACGACTCCAAACAGGCGCAGAGGCATCAAAACAAACCAGGAAAACAAATAGAATCATCTAGAAGCTAAGTGGGACTATTTCTTACAGAGGTCGCCGTACTACCACACAACGGAATTCCTGCGCCAGGCCGCCTATATAAGCGTAGCCGGCCGCTCCACCGCCAGTTCCAGCCTGACCGCTGAACCAGCGTCAACTACAGAAGACCACCGGAAGTTCGCGAGAAGTAGAAGCCGTCACTCTACCCCGGATCAGGACCAGGCTGAAATTCTCGACGGTCTTCTGATAACTGTACCCACATTTGTTTATGGTTTACCTGTTGTATTGTGTACCGAGTAATAAACTTCAAGGAACCGTTAAGTGTAGTTCACTTCACCAATGATATCCGGTCACTTGATAAGCTGCCGTCTTTTGGTCAATCTTTATACTGTCAATGCTGCAAGTCAAGGCACGAACCAGCGAGACCAAAAGACCCCCGGAATTTTATCTCTCCTACTTTTAAAACCACGTGTCGGTACTACCCTTTCTCTGTGCCTCTGCCGTGGTTGAATCAGCTTCCTTGCATTTCCCACCTCTCTCCCTATTTATCAACTATCATGCTATTAGCTTAATGATCTGCCCCTCCTAACACTCTCAGGATCATACAACTTTCTTTTGTCCCGGTTGGCTGACTACTTTGGAATATTTCCATCATTTTCTTGTTCATTCGGTTTCCCTTCTCTCTCAGTCTGAGTACTCATAGCATCTGTAATCTGGGGTGTCTTGACGGCATCACGAATCAGCAATTGGCCACGCTAGCTTAGGTGTTCAAGCAGTTTTACGTAAATCTTATCCGTCACGGTGGTCAATGCGCAAAACTGTGGCTGACCCCACGGTGAACTGTGACAGGTCGTATATCTAGCTTTCAAAGCATGACAGGGAGTGAAAGGTCCCTGTCCATCTCTCATTGTGACTGTATTCTTGGATAAATAGAAATTTTGCGGAACTTCTCTTAAGAAGCAAAGTGGTCACTGACCCCCCGAAATACATTCCCGCTCCATGAAAATATTACACTAAGCCTGCATAATGCAAGTCTTGTTGCGTTGCTCTGACAACTCATTGTTACAGTCAAAGTGGATATGTGTCATATCACAGTATTTTTATTTCTTATTTAAATACAAGATACAGTACGATCTATGGTGAATACATAATTTAATTTCCTTGGTAACAGCGTTGTTTAATTAGACCTGGATACAAAAATGATTAAAACAACTTTGGTTGCTACACACTTCATTATTTTCTCGGAGAAAAATTAAAAAGAAGTAAACCTATCCTATACTTGACGAGCTCTATACCCCACACGTTGAGGTAATCTGGGGGAAGGGGGGAAGTTACCTACCGCCTTTACAAAATTTTAAATAAGATATTCGGATCTAGATCAGCGAAAAACATATGTAAATTTGAAGTCTGCACCTTATTCCGTTTACGGGGTAGATAGGACTGGGACAGGTGGACGCATATTCAGATAGGAAGACATACAACGGAGCGGCAGCGATACAGCTCCCTTTCACATCGGATACGAAAAAATCAAACAGGCAACGATCATGCATTTTGTAATATGAAAATTTTAGAATTATTCGGAAAGTGAGTCTTGATTCACAATCACTAAGTATCGTTAGAAATCCATCACGAGAACCAGACGGTATGAAGAGCTGGCAAATACATAAACATCGTCCCAGACGCGTCTGTCGGCAATGGCAAGGTGCTCGCCTTCTGCGCTTCCGCGTTTACTCGCAACCCGCTGCTCGGTATTAATAACTTGGTATACCGTCGTGGCAACGGCCCCCTGCCCTCTGTGCTTTGCCACTTCCTTTGTGCACCTAAGGCGTCGTCTCTGTGGAGTTTACATCACGTTCCTTTGCTGCCAAAGTTGCAATGCCAGCTTTACTTTCAGTTGTTATTTATTATTCCGTGGAGCGCAGATGATTGCAATTTAGTAGACAGCATTTGTCGTACGTTTATTAAAACCTTTTATGAAAATCGTTCGTCATTTGTGCAGACGAGTCGAAAATTACATAATTTGTTTGGAGCACATAATATAATTTCAAAGCGTGATAATAATAATAAAATGATAAGCTTTGTATTCAAACCGATGGATTGGATCCACCTGAATGGCACATGCTTAACATGTTTTGGAGGTAGGGAGGCCAGTTGTTTCCCTAACCTAAACCCGTAATCGTACTGTTTAAAGCAGACCTACAGTTTAACGTGGAATCGGAACCACATAAGATTTTTGTCGTAGTTCATATCACACAACAAGCTGTGCCAGAGATTAAGGTCGAGTTACGGACCTATGAAAATCGCCGCAGAGAGAGGGAACGAAGCGGAGACCTATCAATCTCCACCCAGACGCCTTAACAACTGAGCCACCAGGCCGCAAATGCGTAATTAGTAACTTTGAAATGCGAGGCACACTGCAAGATCTACGGCAACCAGACTGACCTTGTACAACACTTAGGCCAAAATATGTGGGTAATGTAATGAACTTTCTGAAAATATGGGTGCTTCTGTTGACAGTCAAGTACCGTCTCTAAAGACCTAGTTGTTATAGGAGACGTTAAGCAGTTAAAAAAAAAAAAAAAAAAAGACAGTCAAGAAATCGCAGTTTTTTTCCTGATAGTAGCATGGGATATTTTTTTCAGGAATTACTTGAATTTTCATCCACATAAGATGTAATCAACAAAGCAGTTATTAGAAAATTACGGAACCACGAAAATATTGTTGCTGTCACTTTTAGACCTATATCAAATGTTATATCAAAGCGTCTCTTTGACTAAAATGGACGAATGTGGGCTTTATCTTATAAGCATGTTTTCTGAAACAAGGCGTACACGTACGTTTTGCACAGTGACGGAAATTTTCTTCCCGAATAATATTAGAAACTAGCTGGTGCCCACGACTTCGTTCGTGTTTGTAAAGAATTTTGATTAATATCTACAGACATGCAACCACCATGGTGCATGATGGGAGACTCAAGGTTACTATCACACACTAACACAAGTAATCTGCGCAGGGTATTTATGGCTGCAAAGTTAAATATGAGTACACACATGTCTTGGTCGAAATATGAAAATGACCTTTTCGACCAACTTATCTTCCACACGCCCATTGCTATCGACATGCAACCACCATGGTCCACGTTAGAAGTCTCGGGGCTACAACCACACACAAAACACCAGTGGACTGCGATATGTAGTTTTGGCTGCAGAGTGAAATACAGTAACACATATGTCTATTTTTAAATCAGGTCGACCACTTTCAACCACCATATCTATCACACACCCACAGCTACCGAAATGCAATCACCATAGTTCACGATGGAAGATTCCAACCTACTACCATACACAAACGCCAGTGGTTTGCGCTTGGTAATTTTGGCTGCAAGGTGAAATATAGGAACACACACGTCTTTGGAAGTGATAGGAAAATGCCGTACGTAGACCACTCTCAGCCGCCATAACTTCCACATACCCATCGCTACCGACATTTAACCACCATAGTGTACGATGAACCACTTGAGGTCACCACCACATACAAATACCAGTGGCCTGCGCTATGTAGTTGTGGCAGCAAAATGAATTATGGGGACACGCATGTCTTTGGTCGAAATACGAAAATGTTCCTGATCGTCCACTTTCAACCACCACATCTCCTACACCTCCACAGCTACCGGCCAACGTTGTGCCCAAATGGTGACTCCATGCTACTACCACACACAAAAACCAGTGATCAGTGGTCTGCACTATGTATTTTTTGCTGAAAAGTGAAACATAAAAACACACTCGTCTTTGATCGAAACATGAAAGTGCTCCAGGTTGACCACTTTCAACCACAATTTCTCCCACACGCCCATAGCTATCGATATTTAGACACCATAGTGCACGATGGGAGACTTGAGGTCACTACCACATACAAACACCAGTGGTCTGCGCTAGGTAGTTGTGGCTGCAAATAGAAATATATGGACACACATGTTTTTGATCCAAGATCGACCACTTTCAACCACCATACCTTCCACACCCCCACAGCTACCAACATTCGTCCTACGTTGTGCACGATGGGAAACTCCATGCTGCTACCACATACAATCACCAATGATCTGTGCTGGGTAGTGGTGGGTGAAAAGTGAAATATAGGGACACACACGTCTATTTTTATATTAATATTAAAAATTGTTGATTTAACTTTGCCATTTCGTTAAACTGATTTGACATAACCAGATTTTTATGGTTCCGTTCCCAGAAGCTGTCACTGCGTTGTCTGTGGGTCTACGTCTGTCACAGACGTAGAGCATTTAAACCAGTGTTTCCCAACGTGGGGCCCACGCCCCACAGGGGGAAATTTGGTTTTTTTAGGGGGGCAATTAATAAATTGAATTGATACGACTTTACAGCTTTCTCTTCGGGTTATTTAAATGCAATGCTAGATATAGGTACCAAATATAGCAAAAAATCAAATTCTTAAAACAGTTCTGTAAATAATTATAAGGTATAGCTTCGTTTGATGTTAGCAAAATATATCATTTGGATGATTTGAGTCATCAACTTGACCTTTATTTAATATAAAAGGTGCAATGGCATGGCTTTGTGAAGAAACTAAAATCAAATACCCAAATGCAACAGAATGTGCAAGAAAACTTCTATTTCCTTTTCCATTTAGCCGAATTTGGATTTAGTGCAGTAAATGATTTACTGATAAAAAAAAAAAGAAATCGACTGGATATAACACAACGAGGAGACTTGAGATTAAAGGTAACTAAATTGGAGCCTAATATAAAATCTCAATGTAGCAAGCATCAAGCGCAAGGATCACACCAAATTTCCATAATAAATCTTTATTAAAAATCTTTTGAATTGGAATTTTAGTATTTCATTATATGTTTTTTAATTTTACTTACTGTGTTTTATGACAATATTAAAGTGTTTTCTTTCAAAAACCATCATATATGAGTTTCTTTAATAACAAATAAGTTTTTTATTAAAAATTATGTATGGGGGGCAAAAAAAGAGTTAAAAGTGGGACATGACCCAAAAAAGGTTGGGAAACACTGATTTAAACGGAATAAGGGATTGTGCACAAACTACGTAGCTTGGTCTAGGGGGCGGGGGGTTGACTGGAAAGCTACGTTGGGCTACGTGAGGGGAGGGGGGAGTTTCGAGCCAGGCCACGTAGCTTTTCGTTCATATTATTTGTCATTGTTAAAATGAGATACAGGACACACAACAGCATGTAAATATTTATTTCCGCCATTTAATTACCCCCTTATGTAATTTACCATAGTCTGACAAGAGAAAACAATACAAAACGTCTTCTGGAGCCAATTGGGAAAAAGGCTACGTGCTGCGTGGGGGGGGGGGGGTAGAGGCAAAAGCCACGTCGGGCTACGTGGGGGGGTGGGGGTGGGAGGGGGGTTCACAGGAGGCCAAAATGGAGCTACGTGGTTTATGCACGCTCCCTAACTTAGAGCTTTGAAGTTTGCACATATGTGTTTCGTTGGCCCAAAACCGCATATCGCATTTAAAATTTAAAAAAAGTTTCGTTCTATGGGAGAAAATGCAATGTTTGAAATCAGAGGTTCAGGGATATAAGCGATGGAGTTAAAATGAAATATTTCAGATCGAAATCTCAAACAAATTACGTCTGACCAATACATATTTGCAGAGCCTATAACAAGATGTAGTAATAACTGGTAGCTAAGAGATGATTTGTATTCATGGGAATATATACATGTGAACGTCAGTTACGAAAGCAATTTTCAGTTCATTTCATGTTGATAGTCCCGTTTATTCATAATAAGTAAATCACTTTTTAAGAGCCAAATATAAGCAGATATTTAAAAAAATTGATTTCCTAAGTGACGTTCACATGTATATATTCCCATGAATACAAATCATCTCTTAGCTACCAGTTATTACTATATCTTGTTATAGGCTCTGCAAATATATATTGATCAGACGTAATTTGTCTGAAACTTCGATTTGAAATATTGCATTTTATCTCCTTCCCTTATTTACAAAATTTACTGCAGAGGGTGATGAGAGGATGTACCAGAGAAGTTAAGGAATTGAGTTACAAAACTTTGGTCAGACCATTGGTTGAATATAATGGTGTAGTGTGGGACCCACATTTTGGTTATCAAACACCAGAGTTGGAAGTTGTGCAAAGAAAAGCAGCTAGAATTATTTTTGCAAATTATCGCAGGATCCAGTCATTAACTGATATGATATAGGAGCTGGATTGGGACTCATTGGAGGAAATGAGGAAAGTGAAAAGAGTACTGGGAATGTACGGGCATATGTTTGACGGGGCTTGGAGGGATATTGATGAAAGAATTAGGAATAGTGCATGGAAGGGAAAAGACGAACATGACAGCAAGCTGGCGCTCGATTTCATGCATTAGCAAGTGGAGTGGGAATATTTTCTTTCGTTGTCAGGGTGTCAGGGATTGGAAAAAATTACCAAGTGAAGTGATGAATAATTTACCAAAAACGCTTAAGGAATTTAAAATTAAAATTTTCAAATATAAAAAAATGAATGGGGGAAGAATTTAACACTACAATTATAAAAGATAAAAATGGGTAATTAGTTGACTAGGGGATTTGCCACCTGAGTGTTAGTCCATCGCAATGAAAAAGTAATAATAATTACTCCGAAGCTCCGATTTCAAACATTGAATTTTCCCATTGAACTGAATTGATTGATTAATTGCAAGTATTTTTTATTATCTTATATACTTTGATTGTTAAAATACCGCCCCGCATCTACTTCTGCAATTTACGAATTTTAATTTTAAATTCCTTCAGCGTTTTCGGTAAATTATTCATTACTTACTTTAGTAATTTATTCCAATCGCTGACACCCTTACCCATAAAAGAAAATTTTTCCATTCCCTTTTGTAGAGTAAGGAAACCAGGATATAACTAAACATTAAGAAATACGAGGTTTGAAAATTTTAAATGTCTTTTTACCTTTTCGATTCTAACGTTAGCAGATGTACTGCACATAGATTGAAAGCAACGTTGTGTCTCTTTCCAGTCCTGCAACAGCGGCAGCACAAACTAGTCCAGTGTCACCTTGTCTAATCTGTAATCCGTATTTATGTGGCTCCAGTTCAGAGCCGGTTTTCAGTCACATCCAGATGGAACAACTTTCTGCCTTAGTTGTTCATTTACCCATTGAATTACAAATAACCCTCCTTGATTTATTCGGCCTCAAAGATCTTTTTAACAAATCACACAGTGTCTATGTAATTTATAATTTAGTGTTACCGCCTTGCATTAGCTGATCTGACAACACTGCTACTTATGTCAGGATTACAAAAAAAACTAGTATTACTGTTCCTAGCTTTCTGGTGGTCTTTACGTTTATCTATGTTCAGAAGCTATTTAGTGAATTTTTGGACCGATAGGCGATATCTATGATAAATGTTTGTGATCAGAATAATATAAATAGTAACTGAACAGTTAGATCAAATACCTTAATTATCCTAATAGGGTATCGGCATGATTAGATTTTTTTTGTGTGGGGGGATTTGTTTGAAGGTGTTTGTTTAGCCTCTATTCATTCTCAGCCCTTTTGTAATAACTTTCTAAAGCAGATACCATTTTTTTAAACAAATTTATCTAGTAGGTACGTATATATATAAACCCAGTATCTCTGTCGTATCAGTTACTGATTGTATTCTCCGGTAGTTTTCACAAATGAATCTACCTGCCCTCCTTCCTAATATTTTGAACCGCTGTATTTGATACCCGTAATGTGGCTGCCATTCTTTGCCACCATGGTCAGATATGGGGCCTAACCGAAGTAAGCCAATTATCTCACATCGATGGTACTTCTCCTCAACACCCTCTCCATAGGTCAGTTACTTTGTAGCCTTTCCCTACCATATTCCAGATGCTACCAGTCCAACTAAGTTTATTGTAAAATAATTTTTAAAAATATTTACACTTAATATTGCTTTGAACAAGCAGTTCTATCTCCTCCTCATAACCATTTAATATATTTATTTTGCTATTTACTTACAAAGGTGACTTTCTTTCACATCGTTCATTTTACGAGCAGTTGGGGTCTCAGTGATTAAGGCAACTGACGGGAGATCGAAAGGTCCCCGGTTCGAATCACTGTCTCTGCGGAGATTTTCTTGGACGTCTAACACAGATTGCTGTGCAATGTGACGTATGCCAGAACACTTCCGTGGTTCTGATTCCACGTTAAACTGTAGGTTTCCTTTACCCGCTAGGATTACCTGCCCAACTAGATATCGTATTTAAATACGCCCACAGCTGTTCACAATACCATGTGGTTTAAATCTTACTATACATCTTTATGTCATCTGCTAAGTACTTAACTTCTGAATCTAGGTCATGAATATAGTCATTTATCTGAATAACAAACAGCAACTTTTCTCACTTCCAACTGTTTTTAAACAATGATTTCTACCCTAACTCATCATAAGATGTTCTTCACTCAGCATGGCTCCCTATGTAAAAAGTCATGCAGAGAACCAGTGCTACACTATCTACTTGGTCTCTTCCCATCATTCAATTGAAATATCTCGCACGGAATACAATAACTGAGATTCACATGATAAAGTTCTTCTAAACGAATTTACTGATTGAATACTACTTTCTTTATTCACGTACATTCTTGTTCTAAACACTGAATTTAAACTTATCTGAATTTATGAACCGGTTACCTGTTTTATATTTAGTCCCTCTGTCGACTGAAGTATTTTTGCAGAGGAAGAATACTGTGATTAACGTGAATGTTGCTCTTGTTTCAGAGGACAGGTGGGAGAAAGAAAACCATCATATTGCGCCCCAACGCCTCGACTCCGAAAATGCCGGTGGTATCAAGTGAGTATTCACGCATCATTACCACACAGCCATCTTATGAGGTCCCCATAAGGATTCACATAGGAACACAGTTAAATTTACTTCTCTGCAAACCTGCAATGTGACTGAAGGCAAATAAATGGAGCCATACTAAATATGGGAAGTGCGTCTGAAGCGTGTTAAATAACCGTCACCGGTGTGTTGATTATCCTTTTTATGATTTTTAGACGATTTTCGTCATTACTTTGGTTCCCACTATTTGCTTCGCATTCCATTAACAGAAATAACATACCATATATTAGCACAAAGCTTTCACTGTTCACAGACAAATGACAAGACCGATTTCCCTCTTTTAACCGATAAATAAGCCTACAGTACATAGTAAGAAACTCATTCTTGTGTCTAGACTGTCATGACCATAATATTTTGAGAGCTTTCATGTTTCGTTGGAATAAAGACTGAACTTAGAAAAAGTACTGTCTTACATGTATTGTGTGTAATTATGTTCTACGAAAACGACTCGAATTAGGCATAAAAAACGGAAATAAAAACAGAAGTTTCGCAGAATCTGAACATTTTTTGATGCATACGTTAATTCGAATATTGGGGCCAAAACGCTGGTAGCTGCAATTTCGTCACTTGTGACGTGACGTTCAGCTCATTGCTTGGTGAATCGTCTACCATAATTACTATTATTATTTTTAATTGAGATGGAGCTGATGCTTCGGTGGCAATTCCTCTAGACATCTAATTACCCCTTTTATTTTTATTTTAAATGTTATTTTTTTAATTGGAATATCAAATTCCTCCCCCATTTACTTTTCCGATTTACACATTTTAATTTTAAATTCTTTTTGGTAAGTTATTCATCACTTCACATCGTACTCACATGTACCGCTGTAAACAAAGCAGTAGTTTGCTAATTTTGGGAATAAATTAAAAAACTTACTTAGTCTACAATCCTACCTGTGTCAGAGGTAGGACGGCCAGTTCCTTTCCAGTGAATTCTAAACACGAAGCCACCTGGCATAGATCATATGATTAAACACAACTCTTAAAACTCGCCGGGGTTGGAAAACGGAACCGGAGCAACGGTTTAAAAAAAAAAAAAAAAAAGGGGTCCTTAACCACTTAGGGGATAACATGACTTATACAATTTACAAGTGGTTCGTATTTCCTCAGTGTGTAGAACATATAACAAATTGTTTATTTACGTTCCAAACAAGAAAAATATGCCGAAAAGTACCTAAAATTTGTACGACCGGACCAAAACAATTTGTCTACAAAATCTTCAATGTATTATTGCGAAGATCACCTTGAGGTAATTTTTTACATAATATCATGTTCTAAAAACTGTGTGCCTTAATATTTTTTCTGTAATAAGCTTAAATGTCTGTAGATACATGAATTATCTCTTTGCAAGTTAAGTATCGTGTGCTCCTATAAACGAAACGTTTTATAACGCATTGAAATTAGTCAGATATCATATATATGATCTTTTTTATGATTTAAATATACAGAAGTACAGAACATAACACATCTAGCAAACTATTAATTGTTTCCATTAAAAATGCCTTTGATTGGTATACAGTCGCGAAGAATGCTTGCTGCTAGCTCACTGCCTTCTTACGTTGACAGCAATTTAGCAATAATTTCAAATTAACTACTGCCTTTTCTAATATTGGTACTATAAAAAAATTAGTTTCTAATAACAACTCTTTTTAGGATATATAAGTTTAGGTTCAAGTGCAATTCCGGTAAAGATTTCATTCTGTATGTAATGTACTCTATACACACGTATGTTCGTTGGGGCCAACTAGGACCACGTTAAGCCTTAAGCCTTCTTGCATTTGGTGACGAGTTCCATTTCCTGTTAGGTGCAAGGTTTTTCATTTGTTTTGAGTGTACCTGTTTGCGCTCTTCTGTCCAAGAGGAACATCGCCTTCTTTGGGTGGTTCGTCTCGGTTTATCCCATGTGTCACTAACTTCTTCCGAAATAGATACCTAGCAAAAGTATCTTCTGGTTTTAATCACAACAAATGTAGGTATTCTTTGATATTTACTTACCAGGGTATTATAGTTTTGGGTTTTGTATTGAAGAAATGAAAGACGCTTTTAGTCAGCCTGCTTTCCTCTATGTGTTTGAAATGACCATAGAATTGTGCTTTCCATTTGTGGCGGATTGTTTAAGTGATTATCTTTGTTTTGCTGTAGACTTCTATGTTGATTCTCTCTTTTACGGCCGCTTCCTTGAAGTTGGAACGAAGAATACAATACAATAAATTCATTTTCCATTGATCCCACTGAGGGTGGTGGTGTAACGGTTAGCGTTCTGGCCTCGCATTCGGGAGGACGGCGGTTCGAATCCCCGTCCGGGCATCCAGATTTGGGTTTTCCATGGTTTCCCAAATCACTCTAGGCAAATGCCGGAATGCTTCCTTCAAAAGGCCATGGCCGAATTCTTCCCACTTCTTGCCCCCCATCCTTTCCCGTCTCAAAAGAACTTGTTGTTAAGAGACGTTAAGCAGTTAAAAAATCCATATAAGAGACTGGCTCTGTGGGATGTGGAAAGCTGTCAGTTTACATTTAAACAATTGCATAACAAAATAACACATATACCAGAAGATGTACAGTTATAGCATACATTGTACATGAATTATGTCAACTACATTTACAGAAACTAATGGTAGTCATTTTGTAAATACCTTAGAAATAAATTCTTCAACAGACTAGAAGGAGTTGTCAATCAAAATTCTTTTAATTTTTTACTGAATTTAATCTTATCATCTGCTAGACATTTAATAAGTGTTGGGAGCTTATTGAAGATATGTATCCTTGAATATCGTACCCCTTTTTGAACAAATGACAATGACTTGTAATCCTTATGAAGATCATTTTTACTTCTAGTGCCATAATTGAGTGTTTTACTATTTGTTTCAAACAAAGTATTATTTGTGACTACAAAGGACAATAATGTGTATATATACTGAGCCACCAATGTTAAAATTCCTTACTTCTTGAACAGCTGTCTACATGAAGGTCTACTGCTAACCCTACACATAATTCTTATTATTCGCTTTTGGGATCTAAACACTTTGTCTCTATGAGTAGAATTGACCCAGAATGTTATTCCATGTGACATTGAGGAGTGAAAATAAGCAAAATAAACTAGTTTCCTCATATGGAGATCACCTATGGCTGAATTTGTACGAATTGCAAATGTGGCTGCACCTGTTCACTTTAATAAGTCAGAAACATGTACCTTCCAATTTAAATCATCATCAATATGCATACCTTGAAATTTCACACACTCTCCCTCTTGAATGGACTAGTCTGCAAATTTTATGTCAATATCTGGTGTTAAACTGTGTGATGTACTGAATTGCATATAATGAGTTTAATCAAAGTTTAAAGATAAGCCATTAGCTGAAAATCAAGTATTAATAGAGGTCAAAGACGTGATTTGAAATATGTTCTGTAGATAAATCTGGAGTATTTTTTATTCCAATGTTTGTGTCATCTGCAAATTGGACAAATTTTGAGTTTTTAGATGCAACGCAGGGTAGGTCATTTATATATATTAAAAACATTAGTGGCCCCAATATAGAACCCTGAGGTACTTCACGTCTCATAAATTTCAACTCAGAAAACAGTGGACCACATAAGGCAGCCTTCTCAGAACAAAAAATGGGAGAATGTTAGTTTTCTTTAAGGAAAATTTCAACTTATTTAGAGCTTTGCTGAAATAAGCTTAAATTTGGGTGGCACATGACGTATCTATAAGCTTATCAAAACAATTTAGGGATGGGTTTAATCCAGAGAACAAGTATAGAAAAACATTTTTACTAACTATTCCCAGCAGTTACATACTTTGTAGTTCGATTTCGAGGCTGCATATGTTGAAAAACAGAAATCTTAGTAAGTTAGAGTAGTTTTTCAACCATAATAGTTTTTCGTGCATTCATTTTCAGTGCAAAAACTCATTATGAGGAGCATTTTAAAGTGTATTTATCATACCCAGAAAAATTTAATTTGAAAGATAATTCGATTTTTCGATGTCTGTTAGAAATGCGGTCAGAGGTACTGAAACTGAAAATTTAAAATAACTAATAAACGCGAAAAGTTACAGCCAATCCTTTATCACCAGTTATGGTCAGCACCTTCTAGAATATTTTGAACATAAAGTAAAGTAAGTAGGCAAAGTATAATTAGGGTTTTTAACTAAAAGGAAAAAATTTAAATTTAAATTAAAAGAGATTAAGAAGTCGAGAAATTAATATCAGCAGTTAGAGCAAATCAAGAGGGTTAAAATGACCTATTCGTTTCTGTAGAAAGTTTAAAGCATAAATGATAAATGATATTTTGTAAATGGATTGTCGTAATTGTTAAGAAAGACGCCTAGACTGATGACGTAAGAGAATTTAAAAGTAATTTAATAGAAAACTCTTTGAGGAATATACCAGCTTAAAACAGATAGAATAGGATACTATGAAGCCCATGTGTTAATCACGATTTAAGCTATTACTGTATATACTTTTTGAGGTATAAATTTTCAAAGGTTTTTGCTGACATCTCATATGTTACCGATTCGATAAATAGAGGGCAACCATGCTAGCTTGGGCGCACTTTTTCGGCAAGTTTCGTAACGGTCAGTTCGTCTCGCGAATGGCTCCACATGGTTGGTAGCAGTAGTGTAGGACTATCTTAAAATGTCGTAGTCGTACTTTCATCTAGGGAAGGGTGCCTGCTGAGAGTTTGTCTCCTCTCATTAGTGTGCGTTCCCTGCAATCTTCTGTGGAACTGTTGTCTGATTGCTTTATCCAAATCTGGTACCGACATTTTACAGGAGAAATTTTGGAAAAATATAAATCTTTTATGACTTTAAAAATTGTGAAGTTATTTCCATATTACTTTTCATGTTTGGGGTAACAAGCGTGTGGCTGTCGTTTGATTTAAATGTTGTATGGTTACCAGAAGCTACAACCGGTCATGAACATTGTTCAACATTAAGATAATAGGCTGTTTAGTAATCTCCCAAACAGTTTCTGTTGCTTTCCAACAAGCCATTAGCTGGAAACCATGTATTAATTAAGGCCAAAGACACAATTTGAAATATGTTCGGTAAATAAATCTAGAGTATTCGTAATTTCAATGTTTGTGTCATCTGCTAATTGGACAAATTTTGAGTTTTTAGGTGCAACGCAGTGTAGATCATTTATAGATATTAAAAACAATAGTGACCCCAATATAGAACCCTGTTAAATGGCCCTTACAAAAACAAATTGTGATGCAGTTAGAATATTATTATTTTTGAATTGTTCGTGAACTCTATTGTACATTGCTTTCTCAATCACTTTGGGGAAGGCGGGAATTCGATACAGAAGAGAGTGGTTTTACTACAACACACATAAGCCTTTCTGCAAAGGTACCCTCAAGTAAAGATATATCAAACAGATAACGTAGTACATTACTTCATTCTGTGGAGCACAGTTTAATTAATCTGATGGAAATCCCATCTAACCACTCGAGTATTTGCTCTTAAGAGAGATTATAACTTTTCTTATTTCTTCCGGAGTAGCTAATTTTACAGACATACATTCCTCTAATAATTTTTCCCTCTTTTTTCCAATTAAGGCTTCATTTTTTAGTATTCAGGAACATGGTTTCGGCTGCATACAAAACTTTCATAATGACGTAGCTTAGTACTGTTGGAAAGACATTTTTTTTGTTGATCTATCGCAAAGTTTGGAGGGCTATTTCTAATTTGGGTATCCTTTTCAGAAAAGCTTCTTTGTCCAATCATTTTCATTCTTTTATAATTTTTCTTATTTACGGGTGACAATAAATACACTTTTTAGCACAAAACTTTCACTTTTTAAGTAGAAATACTGTGAGGAAAGTTTTGACGTTCCGGAATTCTGCTGAGCTGAAATCACTGTATCATGCGAAAAATGTTCTCACCATCGTCGCATCAATTTTGGGCAAGTTAGAGCAGTTTGATTTGGTAAATCTAGCTTACATTGCAAATATTATTTGTTTTATTAATTGCCAACCAGAAATAAGTAATGAATTGACTTAAAACAAACATACAACGCATAGATTGTCTACAGATGCTAAACACGCGGCTCGAAAATGTTTCTAACTCTCTCAGGCGTTCTGATTGATGATTCGCATCACATGACTAATTACTGTATTTATACCTTTTTATTTTATTAAAAATAATATGTTTTTACTTTTATTCAACAAATAAAGTTGATACTCACCATCCTTATAACTTACTCTTCAATCTTTTAAGAGTTAAGTATCCTATTGGTAGTTTAAAGTCTCCATTATATTAATTTTTTTAGTCATAACCAAAATGTAATTATTTCAAATCTTTCCATCCCATTTTGTCAAAATTAACATATTTAATAAAGCCAGCTATGCATATAACAAGGTGACCTATTTTTTTGCAGTGAAAACGGGAACGAAAATTTTTAAGGAAAAGGTACAACGTAAATAAAAGAAACATTTTATTAATTCAAACAAAAGCACACTAATTATGCTTACATCTCTTTTAATTAATCGAGTATTTTCCCATTGAATGAATATTTTATTGTAAATATATCATTTTATAATTATATATTGGAAATTTCGGAGCAAACAATATCCTTCATATTGAATTTTACTGTAAGTGCTGCAGCTACAGTATCAACATTCAATCAATGATTTCTCATTTGTCCAAAAATCATTACCAATTGAAAAAAATCTTTATACTGCTCCATTTCTTCCAGGGCAGCACAACTTAATTTCAACAAGAATAACCAATTTTTCGTATGGAATGTGTTAATTTTTCAAATGGTTCAATATTTCCAACCATCTTTTATCATATTAATATGGTGATAGGCCATCTTCCCGCAGTTTTTGAACAATAATTTTGTAAATAAATCCGTCGGAAACAACTGGTTTGGTGAAATTTTTTTTATTTTTATTTAATTCCCCAGACGCGTTTCGCCCTTGTGGTGTAGGGCCTCTTCAGTGGCTGTAAAGTGTTCTTACATGTGTTGTTACAATAATTATCTACAATATAACTCTTAATAAATATGTATATACATATGTACACATACTCACAGATATAGACCGTCATGTAAAGGAATACCACTATATCTGTACTCACAGATATAGACCGTCATGTAAAGGAATACCACTATATCTGTGAGTACAGTATGTACATATGTATATACATATTTATTAAGAGTTATATTGTAGATAATTATTGTAACAACACATGTAAAAACACTTTACAGCCACTGAAGATGCCCTACACTACAAGGGCGAAACGCGTCTGGGGAATTAAATTTAAAAAAAAAAAAAAATCACCAAACCAGTTATTTTAGACGGATTTATTTACAAAATTATCTTTTATCATATTCAACATGTTGATTTTCCCATTGTTCTAATTTATCAGAATTTAAATATGCATTCAATCTTCTTATTTCTGCAAACAAACAATTGTAAACGATTCTAATATGTGGCATTTCTTTCGATAAAAACTCAACACAATTTCAATATCTGTCCAATTTACTTGTGATGAAGTCAAACAACACCATTGAAAGCTGTTATTTGCTTTGATATTTGTTTCAGATCAGTCCTCAACGTATTGGAAACATGTTTGGTAAAAATTTTGCACTCATCAGGTAAACTTTTTTGCCATACCCGGATTTGATTCCTTTAAGTTTAACAATTTTCTTTTTATCATTAAAGGAATAAATTTTTCTTCCATTCGTGATTTATATTGAAGGAAAAAATCGTTCAAAAGAAGACTAACCTCTGTAGCTGAAATATGTTCACCTTTAATCTTTTGAATCGTTTTGTGGGAAATAGATGCCTGATTATGAAAAAAATACATTATAATCGCCAATAATTCATGACTGAAAAAAAGATTCCAGAATTTTTGGAAATTTGTCTAAACTTAAAAAATTATGAATGGAGATTCTCAAATACTTGTAAAACACGCTCTATAGCAAGTGATAGAGCGAGCCATCTAACTTTTGAATATCCTAAACATTTGTATCACAATTGTTTTATAGTAGCCACACTAACAGTAAAACAACTAAAATACAAATTAATTGTCGTTATTACTACTTCTACATCAATTGGCATGACACATGACGTTGTGTTGATTACATTTGACAAAATATGTGCGTTACAACCTATTCACTCCTTTGCGTCTTCATCCACCAAAATTTGTGTTTGTATTATCAGTTGTTAGTGCAACAACTTTAGATTTCAAATTGTTTTCATTTATTACTCTGTATCGAGGGTTATACAAAATTTCAGCAGTTTCTCCCTCATCATCATCTCCAACAGTTTCCAGCCACTGGCCGGATCTGCTTCATGCACAAGCCTCACATTTTCCTTCTTTATTCCCTCCACCTTGTTCCAGTCCTCTCTTCCGTACACCCTCCTCTACTCCTTTCAGTCATCCATCTGTTGATCTTCCTCTGGGTCTTTTACCATGCATCTTAATTTCGTGGATTTTTCTTGTGGTTCTCTGAGCATCCATTCTCTTTACAAGTCCATACCATCTCAGACTGGTCCTTTCTACTCTTTCCTGTAGGGGTTCCATTTTTAAGGTGCATCTAATCACTTCATTCCTTATTCTGCCATTTTATTAACTCCCATTCTACCTCTTAAAATCTTAATTTCGCTTGCTTGTACTCTGCTGATGTCCCACTTCTTCATTGTTTATATTTCTGCATCATGTGTCAAGATAGGCACATAATATGTGTGATAAATTACTCTCTTGCTTCTCTGTGGCACATCTTTATTCCATATCAGGCTTCTAATGCTCCCTAGAAACGCCTCTGATTGTCTTCCTCTTTCACTTATCTCGCCATCATTTCCTCCACATTCCTCTAATACACTTCCCAAGTAATTGAACCTGCTTACCTTCTTTAAATGTTCAACTGCCATCACAATTCCCTGGGTTATCCCATTCTTTTTTTTGGTTGTTAGCATGTGCTCACATTTCTTTACATTAAATTTCAGGCCATATTCCTCCACACTGTCTGTCCGTACATCCAACTTACGCTGCACTTCCTCTTCCTCACCTCCCCAGATCATCAGATCGTCCGCAAAAGCCATCACCTTCATGTTTTCCTCTCCCATCTTCACTGCCACCTTCTGCATTATATCATCCATGATTACAATAAAAGCAGTGGTGGTGGGGCACTTCCTTGCTTTAGTCCATTCCTTTGTTTCAGCGAATCTGTTCTTCCTTTACCTATTTTCACATATCTCACGCTTCCTTGGTATAGTTCTGTCATTCATCAGATAGTTTCTTTGGGAACTCCTTTGTTCTCCAAGGCCTTCCATACCTTACTCCTGCGTACACAACCATATGCTTTCTCAATATCAAGAAATATCAGCAGTAAATCCTTTCCACACTCATAATGTTTTTCCTGCAGCTGTCTCATAGCAATATCAGGTCTACCGTCGATCTCCCTGATCTGAAGCCATACTGCTCTTTCCTTAGCCCTTTTTCCACCCTGTCACGTATCCTTTTTCAATGATCTTCTCATACACTTTGGTACAGTGGCACATCAGTGTAATACCTCTATAGTTTTTAAACTCCTTCTTGCTCCCTTTTTTGAATATAGGTATAATTATTCCTTTTTTCCGGTGTTCAGGAGTTGCATTTTTTTTTCCTTACGGCTTTACGCCTCGTCGACGGCTAAGGTCATTAGAGGCGGGATGGGACTGGGGACAAGGAACGGGAAGGAATTCGGCCATGGCTTTTTTGAAGGAAACATCCCAGAATTCGCCTGGAGTTATTTGGGGAAACCATCGAAAACCCAAATCTGGATGCCCGGACGGGGATTTGAACCCGCGTCCTCCCGAATGCGAGGCCAGAACGCTAACCGTTCACCCACCACGCTCGGTCAGGAGTTGAACCCTGATTCCATACCTTACTCGTCACGTGATATAGCCACTGCTTTCCTACTACTCCTAGTGCCCTTATCATTTCAACTCTCACTTCTTCGATGCCTAGTGCCTTTCCATCCTTCATCTTACCCAGAGCTATTTCCACTTCTTTCAAAGTTAAATCATTCTCTTTCTCTCCTACTTGGATGTTATTTTACTGCTCCTACTGAACAGCTGTATCATTCTATGACCAATCTGGGTTCAGTAAGTATTCAAAATGTTCCTTCCACATCCTTTTCAGTCTTTCTGAGCTGTTTATTTCCTTTCCATCTTTATCCAGCATGTTGACATTTTCTATCTGCTCCTTCCTCTTCCTTTTTACCATTCTATATAGTTGTTTCTTATTTCGTTTGCTGTCTTCTTCCATCATGTTAGTCCATTTCTCCAGCCGATTCCTCCTTTCGTCCGTTACTATTTTTTTGGGCCTCCTTCTCTTTCTGTGTCCTCTGCTTGAACCATTCCCTAAAGGCTCTGTTCTTTAATTCCACTGCTTGTTTTACTCTTATCATTCCACCACGCTGTTTCTTTCCACCTTTTGGTGTTACCAGTCCTTCAACATACTGTTTCTGCTGCTTGAACTAACGTCTTTTTTTTTTTTTTTTTTTTTTTTTTTTTAACAGTTTAACGTCCCTTTTTAACAACGTGGTCTTTAGAGACGGGAAAGGATGGGGGCAAGGAATGGGAAGGAATTCGGCCATGGCCTTTTGAAGGAAGCATCCCGGCATTCACCTGGAGTGATTTGGGGAAACCATGGAAAACCCAAATCTGGATGCCCGGACGGGGATTCGAACCGCCGTCCTCCCGAATGCGAGGCCAGAACGCTATCCGTTACACCACCACGCTCGGTAACGTCGTTTTAAAATATTCCCACTCCTCTTCCACTGTCCCCATTTCCACGGTGGGTATGTTACTCCTTACTATTCTCTGGTATTCCTCTTCGTTACTCTTTTCTTTTAATTTCCATACCCTTAATCTCCTATCCTATCTTCCTGATTTTCTCCTCTCTTCCGCAATCCTTAGCTATATTACCAATAGCCGGTGATTACTATCTAATGCCTCTGATGGATTTATCTCCCTTGATATCTAACCGATATAGATAAATGAGGCATCATATTAAAGAATAAGGACTCCGCCGTGGTAACATTATATTTTAAAGAAAGGAATTTTTCGTAATTCGACCCATATAAGGCAAAAAAGTCAATTTTTCTAAAATGCATTTTTTGTGTCTCGAGCCACTTATCTCCCTGAATATCTATCCAAAATCGATAAATCAAGTACAATTGTGAGGAATAATGTCTCAGCTTTGCTGACATCATATTTTAAGAAAGAAGTGTTTGGAATTCAACTATTAAAGGGAAAAAGTATAAATTGTTCTACAACGTATTTTTGTGTCACGAGCCTTATATTTCCCTTCATATCTAATCGATATAGATAAATGACATATCGTATTAAAGATTAAGGTTTCCACCGTGGTAACATTATATTCTAAGAAAGGAATTTTTCGTAATTCGACCCATAAAGCGTAAAAATGTCAATATTTCTAAAATACGTTTTTTGTGTTTCGTGCCATTTATCTCCCTGGATTTCTAAGCAAAATTGATAAATGAAGTAGGAGTATGAAGAGTAATGACTGAACTTGGTGACATTATATTCAACCTCACTATTCATCGCATTTTATTCGCGAAATTTTCGCAAGGGGCGTCTAGTTTAATCTTTATTTATCTTGAACAGGTATATTATAAAATTCTACTACTGGTAGCTGCACTATTTGATCTACCAGAATGAAACAGTTTGTCATAACTACATTGAACATATTTGTTACTTATATATATGTGATAATTAAAAATGGAAATGAAGAATAATATAAAACTGAAGTTCCCAGTGATTTAAAGCAAGTGTTTGCCTGCCCCAACAAAATTTAATATTTATTCTTAAAAAACCTTTAAGCAATGGAGAAAGCTATGTCCAAGAGTGATACTAATGGTTAAAAATTCATCCATTTACACACTTCATTTGTGATTAAATGCTTACACCAAATGATGAGAATGACATTACATTTATAATAGAAAAAAAACTTTCTGAATGAATATTCTTTAAATAAACCAGAAGAAACCAATGTCCGTTTCCAGGGAAACTAGGACACCGAAATTGAGAATGGTGAGACCAGGCATCACTCAAAGACTACAAATATTTCATAAATATAATTAGCCCAGAGGGTGATTATGAAAAGTAGGAAAAGGCCAAAGTTTGGCAAATATAACAAAACTATAAGAGGAAGGATAGAACAATATCTTACAATGATCACCAACATCCATATGCAATAATTAGGCCATTGGAGCTTGTTCTGGCTCTAATTTACATCTCTTACAATTATATTCTCACATTATGTTGAAGAAGATTGAGATGTAACCAAAAGGAATACCAGATCATTATATTTAAATTTCAGACACAGCATGGTAGCAAAGATATAGAAAATGCAACGGAAAAGAAAGGAAATGATCGTGCTGAAAATGGGCAGAGATTAATTTTGGGGTGCCATATAAACCAAAGAATCCCACAACTTATAAATGTATGAATAAATGGAGTTATCTTTCTTGGTTTGAATTAATTTAAACAAATATTTTGAACAGAATTACTGGTAATAAGTGAAAGAATACAGTTGTTCCTTCCTTCTTTACAGCTCTGATGTTCTTTCTCTTCAAACACAAAATTTAGGAAATACACTACCTTCAGCAAGCAGTTCCAGTTCATTTGACAACAGAACTCAAAAGTCTTTAGGTAAGTAATGAATCACACTTCAGCTGCCTATTTCATATGAATATAATATTGTATCCAAATGTTACTAAAATTCTGAATGTTTGTTTCAATTGTAGAAGAAACAACCTGCAAATGTTCTGCCTGAAAATTTAGTTCTATACTTTCACATAAACAACTCTACAGAAAGCTGAATTATGTGTGATTGAACTATTATCTTAATCAAATCACAAAAAACTTTGTGACATAAGAATTAGCACAGCATAACTAACAGATAGCACCAACAAATTTTTCTCTGTAACATAAAGTGAGATACTTTATATATTCAAACTTGCCAGAGGAATTTACTGAAAAGTATGTTATGTCAAATACATGTTTACCATACATCAATTCAATAACTTCTGACTGAAGTAATGATGTAAATTTAACTTTTCCAATTTATATATCTGGTTGCTTTATTATTCTTAATGGTATTTCTTAGTAGTTTGTAAATATTTATTTATATAGTGAATAGAAGTATTCAGTTTCGTAAGTCTGGCCTGTTACCTGAGTTAGGAAGGTTAGAGCAGTATACAAAAAAGGAGTACATAAGGTGAAGCAATCATTCAGGAATAGAGGATGGAGTGTAAAAATAACAAGGAAATGGGGTTTTCTAATATGTAGTAGCGATCGGATAGCATACGCAGTGGCGTAGCTAGGGGGGGGGCGGTGGGGGGGGGCGGTGGGGGTGGTCCGCCCCGGGTGTCACCCGTTTGGGGGTGACACCCGGAATTCGAAAATAGTAATCGAAATTAGTGTGATACAAAAAAAAAAAATATTTTTGATAGACTTCTTTTATCCTTTGGTATCGAAACACGTCTACCTTTAATGTTCTGAATATTTCTTTTTAAGTTGATCTATTGCTTTTTCAAATACGATCCAGTACAGTATTATCGGCTACACCGCGCGCTTAAACAAATAGAGCATCGCTCTGTTGCTCCAACAATCACAGGAACTCGTTGTGCTTGCCGTCCGTCACAGTTGTTTGGTTTGTTACGAGCGGCGGTGGATATAATGTAAGTTTTCTTGTATTAAGAGAGGAAGTTTTAAAATTAAAGGATATATTATATATATCTAAAATTGTTAAAATCATGGTAATTAGGCAGTTAAATTGTAATTCCTCGAAATTATTTCAAGAAAAATGTAAGATTTTCCTTTGAAAATTAAAAAAAAATCAACCAAGCATATGTTGGAATACGCGTAGTCTAGGCTTCAAAATTATTTTGCTTTTTTTTAGAATTCTATTAGGTTTCTAGCTAAGATTCACAAGTACCTTGAAGTATTTTCTAGTAATTTTTGAATTTATCATCTGACAGATTCGAATTGAATACATTTCGTGTTAACCGACATACATTTTGCGTACCTACCTTTTTGTCGACAGTGCACCTATACTCGACATGAAATCGTATCATGTTCGAAATTATGCAAATAAAATGATTCGGAAAACTGCATTAAACTAGCAATACTGTCAGATTTCAAGTCAATCCGGACGAGTCCAAGTGTTATCGTCTGTTGTTGGTAATCAGCTTTTGTAGGTCATGTGTTTAAAACAGTTGGAACCGAGTATCTTGCTAGCGAAATCGTAACATTAGTAAGGGGACATCAATAAATCACGTGAGGTTTTTTTCCGGATTTAGGACCCTCCTCTCCTCTTCCCCCCCCCCCCCCCCTCTGGTGATACTTTGTGTGAGATTTTTTTAGGTCTCATCCTCCCATAGCCGGTTACACCCACTCTTTTCGACGAAATACCCCCTTAAAATCGACATTCGCGTCAGTTGTAACTCCCCCCCCTTTTTTTTTAGCTCTACAGTCCACAATTTTAAAAAATCTCATGTGAGAATTGTTGAGATTTCGCTGCACCCCGCCCATATTTCACCTCACGTAATTTATGGATGCCCCCTAAGCACTTTAACTCTAGGTTCATGTAAGTTTGATATGCTTTCTACTGATTGACAATATACAAATGTGACCGCGATCAAATAAATAACCGTATGATTCTCTAAGAATTTTCCATCATAAATTTAAAGAAGAACATTTCTATTATGGGTAACCTCTTTGTCGAATACAGGTACCTACATTCTTATGGGTTCTTAAATCGACAGGGATGTCAAACTTCTGTTCCTGGACAAAAATTGAGCTTTAATCATAATCTGAACGAACATTCGAGCCGTTTACAACATCTTTATTTATGCGCTACTGAGCGGTGGTAGAAATCTAAAATTTACACGTGGAGATGGGCTTCGATACATATCATATTTAGGAGTCTGTAGCTACTTATTTCTTAGGCGGGTAGTAAAATACTTCACTTGTTAAGTACTTCATGTAAAGGCAACAGATATCTCAAAGGCATGTTCTTTCATTACCTGGCCGTTGTTTTCTTATTTTAAATTACAATTAATAATGATTTAGGAACTTAATGTAGAGTTGCTTCTCTGACTATACAGTATCCCCCAGGGTCTCACAACTTGTTGGACCCGGATCCTGGGTTTGCACCAATGGGACCCCATCTGGGTCTGGAATTGCTTCTACTTGGATCGAGCCACTTCTGTTAACTTTCCTCTCAATATCCCTTGGTCCTCCAAATACCGAGGTTGTGAAGTCATTTAAATACAGCCTATGTTAACGTTTCAATAACAAATGGGTAGCTTTCGATTTTTTTTAATGTGTGCGTGGAGACTTTCCCGGCGTACTGAAGCAATGTAGTCTTCACGGGTGTGCAGCCGGATGGTGTTTTGAAAACATAACGTTTCAACAACCAGCTCGGTTGTCTTCATCAGGTGTCCGGTGTCTACAGGCTGACGAAAGCTGGCAGTCACCGCGTAGACTGGTTTAGCCTCCCAGACAGACCTCCTAATATACCTGTCGGCGTGGCAGAAGACCCGCTCTGATTGGCCGGAAGCGGTGGCTTCGTACGCGGTCCGCTACGGTGCTCGACTAGTGCCGTCTCTGACAAAGTATGGCGGGCGACGTTGTTGAGGCGAGGCGCTAGCAAGCAGTTGTCGTCAGACTATAGGGTCCCACCCGCCCCCCCCCTTCCGAGGCTATAGGGTATTACCGCCCCACGGCCCTCTTCCGTGCGGAGAGGAACCCCCGGGCGCGCTTTGTAGGGTTGTTGCTGGTTCGGGTAACCTTGCGGTGTTAACGAAGGACCAGAACAACACTCCCAGTAGGCAACGAGTGTCCGAAACGCCATTGGCGTTTCGTGCACAGCATGGCGTCAGGATCGAATTCGCCGAGACGGAGATCGCCGTCGGCTCAAGAAGAGGACAGTGAAGATTACCCGAGATCACCTTCGGCCTCCGAAATGGAGTGCTCGGAGCAGGCCGACTCTTCAGATTCAGAAGATGAGAAACAGACTCAGTCAGTCATTAGCCATCAGAGTGACAGAAGGAAAAGAGTTCTTAAAGAAAAAAGAAGATTTCCCCAGTCTGCCGGAGCCAACAAATGACTTCCAGACTGTTAAAGGGAAGAGGAAGCGCAAAGGAAATCCGCATAAGCATGCAAAGTTTATCAAGACCAGTTCTCAAATTGAAACCAGCAATAGATTCGCCTCCTTGGAGGACAATGAACAGCCAGAGCAGATAACAGCCAGCTCTCAACCTACATCGGAACAGTTGGAGCAAACAAGACCCACGGAAAATGAGTCCAATACAGCAGCTGATCAAGCCCCAAAAAGGGAACGAATTCCTCCGGTAGTGATCAAGGAAGTTCAGAAGTATCTGGAGATGAATCAAGCCTTAAGAAGCCACCTAACAGGGGGTCTAAAAGTTGTGTACAGCGACGGTCACCTAAAATACTTTGTAGACAACAAAGAGGATCACCAAACCCTTCTAAAATTCTTCAAACACCATAGAATAGACTATTTCAGCCACCAAATGCCAGATGAGAGACCACTGAAGGTGGTCATCAAAGGCCTGCCACCATCAATCACAACAGACAGCATTCAAGAAGATTTGGCATCCAAGGGATTTGCCGTTCTATCTGTTCATCAATTTAAAAAGCGGAACCAAGAAACCAGAGAGCTTATCCCACTCGCTACTTTTGCAGTGACCTTGAGACCTGGTGCAGAATCAGACGCGATCTATAATGTTCGCGCAATTCTCTACACAAGAGTCAAAATAGAACGCTACAGAAACCTAAACGGCCCTCCTCAATGCATTAAATGTCAACGGCATGGACACACCGCAAACTACTGCAACTTTCCTGCCAGGTGTGTAAAATGTGCAGGGCTGCATTCAACCAAGAACTGCACTATCCCTAACAGCCAAAAAGCTAAATGCATCAACTGCAACGGGGATCATGCAGCCTCGTGGAGAGGTTGTCCCATCTATCAGAAGATAGTAAAGCCTCCAAATCCAAAACTGAAAACCGACGAAACCCAAAATATCCTACACAAACGGCACAGCATAAAAACAAGTGAACATGATTCTAAGAGCCAAAGTAGGAAGCAAAACAGCACAGACCAGAAAAGTGAACCAAAAAAGAAGACAACAGAAGGCTACCACTCCTTCGCTGAAACACTGAAAGGCTCTAGGAGAAACAAGAGTAGACATATAGAATCAGAAGATGAAGAGGAGTCTGATAGTCAAGTCGATTTCCTAGATATGAAGAAATTCCTTACTACAATGAGAAGAACAATGAAAAAAGTCAACAGTGCCAAAGACAAGTTTACCAAACTCTTTGCGTTCATGGAAGGTGTTATGGCCATGCTGAAATAATGGCCAGAACTCCGTCTTCACAGTGTGACATAAATATTGTAATATGGAACGCAAATGGAATAAAAAATAAAAAGCTAGAATTACTAGATTTCTCGAACCGGCACAATATTAACGTCATTCTGCTGGCAGAAACACACCTTAAACCCAAGGACACCTTTAGACTAGCAGGCTTTCAAATCTACAGATCGGACAGAATAGGCCAGCGTGGCGGTGGTACAGCAATTGCAATCAGGAACTCTCTAACTCATGCGTTAATCCCAACTGTCAACTTGGTGGAAATGGAAGCAACGGCTGTAAAAATTCACACCAAAGAAGGACACATAATCCTTTCATCAGTTTATTTGCCACCAAACAGAGCCCTGACTGAACATGACTTGGACGAAATCCTATCAAAAGGAAACAAAATTATAATAGGTGGTGATTTAAATAGCAAGCACACAGCATGGAACTCACGCACCTCCAATGCTAAAGGAGAGCTACTGTATCAACTATCCGAAAGGAGGAACATACAAGTCTACGGACCCACTGAGGCTACATATATTCCAAACCGCCGCAACGTCCACCCGGACGTCCTCGACATTGTCGTGGCAAAAAACATCATTCAAGACATCCACCTTCAAACATGGAGAGATCTTTCGTCAGACCACAATCCAGTCGTGCTTCAGCTCAAGAATTTTACTTTACCACAAAACAGCCATAAAAAAGTAACAGAAATAAACTGGAACTACTTCGCCAGACAGATTCACAATAAAATAAACACCACCTTCAATGTATCATCGCCTGATTGCATCGAGAAGGCTATAAACCACTTCAACACTACTATCAAAGAAGCCGAACGGAATGCATCCGTTACCACCACCATCATTCACAACAACGCTTATCATGAACTACCAGCCATACTTGAAGATCTCAGATACCTAAGGAACCGTTACAGGACTCTCTGGCAACGTTTCCGTGACCCTGCCGACCGCCGTAGATACCGCCATTTCTCCCGCCAACTCACGGCGCGCCTAAAGGAGAGAAGATCAGAAAGATGGGAAGATAAAATGTCCCATCTCTTATTAGAAAACAAGGAAGCCTGGGACCTAATTCGATCCTTAAAAGAACCAAAGGAAGCGAATTCACCAATATCAGGCCCGGCAGGTCCATGCTTTCTGCCGTTAGGAAAAGCCGAAATTCTGGCAGAGCACTTCGCCGCCCAACATTCAGAAGTGGTCTACCCCTTAACTCCAGAGGAAGAACAGGCGGAGGCCGCAACAATTCAGCGAGTAGAGGACAGGCTAAGCAGACCTCCTTCTGACCAGCCAGAATTAACAACACCCGGTGAAGTGAGAACAGTCATCAAGAAATTAGCCAGAAAGAAGTCACCGGGAATCGATGGCGTAGGCAATAGTCACCTTAAGAACCTGCCAAAGAAAGGTCTGGTACTTCTCACCAGAATTTTCAACGCTTGCCTCCTACAACATTACTTTCCTTCAGCATGGAAAACGGCTAAGGTCATAGCTCTGCCCAAAAGGGGTAAAGACAAAACAATTCCGAATAATTATAGACCTATTAGCTTACTCTCGGCTACCTCCAAGCTGCTGGAACGTATTCTTCTGAAGAGAATTAAAGCAAGCCTAGATTTTGGACAAACTATAAGGAAAGAACAGTTCGGTTTCCAAAGCCGAGTAGGAGCCACCTGTCAGCTAGTAAGAATTACCGAGCAAATCAGCAAAGGTTTTAATTGGAATAAGTCGACAGCCGCCATCTTTGTCGACATTGAAAAAGCTTATGATAAAGTGTGGCACACCAAACTAATAGACAAGCTATTCCATCACACCGACATACCCGACTGCTACATTGCCCTCATAGCAAGCTACCTCAAGGACAGGAGGTTCTTCGTCCAAATAGAAGGCCAAAAGTCATCCATCTTCACTATCAACGTGGGCTTACCGCAGGGATCCGCCTTATCGCCACATCTGTTCACCATTGATGTCAATGACATACGAACCCCGCCCAACGTTCATGTTGCACAATTTGCTGATGACACGTTCATCTACGCAACCGGAGGAAACCACGAAAGGAATATCTCCAACGCCCAAGCAGGCCTAGACGCCTTTAGTCTCTGGTGTCGTGAAAATAAGGTGAAAGTGAATCCAACTAAATGTGCCGCAGTGTACTTCTCCACTAAACAACCGAACCTACAAAGACAACTGGAACTAATGGGGGTAAGGTTACCCTGGGTTACCGAGCACCAGTACCTGGGAATAACGCTAGACCGCAAACTACTCTTTCGCCAACATGTCCTCGACAGAAGAAAAAAAGCCCTAGCCGTGGTTAAAAATCTGACACCAATCTTCTTGAGCAATGACTTGAAACTTGAAACAAAAATAAGAATATATAAATCCGTTGTCTTACCTTTCATTATGTACGGTTGCCAGGTCTGGGGAACTGCATGCAAATCTACCCTGCTGCACTTACAAAGAGTGCAGAATAGATGCTTAAGGATGATAAGTCATGCGAGCACCTACACGCCAATAGACCTTCTTCATGTGATCACCAATATGCCTACCATCCAAGCAGAAATCTTTCGACAAGCAGAGAAATTTTTCACCAGGCTTGACACTATACGCCCAGAAGTAGACAGATTAGAGTCAGTGGGTATAGTACTCCCAATGGAATGGCACAAATTTAAAGTACCACGTAGTATCATTATGACACCGATTTAAAGGATCACTACCACAAGCGATCCTTAGTAAGAATAAGGAAGGGTTTCCCATAAAGACCGTTTAACGGTCAAAGCCGGGTTTTTCCCCAACGTGCATCACAGCGAATCCCAAATAATTAGTTGAAACTGTAGATTAAGCTACACACAGTAGCGGGGCTACAAAAGCCGTTGAGGCAGTGAAAAAAAAAAAAAAAAAAAAAAAAAAAAAAAAAAAAAAAAGTATGGCACAAGAACTTAATATTCAAGCTGGACACACAAACAAAAATAAAACACTGTTATATAAAGCTAATTGGAAGCTACCTGAAGGACCGAAGATTCTACGTGTCAGTAGACGGGGAAAGATCTTCAATGTATACAATATCGGCGGGGCTCCCACAGGGATCAAATATCGCGCCACCGTGCTTCAGTGTTTATGTAAATAACTCCCCAATACCACCATATGTGAAGAAAGCTCAATTTGCAGACGACACAACCATATACACCACCGGAAGAAGACATGATCTAAACATAACCCACTTACAAAGAGGAATAGACGAATTCACTAACTGGTGCCGCATAAACAAGATAAAAATCAACGCAAATAAATGCGCGGGAATGTACTTCACAAAGAAAAGACCGATATTACCAAGACAGCTAAATATCATGGGGAGAAACATAGATTGGGTAACCGAACATAGATACTTAGGAATAACAATTGACAAAAAACTGCTATTTAAAGAACATACAATGGACAGGAAAAGAAAAGGAATAGCAGTAGCAAAAAACCTGGCCCCAGTACTCCGTAGCAACAACCTCGGACTAAACACCAAACTAAGAATATACAAATCGGTTATACAACCGTTCTTATTGTATGGATGCCAAATATGGGGGATGGCAAGCCCAACAAATATTATGAACATACAGAGAATACAAAACCGTTGCCTCAGGATGATCCTAAATGAAACACAATATACCTCAATTGACCGTCTACACCGAGCAGCCAACATCGAAAATATAAACACAGAGATCTATAGCCAAACCACCAAATTTCTAGAAAAAATAGAGTCCAAAAGACAAAACACAGATAGACTGGCAAATCTGGGCACGGTAATGCCAAGAACATGGCACAAGTAAGTATAAGGTGCCACTTAGCATTGTGTATAATCCAGAATAAATTAACACAAGAAAATTAGAGGGGTTTTTTCACCACTAAGGTCATCCTAGATGACCATAGCCCTGGTTTTTCCCCTAAAAGTGCAAAATAAAATGTGTCCCCAAAACATCCCAAACCTTACAACACATAGCAGAGCCACCGAAGGTAGCGGGGCTATACACACACAGCCGCTGAGGCAACGACACACACACACACACACAAAAAAAAAAAAAAAAAAAAAAACTCCCCACTCAGGAGTGCTGGCAGTCCGTGGTACCGGTCCGGCCACGGCAATAATCTCCTAGGTTACATTGTCCCTAGAGTGCAGGGAAGTTTTTGCGCTTAGCGCATCTCCTTCCAAGTCATGAAAGGTTGTGATCAGTGTAGGGCTAGCATTGTTCGACTTGCCAGGTCTTGTTTGTTTTCATAAGTTAATTTGGAGTAGCATCATTACCAGTTTTTACTGGCCATCTAGTATTTATGTTGTATTGGACGTGGGTGCCCAGTTGTTTTATTAATGGGTTATCGTGATTGGGGCACTGCATGTATAACTTCTTTGCAGTGGTTCGAAAGCGTTCGAGCAAAGTTGGAAGTCCACTGATTCTATGTAGCTCAGTTGTCGGGGTGTCCCTGGGCAGATTATATGCAAACCGTATGGCACGGTTTTGAACTCGTTGAAGTAGTTTTATGTTTGAGGGAGCGACGTTGCCCCAAACTGGTGATGCATATTCAAGAATTGTTGCTGTATATAGGGTAACTGCGGTGTTTGGGTGTAGAGGTGATTTTGGATTTAACACCGGATAAAGCTGCCTCATCCTGTTCATGGCTTTGGTCCGAATGTTTTTTATGTGAGTTTTCCATGTTAGCCGTTTGTCAATCGTGACGCCTAGGTAGAGACCTGTGGGTGACCATTTGATACCTTCACCGAAGAGTTTCACTGTTTGGAGAGGAGGTACGGATCTTCTGGTCACCATGACTGCTTGGCTTTTTACCGCATTAAAAGCCAAGCGCCATTTCTTTGCCCACTTCTCTATGTTGTTGCAGCCCCTTTGTAGTTTTGTGACTACATGGGTTGCCCTGATGCTCTTCGTGAAGAGGGAGGTGTCGTCAGCATATAAACCAGTTTCAATTTGGTCAGTTCTCGGTATGTCGGCCGTGTATAAGTTATATAACACAGGTTCAATGACGGAGCCTTGTGGTACCCCGGCTTTTATGTTCTTGACTGAGGAGATGGCGTCTTCAGTGGTGACGCGAAAGGTTCGGTCAGCTAGGTAGTTGCGAATGAGGTGTACGTGTGGTAGTGGAACCCCTTGTACGAGCAGTTTGTAAAGGAGGCCCTCGTGCCTAACAGAATCAAAAGCGCGGGATACATCAAGAAATACTGCACCGAAAAACTCCCGTTTCTCAAAGGCGCTCATAGCATGCTCTACAAGGCGAAGAAGTTGTTGTGGGGTAGAATGTTTTTGTCGGAAACCGAACTGTTCGTTGGGTGACAATCGTTCTTCATCAATGTGTCGCTGGAGCCTCTTGAGGTAGATCCTCTCGAAGACTTTTGATGTGGTAGGTAGGAGGCTAATAGGCCTGTAGGATTTTGGGGAGCGTTTATCTTTGCCGGGTTTTGGGACTGGAACTATTTCAGCATGTTTCCAAATTTTTGGGTATTCGCTGGTTGCTAAAATTTTGTTGAAGACTGTTGTGAGGTATTGTATAGCGGCTGGGGGTAGATGTCTGAGTAGAGGACCTCCAATGTTATCGTGACCGCAGGCTTTGTGCAGGGCGACATGACTTAGCATATCGGCGACTTCCTCAACACTAGTTTCTTCAATGGCTCCCTCATCTGGTGTGATTGTGTTTAGGAATACGTCGAGTCTTTGCCTCACAAGGTTGATATGTGCATCATCACAATGTTCGTCTACTGGCTGGAAGTTGGCCTCGAAGGTGTCAGCGATGGCGTCTGCCTTGGCTGCCGGTTCGATAACAGTTTTGTTACCAACGATCAGAGGTGGCATTTTGTGTCTTTGTCTGAGAATGCGTTTAGCAGTGTGCCAGATAGACCCGTCTTCTGCAGTGAGTGTTGCTACTAGTCCTTCCCATTCGCGTGTTCGGTGTTTTTGAATATCAGCTTTAATTTCTCTCTGAAGTCTGTTGATGGTGCGTTTGGTGGTCGGATCTCGTAGTATTTTACCCTTTGAGGTTGCGATGGAAACGCCAGTTGCTTCAACTGTGGCAAGCTGAGGTAGGATGACTTGATGGTGTTTGATAGTGCGTCTGATGAAGATGGCAGTGCCACCACCGGCAGTCAGTCTGTCGTTGCGATAAGTGACGTAATTTGGTACTGAGGCTTTTATCCCTGGTTTGAGATGTGTCTCGTTGACGAGGCAGATGTCAATCTGCTCGTCTCTCATGAATTCCCTGAACTCACCAATCTGCCTCCAAAGGCCGTTGGCATTCCAGGAGCAGATTGTTAAATCATTAATTCTGGTCCCCATGTTGGTTTCTATGAGTGCTATTGCAAGTGGTTTGCACCACTGTCTGGACTGCGGCAGCGATCTGTCGCGGGAGGTCAACGATCATGGCAAGCATAGTGTTCATAGTTTGGAGCATTGATTGCATCATATTAAGTAGCAGTAACGGGTCAATCTGCTGGTGTTGTGGTTGTGCCTGCAGTGGTGATTGTTGCTTCAGCTGCTGCGATGTCCCGACTTCGTTGACATGGCTGTTGGGTTGTGCTGATATAATAGGAGCCTCAGTTACATCGGTGTGATTGTTTTCGGTTGCTTCACGGTCATAAGTCTTCTGTCCAGAGGTAACTAAAGCGTAGGCTGTGTTGACTGCCTGATGACCTGTTGGTTGTGGGGCAGTTAGAGGCGGTGGCAGCGGGTTAGTGTGCATGCCGATTGGAGGAAAGTTATCATTCGTGGCGCTTGGTGTAGCCGGTATTCCTTTTCTTTCTTCTTTCTTCTTCTTTCTTAGTGCAGCTTGGGCGGCGTTTTGTTGCTTCTGACGCTCAGTGAATTTGCTGAAAGCCGGGCACTTCCTATAGCTAGCTACGTGCGGTCCGCAGCAATTTGCACATTTGGGTGAGTGCTCCCCTTTTTTGGTGGTGCAGTCGTTAGAGGAGTGATCTCCAGCACATTTAACACACTTTGGGGGCATGTTGCAGTGCCGTGAAACATGGCCCACGGCTTGGCATTTAAAGCACTGAGGTGGGCCCCTAGTGCTTCTGAGTTTTTCAACTGTAATTTTGAGGGCACACAGGGATGAGAGCTTATATATGGCTCTATTATGTAGTGTGTCTCTGAGTACTACCAGGTATAATGGAATCTCCTGTTGAGTTTTGGGGGAGCGTAGGCGAACGACTGTTCTGGCGTCGAAACCGCAATCTTCAAGTTCCTCCTTCACATTGTCAGGGTGCATGTTGAAGGGGATACCTCTCAGCACCACTTTCAGGGTTTTGTCTGGCTCTGTGGGGAAAGAGTAGTAGCCGATGCCTTTCTTAGAGATGTGGTTAGCCACCTCGATGTAGTCTTCATTTGTCTTTAGGAGGACTTTATACAAGTCCCTTCCAGTTGGTTTAGCTTCAAAAGCGGCTTTGCAGACTTGCTTCAGTAGACGGTAGAGGGTACTGTAGTCCTCTTTATATTGGATGATTAGGGGTGCTGGGTTAGTTTTCTTGGGTAAGTTTTCAGTCATTTCCTCGTCAGCAGGCAGCAGGTCAAACTGATTTGTTGTCGCCGTTGGAGGGGTGACGGTGGTTAGTTGCGCAGCCGGAGCTGTGCGGTTTGGCTTGATGAAACCATCCTCATCTGCAGTTGTGTTTCTGCGAGCACGGGTGGCCGTGGGTGTCTTCCTCGTAGCAAGGAATTCATGTCTTGGTGGGTTAGTCTTGTAGGATGTGGTGGTAGCGCGCTTCTTCTGCTGATCTGCTTTCTCAGCAGATGATGCAGCACCTCTTTTCCTTGAAGTAGGAGTATTGCATGTGGTAGTAGTCATAACATTAGCCGCGGGAGGGGCGGCCGCGATGGTCGCAGGAGAGTTGCATGTGGCAGTAGTCATGACGTTAGCCGCGGGAGACGCAGCCGTGAAGGTCGCAGGATGCTCAATCGGATGCTCAATCGGCGAGGGAGATCTCGGAGAGTCATAATAGATGTCAGGCGCCGACATCCTTCTTCTCGTTGAGTCACTCATAATGCCTAAGACAGGAGTGTTGCTCTGACCCTTCGTTGTCACCGTAAGGTATCCGGGCCAGAGACAACCCTACGCTGACGCTCGGGGGTTCCACTCCCTCAGGAGTGGGCCGTGGAGCGGTAATACCCTAAGGCCTAGGGAAGGGAGGGCAGGAGGGATCCCCAAAGAAGTAAGAAGCAGGCTAAGGCCTTTCTTACTTCGCTATGAATGCGAGACAGTGCCCGCATACGCGAGCACAATAAACAGCTTAGCAGTCGATGGTACACGCGTATACGGATACAGCTAGCTCAGTAGTATCCGTGGTACCGGTAGGCCCGCTCTGATTGGACGTGGGCGCAACTCATTCTGCGGTCCGCTGCGACCTCCGACCGGCGCCATTTGCTCCCTCCACGCCGCGCTGCGCCGATCCGTCCCGCTCCCGTCGGAGATCCCTAATAATAGGATTCCATGCTTCACTCAGATGGAGCCCTCCATCCGGTTAATGTTGTTGTTATTGAGCCTGATTTCTAGTGCCTCACTTATGACTGACTCCCAGAAGGAGGAGGCCCTGGCCAACACTACAGTCTTGTCGAACTCGATTCTATGCTCCTCGTCGAATGCGTGCTCGGCAATTGCAGACTTTTCAAGTTGCATCAGCCTTAGGTTTCGTCTGTGCTCGGTGAGGCGCTCTTGGATCGTTCTGGATGTCTGGCCGATATACACCTTACCGCATTCGCACGGTATGGAATAAATTCCCGGTGTTCTTAGGCCCACGTCATCTTTTACCGACCGCAGCCAATCGCGTATCTTGGCGGGAGGTCGGAAGATACTTTTAATCCCGTGCCGCGCCAGAAGTTTCCCAATCTTTCCCGACGTGTTCCCGGCATATGGGAGAAAAGCAAGATTTTTTGGTTGTTCTTCTTGCTCCGGCGGTGGTCTTGGTGGCTTCTGAGTGAAGGCCCGCTCTATCTGCCGTCGAGAGTAACCGTTCCGTTCGAAGACGGTCCTAAGGTGTCTCATTTCTTCCGGCAGGCTCTCACGATCGGAGAGTGCCCTCGCCCTGTGTACCAGTGTGGCCAGTACGGAGTTGCGTTGTGACGGGTGATGGAAGCTGGTTGCATCCAAGTAGCGTTCAGTATGGGTGGGTTTGCGGTATACGCTGTAAGACAGAGTACCGTCGGGTTTCTGCTTTACCAAGATGTCCAGAAAAGGAAGGCATCCGTCCTTTTCTATTTCCATCGTAAAACGAATATTAGGGTGAATTCCATTGAGATGATTGAGAAATTCATACAACGCCTGGATACCGTGTGGCCACACGACAAAGGTATCGTCAACGTAGCGGAAGAAGCAAGATGGTTTAAGTCTGGCACTCTCTAGTGCCCTCTCTTCGAAATCCTCCATATAGAGGTTCGCTACCACCGGAGAGAGCGGTGACCCCATAGCCACTCCGTCGGTTTGTTTGTAATACCTCCCTTCATACATGAAATAAGTAGATGTAAGAACATGTTCAAACAGGTCTGCAATGGTCGGTTCAAAATGACGGCGAATCAGGTCCAGTGTGTCCCTTACTGGTACACGAGTGAAGAGGGATACCACGTCGAAGCTGACCAGGATGTCAGTATCTGAAACTGTTATGGACCGGATGGTCTCAACAAATTCCGTCGAGTTCTTAACGTGATGACAGCAATGACCCACCAAGGGGCTAAGAAGGCGTGTCAGATACTTGGCCAGCTGATACGTTGGTGCCCCGATGGCACTGACAATAGGTCTCAATGGTACCTCCTGTTTGTGGACCTTGGGCAATCCATAAAGTCTCGGTGGTCTAGCAGCTCGTGGCTTGATTTTCTTGATCACCTCGTCTGGTAGTTCGGCCTTTTTGATGAGGGCCATCGTCTTCCTCACAACTCTTGTGGTAGGGTCGGCGTCCAACGGTGTGTAAGAAGCGTCATTGAGGAGGCTCATCACCTTTTCGTCGTATTGTGCTGCGGAAAGGAGAACAGTGGCGTTACCCTTATCCGCTGGTAAAACGACTATGTCATCTCTGCGGCGTAAAGCACCTAAAGCTTGGCGCTCTGCCAAGGTGATGTTGCTCTTAGAAGGCTTGGCCTTCATCAAGACCCGGCAGGTCTCACGTGGTAATTCTTCAGCTTCTTTTCCCGGTAGGCTGCGCACGGCCCGTTCCACCGCACAGACCACGCACACCCGTGAAGACAACATTGATTTTTTTTAAATTTATTGCGAAATCTTGTGGTCGCACTATAGTGACACTGGCACGCGCATACATGAATGGTAGAATTTTAGGAAACTTTTAAAATATATCCAGGGCCATACCTAAAAGAAATAATAGCAAATGGAAATGGATCAGGCTAAGTTATTACCTTTTACAGTTGTCAGTGAGAAATGCGTCCAGTTGGAGCACCAATACATTCGTGGATCCTTGCCGGCATTGACACAACAAGTGTTCTGATATCTTCTTGGTGTATGCCTCACTACGCGTGCATGTCTTTTGTAGTCAGTTGTTGCACAGTTTGTGCTGTATGACCATGTGATCTAATGTGTCTACTTCTGGTATCCTAGAAATGCTCTATTTGGGACAAATCTGGGGACTGTGCTGTCCATATTGTGATCGAAACTCCTTGCAAGGCTTGTGTGACGATGGCCGCAGTATGAGGACGGGCATTATCTTGTTGAAAAATGCGATTCGTGAACATGTAGGGTATCACCATAAGATGCAGTACCCCGTTCACATAGTGATGGGCTGTCATTGCCTTCAACAACAGCCAACTCAGTCATGCTTTCGAAACTGATTGCCACCAAAACATGACACCGGTGCCGGCACTTGTGTGAGGTTCTGAAATCACAGCAGATAAGCTGTTTCTCCACTATGCCTGCAAACATGTCGTCAATTATCACTTTGCCACAGACAGAATCGAGACTCTTCTCTAAACACAAATATACGCCATTCATATGTCCATTTGTGTTTCGCATTACACCAGGTTAGATTAATGGAACACAATGCACAGGGGCCAGGGAGTGTAACCCAGGTTCAAGCAATTAGTTTACAATCATCCTGGGAGGGGTGGGAGGGGGGGCTGTGACTATCTGTAACCACTGCTTGGATCTAGCCTGTAGTCGACCATCTACCAGCAACAGCCACCCACACCATTTGGCGGTCTTCACGTGCTGTTATCCATCTGTATGGACCCATACCTGCTCTAGGAGTATTAGAGCCTTCTTTCATCCACTGTGTAACAAGTTTGTATATTGACATTTCACTACGGTCAATCCTTCGGGAGATTTCACAATATGATGCACCCTTTAAAAACACGTCAATTCTCCGACCTCTCTCACTGTTAGACATTTGGGTGTAAAGAGTTGTCACTCTTCGCATTGGCATACTTAGACAACAAAAACTTGTGGGCAACAACGTGTCATGTGACACCACACTGTTTGCCTCTTATACGCATAAAAAAAAAAAAAAAAAAAAAAAAATGCAATTTACATAATATATATAGCACCGTAATTCTCACGTTATTACACATAAAACTTTTAATTTTAAATCATTTAATACTCTTCATGCGGGCATACTTGGGGCCAAATTTCATTTCCATACATTTTTGTTATCAAAAGACACGAATCGACTTTTATGTGTTTGAATACATATTTTTCAGTACTTCTAGATTAGTTTTGCGTCTGGTTACGGCGTGCGATTAGGGTGTGAGAGGTTCGGTTACAAATGCGTATTTCAGTTGCAATTTTTGTGGTTCGTAAAATTGGTCTTCAACTCTGGCAAAGCTCTAATTTTTTTAATGCGAAGGTGCTACATTTTACGAACATATGATGAACATGGATGAAAAATAATACTTTTTTTAAGGCAAATAATAACATGAAAACAACATTTATTCGTAAGGGAAGGTAAATTTCCGAACTCTCTCGATGCGATTCTCCATATCTAGCAGAACGATACTGATCCGCACCGTCAAAACATAAACCAATCCAATGACGGCCAAGTGTCGGATTGAGGCCCGATCTTCAGAGGCCTCTCTAAAACCACTTTCGATCACCGGTGAGCAACACGTGGCTAAAATCTTGCCATATTGACTATTGAACATGAAGTAACTAAAATTGATAATTTTGAAGATGTGATTTACGAGTTTGCAGCTGTTAAAGCTAAAAAGAGAAGATTGTGAA
>JARYHS010013630.1:361587903-361769816 GCA_031002005.1 Vandiemenella viatica
TATATATAAATGTGATAATTAAAAATGGAAATGAAGAATAAGATAAAACTGAAGTTACCAGTGATTTAAAGCAAGTGTTTGTCTGCACCAACAAAATTTAATATTTATTCTTAAAAAACCTCTAAGCAATTGAGAAAGCTATGTCCAAGAGTGATACTAATGGTTAAAAATTCATCCATTTACACACTTCACATGTGATTAAATGCTTACACCAAATGATGAGAATGACATTACATTTATAATAGAAAAAAGACTTTCTGGATGAATATTATTTAAATAAACCAGAAGAAACCAATGTCTGTTTGCAGGGAAACTAGGACACCGAAATTGAGAATGGTGAGACCAGGCATCGCTCAAAGACTACAAATATTTCATGGTAGCAAAGATATTGAAAATGCAACGGAAAAGAAAGGAAATGATCATACTGAAAATGGGCAAAGACTAATTTTGGGGTGCCATATAAACCAAAGAACCCCACAACTTATAAATGTATGAATAAATGGAGTTATCTTTCTTGGTTTGAATTAATTTAAACAAATATTTTGAACAGAATTAGTGGTAATAAGTGAAAGAATACAGTTGTTCCTTCCTTCTTTACAGCTCTGATGTTCTTTCTCTTCAAACACAAAATTTAGGAAATACACTACCTTCAGCAAGCAGTTCCAGTTCATTTGACAACAGAACTCAAAAGTCTTTAGGTAAGTAATGAATCACACTTCAGTTGCCTATTTCATATGAATATAATATTGTGTCCAAATGTTACTAAAATTCTGAATGTTTGTTTCAATTGTAGAAGAAATAACCTGCAAATGTTCTGCCTGAAAATTTAGTTCTATACTTTCACATAAACAACTCTACAGAAAGCTGAATTATGTGTGATTGAACTATTATCTAAATCAAATCATAAAAAAACTTTGTGACATAAGAATTAGCACAGCATAACTAACAGATAGCACCAACAAATTTTTCTCTGTAACATATAGTGAGATACTTTATATATTCAAACTTGCCAGAGGAATTTACTGAAAAGTATGTTATGTCAAATACATGTTTACCATACATCAATTCAATAACTTCTGACTGAAGTAATGATGTAAATTTAACTTTTCCAATTTTTATATCTGGTTGCTTTATTATTCTTAATGGTATTTCTTAGTAGTTTGTAAATGTTATTTATATAGTGAATAGAAGTATTCAGTTTCGTAAGTCTGGCCTGTTACCTGAGTTAGGAAGGTTAGAGCAGTATACAAAAAAGGAGTACATAAGGTGAAGCAATCATTCAGGAATAGAGGATGGAGTGTAAAAATAAGAAGGAAATGGGGTTTCTAATTTATAGTAGTGATCGGATAGCTTAAGTGCATTTTTCCAGATAGGATAAATGTGCCATAACTTTATGGGAGGGGATGGAGCAATATTAGCAAGGAGTGCAGGAAATAATTTTGATATTGATGCAGGTTATAGTACAGGCAGTGACTGGAGGAAAGTGTTTAAAGAGGCATAGCATACTGGGCTGGAATTGACACATGCCCTGCATCGTCATGATATGCTATAGTTCATGCAAAGAAGGTTGTTAGATTTGTATCTAGAAATTACTACAGGATGCAATCAGCAATGAGCTAAAATGGGATTCATTGGAAGACAGGAGGATTGTGAAGAGAGTAGTGGGCGTGTAAATGGTGTAAATTTGTGTTGAGGCATGGAATATTGGTGAAAGAATTAAAAGAGGTGTATGGAAGGGAAAAGTTGACCATGACCACAAGCTGGCACTTGATTTCAGGTATAATGGTGTGGGAAAATTTTCTTTCCGAGGATGTGGGTATAAATTATCAATGTAAATGAAGAAAAATTTGCAAAAAATTATAAAAGAATTTAAAATTAACATTCACAAAAGGCAAAAGCACTAGAAGGAGGAAAAACGTGTGCAGAGAAATTGCCACTAGGGCATGCACTCATTCACAGTTAGATAAATTAAATTAAACACAGCTGTGAGGTGGTTAATCTGGAGGCAGAGGCACAACTTTTTGAGGTTAGGAGATGGTGAGTTTTTAAAAATAGATGATTAAAGGGGTACTGAGCACAGATATATGTGTGGCAAAATCATTAATACTAAGAAATAAGTGGGACCAAAGTTGAAGGAAGGAGGAGGATTGATATGACATAAACACTAGACAAACACAAAAATTACAGTATTTCAGGCATAGCTCTTACTCATAAAAATATAAGACAAAGCAAATTACCAGATTCATACATACACCTACAGTCAATCTAGCCACATGAATAGTTATTTTTTACCACTAGGCTCAGAGTGGAGATGGTGGGAAGTGACAAAAATAATACCACTGGAAATTTTGTGTTTGGATAAGAAATTAATCATAAGTCAAAGAAATATATAAGAAGTGAATATTATCCTAAAAATGTATATAAGATAAATAAATAAACTATGTAAGTTATGGGTTTAGCATGGTGGAATGGTGAAGAGGAGGGTGAGTATTATCTGGGATTGAGGCCAATGGGATGTCTGGTTGAAAGGACAATTCACACCTATGGGAATGATGATGTGGTTTCTAGGAGTACTCTGGTGGCTCTGACTGTGAAACAGTTATTGACGTCATTAGAGTTGAGGAAGCTACAACTGGTTGTGCTAGATTTTGGGAGTCAACTGTTTGTCTGTGGCTATACATCTTGATGGATAACTGTGTTGTGGTGAGGTCAACATAAGAAGCAGTGGAGGCAGGTAAGGTGGCATACGAGATGGGTTATGGAAGAGGTGGCATGGCCTATGATTCGAGTTATCTCTTTTTCCATTTGTCTAACTACCTGAATCACACAGAAATACAGACCATGATAGAATCAAAAAATCAAAGCATCATTACTCTCGTACCTGACAAGGAATCAACCAATGTGGTTACAGATTGGCACGAATATGAGGTTGATGGATGTAGGCAACTCTACAACTCCTCCACAAACTGACCCTACACCACAGACCCCACCAACTCCATCTGCCAACAAATCCATTCATTCATCAAACTCCAAGGTTCCTCTCCAATCCATTACCCTCTTCTAATAATTTCTACATACCTTCCATACATCCTGCCCAAGAACCACAAGGTAGAAAATCTTGGAACCCCATCATCACTGCCTCTGTGCACAGAATTTATATCCATCTTCTGAGTCAACCATTTATCCATTTCATCCCATCATATGTCAGAGATACATGTGAGTTTTTAGAGTACCTGTTGACAGTCCCCACACTAAGCTTGCAGATTCCTTTCTGATTATCATATTATCAAGCATTACACCAACATCCACCGTTGCCAGTGTCTTAACAGCCTTGAACCAGTAGTGTAGCTAGGTTAACAAGGGCCCCGGTGCAAATATATATATATATATATATGTTATGTATAATATATTGGGGCCCTGAGACCAGATGGACGAACTTTTTTTTTTAGCGCTACCAAGTCTTGTGAGCTTTGCTGGCAGTGGCTCCCTCAGCTTTGGGGGTTCCCTGAGCTAAGCTTGTGAGGCCCTCTAAGCTTGGGAGCCCCAGTGCATGGCCCACAGCATTGCCTAGCCCTCCGATAGCTACGCACTGCCTTCAGCACTACAAAAACATCTGCCCTCCACACACAAACTTTCTAACACTGACTTCCTCATTCAATGGTGAATATAATTCTGTCAATAATATCATCTTCAAAACCTACATCAGTGACCATGTATGAGACACTGCCATGGGTACTCATGTGGCACTGTCTTAGGCCTACACTTTTTTGGACAGATTTGAAAAATCCTTTGTTTAAAATATTTGCTCGCAACCAACTGCCTGATTCAGCTATATAGATGTCATCTCTATGATCTTAATCTATTATTTTTTTAAAAAAACTCCTCATTTGCTTCCTAAGATCTCTTAATAACATCCTCCCCATAAATATCGCATCGTTCTATTCTCATACCCACATCACATAGCCATCCAATTCAAACACAGCTTCTTTGTCAAGAATCGCTCACCCTATAATCCATCAACCTGACACAAGCCCTAATACCCCCAATTATCTCTCAGAATTGGTCCATAAACAGATACCATATGCCATAACTCATCGAGCACACCAAATCACTCACCATGCACTACCCAAAACTAACCATGATCCTGCATTTCTCACCCAGAACTCTCCTGATCATCTCCCATAACTGTCATGATCTCAATAATTGATTAACTATCAGAGACAACAGGGTATTTACTCCCTGAAATCCTCTTTTGAACGCTTTAGGTGGAAACTGAGTAACAATGCATTTTGAACACAAGACACCCTGTGGGCCTCTGTCTTTAACAATTCTCACATTTTTCTTTACCATCCCGCCCTGTTAAACAAATCAGTTGCATGTATATTTTAATCATATATTTTTATTCATTTATTTTTTACATATTTTTGGGGTAATTTTTAGCTACTTATATATTTAATTAATTAATATCTTTTTATTAATTCCTTTTCCAGAGTGGTCTGGAAGCTGAGGTTAAGGTGTGCTCTGAAAACTCAGGCTCTTGTGATGCCTTTATTTTTAGTCATTTATAGTGAAGATTGTTAAAAGGCATTTGCAGAAGTAAAATCTTTCATTTTAAGATGTTTTGTAGTCATTTTGAGATATTCAGAATCATTTGTGTAGTTTTGGAAGTTTCAATAAATAATTTTAGTAAAATTATTTATTTGGGGAATGTAATGCATTTCTGGAAGGCTTGAGAAGATCTTAGTTGTGCAGCTCGATGTCTTATAAGATGTTTCCATTCTTGATCGTTGGTCTCAGTACATTGCCTTAGTTTGTCATTGCTACTAGTCTGTGTTGCATTGGTTCTCATTTCAAGTAAAAAATAGTTAAAAAGTTGATTGAAAATACTTCAGAAGTGTAGCATAAATTTTTGTGAATAGTTTCATGGGTAGTACATTTATTTTGCACCACAGTTCAGCTAGTTTAGAAAAATTAACTGTTTTCAAAGTGACTTTTGCGGAGTATTGTCAGGTATGCAGGGAAATTTCCTTTGTAGCAAGTGCACCATTGCAATTAAAAATTAAATTGAATTTTGGAATATGTGGCAAAAACTTGCAGATTTTTTTTTTTTGAAAAGAATACCTACTGTATTTGTTTAATGTTAAATTTGAACCATCAAAATACTGCTGGAATATAGAAAACTTTTATACTGTGGTCAAATTAAATGAAAGTAAATAATCAGTTTTATTATTCAGTAGTGTTGAACTTCTTTAATGAATTTTAATAATTTCTTCCTAAGTGGTGACTGTTTTGGAACAGAACATAATCATTTTAGATACAGTAGGAAGTAAAAGGACTTTTAACTTACCCTCAATTTATTATCCTAACCACTAAAACCAGCAAAGGTGAGATAGTGAAATTCATTACAATCTTATTTTCTTACTACATCATGGGTTCAAATCCTATCATTACTAGAAAATTTTAAGGGTTCTGTTTGAGCATATGAGCTACACCAGGGCATTCCATGTTTCAATTCCATATTGATACGTAGATTACAAGACCACACAAATTTACTATTCTTTTAGTTTTTTCCACACTTAACATTTACATCGATAATGTTTTTGTCATGCTCACCACCTTCACCCTGAGCCTAACGGTAAAAAATAACCAGTCATTTGGCTTGGTTGACTGCAGGCACTAATGCAAACCTAGTCATGTGCTTATCCTATTTTTATGAGTAACTAGCTGACCCGGCAATGCTTCACTATTGCTGGACTTGAGTAGGCACATAGATTAAATGAAAAAATATTTACATATAAATTTTAAACTGCTGTTTCATTCATTTTCAGTTGGAAAGGGTGAGAGGGGATGCGCTTTGGAAAACATAGTGCAGGCAGTATTTTTCTGTTTGTTTCAAACTATAAGTGTGCAAATTCTCATGGAAATCTGATGAAATATGTGGTTTTGTCTAAATTATGGGGAGGAGGGGTGGGTTTTTTTAATTTTTTTTGACAGGAACCTTCTCCGCCATCCCGTCGACAACTCACCAAAGCTTCACCGTAAACGGACGAACGGTTTGTGCCTGTTTTTCATTCTAAATTGGTATATGTACACAATACAGACATATTTAAATATACAAAACCAATAAAAGACAGTGATTTTATTTTTGTGTTTGAAATTTAATTTAAGAACGTTTATTCAAGTGCTTTAGCATATACAATATTTTTAGTCTTTCCATCTTTTGCAAGAACAAATAAATTTTCCGGCTGTCCCACTCGTGAGCATGCTACATATAATTGACCATGTGAGAAGCATGGGTTTTCCAGATTTAATCCGCAAACTTGAAGCGATTGACCTTGTGCCTTGTTGATGGTCATTGAAAATGCAAGGCGAACAGGGAACTGCAGACGCTTGAAATCAAATGGCATATCTGTGGGAATGATGGGAATACGTGGAATCAGCACATCTTCTCCTTTCGACATGCCATTAAGAATTGTCGCCTCAATTACGTTCGGCATCAGTTTTTTCACAGCGAGCCTGGTTCCGTTGCACAAAACTGGTGGATTTATATTGCGTAAAAGAATTATTGGTGCACCAATTTTTAATGACAGTCTGTGCGGTGGCACACCAGATAGATCCAACGAATTTAAAAACTCAACTGGATAATTTAAAATCTCGTCTGCATTCATGAGGCTGTCAATCGATTTGTAGGTGACAGAACTACCCGGAATTTGTTCATTGATTACGTAGTTGATTGTATTTACATCGATGTTTTTTGCTGCCAAAATAGCACGTTCACAAAGCCATTGGTGATTTTTGTAATTAGTGGAAATTTCCGGGAAAACTTTTAGAATTAGTTGTTTGATGGATGGAACAATGACACAGAAGTTCACTGGAAATGAAATGTGTTTTGTATTGGCGTCAATTGGTACTTCTCCATTACCGATTTCCAATAGTTGTTTTGAAAATATGGTTGACGCATTGCGCTGCAGATGTACGCGCATATTGACCTTTAATGTGAGTTTCTGCACATGTTTCCAAAGATGCGATGCTTTGAGGCAAGCGTTGAGCTCATCGGCTGGTGTTGATTTTGGTATGACTGGTAGAGTCTGTCTGAAATCACCTGCTAATAAAATGAGAGCTCCACCGAATGGGTTTGCATTTGCTCGTAGATCTTTAAGAGTTCGGTCAAGTGCTTCAAGCGATTTCTTGTGGGCCATCGTGCACTCATCCCAGACAATCAGTTTGCAAGTTTGGAGCACTTTCGCCATACCAGAACCTTTAGAAATATTGCATGATTGAGTTACGGCAAATTGCATGTTCAATGGCAATTTGAGCGCCGAATGCGCTGTTCGTCCACCATCCAATAAGGTAGCCGCAATACCTGATGAGGCAAGGGCCAAAGCAATTTCATTTTGAGAGCGAATATGCGCTAGCAGCAAACTGATAAGGAACGTTTTTCCTGTACCACCAGGCGCATCCAGGAAGAACAGACCACCTCTACCATTGGCCACCGCATTTATGATTGTGTCGTAGACCAGTCTTTGATCTGCAACTAAGAGTGGTTTATTTGTTTCGACATATGCACGCAAGGCATCAGCACTGAATTGTTTTTCTCTCAATAAATCTCGATCAGGAAGGTCATACGCAGAACGTTGTGGTGCGACCATGCCAAGTTGAATGAGTGTTTTATTGTTGATGGTTAAGCATATCTCTTCGATTTCTATCAGAGCTTCATTGAAAATGTTGTCTGAAAATGGAATGGTGTAATCTTTGCTGATGGTACGAATTCGGTGCAAAATGTCTTCGCTTAAGTCTTCTCTGAATTTTTCCCACAGGGTTTTAGGGCTGGATGGCGAACATGTGGTCAAAATGATAGCTAATAATGTTCGTATTTGTCGTGGATGACTACTGACACAGGCGTCCATCAGTGCAATTTCCCAGTGTTGGTCACTTTCCAGTAAATTAAGTTTTAGGCAAGCTTCTCTGTATGTGTGGCATTCTACGCCATCAACCGTTCTCAAATTTGCGAACGAAGTTGGACCTTTGACATTAATAAGCAACATTCTCAGAAAGTAGCATTCGGCATTATTTGGATGTACTGTGTAAATACGGCCCAATGCGTCAGACGAATACAGATTTTGATAGCCTTCAACTCGCGTGCCTTGTTTACGCCGTTGGAATCTTTTCGATGTGGTATTCCATGTATAGTACTTTGGTACTTCTGCGTACAGTAATGTTTTAGCGAATACATCTTCTTCGCACAGGGTAAAAAATGCTGTTAGTGTTGTGTGCGCTGGTGCAGCAGCAACATTTCGTGCATTCTCTTCCGTGAAATAGACTCTTTGTCCATTTTCTAAGTGAACACTGAGATGAACAACTGTAGGATGCCGACTGTGAATTGGGAAACTCAAAATTCGCCATACAGCCTCATTGCTGCTTATATATCGACCTGTCTGAAATTGAACCACTTCATCCAAGCGCGCGTCGGGATTGTCTACACTGAATACTGCCATATCGGAGCCCTTGTTAACATATTTGCATATGTACTTTATTGATTTGACAGAATTACAGTATTCCACGTTAATGTGCGCTTTAAATGTTTTTGATAACAAAGGCGAATATGGCACAATCCATCTATTGTCGATTTCAACTTCAACAGTTCTCATTTTGATAGTAGCCGTGCGACCTCCATCATACGGTTTGCGTCGTCTGTATTGTGGATAACCGTCATCACCACAGCGAGTTTCACGAATAAATTGTCTGGGATACTTTTTTGTGCATCTGTTATCTGCCATGCATGGGGATTGTTGGTTTGTAGCACCACATGGTCCATGTACCATGTTTTTGGTGACAATATCGAATAGTAATCTATCTTCTTCAGGATCTGGTATTTCTGCACAAATTACATCATCAATGGAAGCTGGATGTATTTTAGTTTTGAGCCATATGAGAATGTGTGCATGAGGAAGGCCTCTCTTCTGCCATTCAATGGAATACATCCAGCATCTGGTTTCACCATAAACGTGATGCTTCACAATCAGATCCAACAGTTTCGTGAGTTTCTGCTTGAAAATTCGTGCAGTTAAATCGTGTCGATCGGCTGGAGTTTGACCGGGAAGTAGAAGCTCTTTTATCTCGTCCCATGCTGGATTGCATGTGAAAGTGATAAAAAAATCTGGACGTCCGTATGAACGCACATATGTCATGGCGTCTTGGGCATATTCATGCATGTGTCGTGGACTGCCAGTGAAGGTTGCTGGAAGTATAACCATTTTGCCAATGTCTCTGACGTTTCCGTCGTTAGCAATCGCATCTCGTAAATGAATGTACTCCTCCGAGCGCAACGACTTTTGATTAAGTCGAATGAAGAGAAGTCGCTCAGCTTCAATTTTAGCGTACATGTCAACCACGTACTGGTGAAATAGTTGACGATATTGTAGAATGTAATTTGTTCCGTTTTGAGGTATCATTATACGGTACGAATAATAATTCATTGCTGATACTCTTTTATTAAGTTGTTCACCTGTAATAAGAAATAAAATGAATGATAAGATAAATGCAAATGTGAGTTAAGAACGTATGATTATTTCTTACATATATGGAGTATGTGCAAAATAAGAATAAATTTAATTACCTGTAGCTGGATTAGTTTGCATAATATTGAAGTGATATCCGTCCTGCCCCTCCCAAAAAATTATGGGATACTGTAATGCATCGTAAGAACGGTGTGTTTCCGCGACACGTACGATAGTGTTGTTTCGTCGCTGAAGAATTATATCCCGCGAATCACGTTCTTCTCCAACTATAACAATCGCTACTTCATTGATGGTAGGTGCATTGTAACGTCTGGCATGCTGTCCGATTGGTGTTTTGTCGGCTCTTATATGGATTGCGTAGTTATCCGCCGGCAAGTTATCAATTGAAGTTTTGAACAATTTTATAAGGGCGTTGTGTTGGTGCAGAAGACTTTGCAAAGTTGATATAATATGCCGTTTGGTGCCTGGAATCATATTGCATCGCTGATCAACTTGCAAATCATCGTCACCCATGAAGTATATTTGTACAAATTTATGTTCAGCATCGGGCACTGGTAGAAGTGATCCTATGCGATGATATATTTGTCCTTGAATTTTGAAAGTTGGCAAATATTGGTCTTGGAATATTTTATCGGCTCCAAAGGATGTCATTTGAAAAGCCGAATTATATTTGCGAATATTTTGTAAAAAGTGCTTAGAATCGATAGAGTTTCCCAAGAGCAATGAGAACAGTGGTTCGGGCGGTGGACTCAAAGTCGGAAGTCTAACTTTGCCATTCGCGCAGCACATTCCAGGTGTTTCATTGTTGAACTTCCGTGCACCGCAATGTCCACAAAGGTTATCCATTTTACCAATTTGTACACTTGGATGTAGACTGTAATCGTAGTTAACATTATACTGGAACGCAGCAAGATTCAAGTCAAAATGCACGGTTCGTCGAGTTCGAGCAGCTCGTACACGATTCTGCTTCCACCCTTGCTGTTCGTTGCTCTTCCGATTCCAAGGCACGCGATCGAGCAGCTCGTACACGTTCTGCTTCCACCCTTGCTGTTCGTTGCTCTTCCGATTCCAAGGCACGCGACTGAGTAGCTCGTACACGTTCTGCTTCCACCCTTGCTGTTCGTTGCTCTTCCGATTCCAAGGCACGCGATCGAGCAGCTCGTACACGTCCTGCTACCACTCTTGCAGTTCGTTGCTCTTCCGATTCTGATGCACGCGACTGAGCAACTCGTAAACGATCTGCCTTCGTTGCTTTCTTGTCGTTCCTTGCTTGTTTGAGATGCACGTAAACGCTTTTTGTTTCGTGCTCCGCTGGTAGATCTTCCAATCGATGTGCGCTTAGGAGGCATGATTATTTTGACAGATAATGCAACAACAACTGCGAACAAAACAACAGTATTCGTAACTAATGTATATAGTTTAACACTTGAACGTCTTGCTTCTGGTTCCTCACTTGTTTGAGAAGCTATAGTTGAACTGATTCTGGTACACGCAATAGGCTATTTCATTAATTTCTGAAAACAATATCAGTTTATATAATCATGTTGAAGGAACCCGCAAAAAGTGCTTTCATTTAATTCCGTTAGATATTTCTACAGAAAATTACAAACAAAAATACGCCATTTAAATTGCCGCGAACAGGCTTTCACACGTCACACCAATGTATCCAAAGATGCAAGTCAAAGTTATCTGTTGAGTAGATAGCGCTAATCTATTTATGTTATTTTTTAAGAACGTATTTCTTAAAATAAACTTAGTTACAAATGGTGTGCAGTGCCAGAGTACAGAAATACGTCAATAAAGATAGGGACGCGTCATAAATTAAACGCCCTGTATATATTACGTAAAAACGCAGAAATCATGATATAGTGGATAATTCAGTTGTTTCATTCTGTGAATACCACTTCGATGTAGTAAACATTTACTATTAATAACTTACAATGTAGACAAAATATTTAAATGATGTCATAATACTGCTGTTGTCAGTGGCAAGACGTAACATTTTCAAGCAATAATTCAATTCTAATACAGCCTGGACCAAATTTTTCAGGCAGAAATTAGGTTCTAATACAGCCAGGGCCAGCAAGACATCGTTAAATATACTTGGAAAAGTATTTCTAACGTTGTCTAGCATTTAAATGCTGCAGTATTAAGACGCCAATTCCTTGAGGAATCGCGATCTCCAGTAATCCCCTACTAACTTAACCTAACTTCACATCATCATCAAAACATCGCAAATTACAATTTGATTATGAATTCTTGTACAACTCCACTAAATAAATCGAAACTAAATAATATAATTTTTGATATCTCGCTTTGTTTTCGAGTTTTAGAATGTTAAAAATCAGTTATAGGTAGTCTATTACTCCATGTAACATTCAATAGGAGAAAGTATAACACGTATAGGTAATTTCCACCGCGAATATACAGTGGTATTGGGAATTTTTATTCAGGTCCAGGCTGGATCTCACCCTAACCTCCTCACTTTTGACATACAATATGTCGAGAACTAAGCTAGATATCAAGAAAATGTATCATTTGTTTTTGATTTGTCTCGTCGAGTTACGTTATGGGGAAGAGGGATGGGTTTTTAAATATTTGTTTTTTGACAGGAACCATTTTCGACATCCCCTCGACAGTTCAACATAGCTTCGCCGTAATCGGACGAACGGTTTGCGGGTTTGTTTAAATTATGGGGTGTTATGGGGAAGAGGGGGTAATTAAGGTGGTGGAAAGAGGGCAGAGGGATTGGGTTTTTGTGAAATTAATGTGTACAGTATTTCTCTCTCTTTTTTAAAGTATAAGTGTACAAATTCTTATCTAAATCGGATAAAAAATGTGGTTTGCCTAAATTATGAGGTGAAAACGTAATGGGGTTGGAAAGGGGGAGAGGGGATGAATATTCGGAAACCATACAGTAGGCAGTATTTTTCTGTTTGTTTTAAAGTATAAGTGTACAAATTCTTATCTAAATCGGATAAAAAATGTGGTTTGCCTAAATTATGGGGTAAAAACGTAATGGGGTTGGAAAGGGGGAGAGGGGATGAATATTCGGAAACCATACGTAGGCAGTATTTTTCTGTTTGTTTTAAAGTATAAGTGTACAAATTCTTATCTAAATCGGATAAAAAATGTGGTTTGCCTAAATTATGGGGTGAAAAACGTAATGGGGTTGGAAAGGGGGAGAGGGGATGAATATTCGGAAACCATATGTTAGGCAGTATTTTTCTGTTTGTTTTAAAGTATAAGTGTACAAATTCCTATCTAAATCAGGATAAAAAATGTGGTATTGCCTAAATTATCGGGTGAAAAAATTACTGGGGGTGGAAAGGGAGCGAGGGGATTAATATTCGGAAACCGTATGTAGGCAGTATTTTTATGTTTGTTTTGAAGTATAAGTGTACAAATTCCTATCTAAATCGGATAAAAAATGTGGTTTTGCCTAAATTATGGGGTGTTATGGGGAATAGGGGGTGACTTTTTGGAATTTTTTTTACACAGGAACCTTCGCAGACGCACACTCGAAAACTCTCCAAAGTTTCATTGCAATCTGATAAATGGTATAGGATTGCATAGGAGATGAACAAACCCACAAACAAACATTGATTTTTATATATAAGATGTTATGTCCAACATATTGCGTATTTTGTGTTTCACTAGTATTATATTCTTGTAGTCATCGCCATAAACGTAGGTAAGTGATGAGTCTGCTTTTCTTTCCTTTCTATATAATATCTCCTATTGCTTCTTCCTACATTGTTTCAAAGAAGTATGGGAAGTTGTAGCTACAAAAGAAGTGGAAGTTGCAGTAATGAAGAGTAAGGGTAATGAGGAGAACACCATAGCCAATTATTACATTCCCACCAGTTATCTGATAGAGTATAAAAAGCAAAATATTGAATTCAATAACTTAGCAGAGCTGCACATACCATAAATATAGTGGTGGTTAAATGGACCTATGCTAGACATTGAGGTTTTTTTTTCAAATGTTATAGATTGTGCTACAATAATAAAAGGTGGAACTAGTAGAAAGGTATTTAGTAAGTGCTCTACAGTTGCAATATAGTCTTGAGTTACTTATAGGGGGCTGAACTGTGGGGGAAGGGAGGGTGAGAGGAGAGATAAGGGTTGTATAAAGTGAAGATAGGTGTCTTGGCTGGCTACAATACTGGAAGAATAAGTTGGTGAAAAGGATCAATGGGGGTGAAGCTAAAAATGTATTTGAAGTTTGGGGACTGAAATATATAATTAGTGAGAACTTAAAAGTAACAGGCCTACTGGGTAGAAAGTAGAACTGATAATACAAAGGTACAGAGATTTACAAATACCTTGGAAAAAGAAGAAGGGAAGTTACAAATCAAAGCAATGTGGAGTAGAATATGTTGAGGAGTAGAGTATGTTGGGTATCCTTCTATTAATGTCTGGTGATAACTATGCAGTATTGAAGGTAATGAAATTAGAAGGAATAAACAATCACTAAGCAGTTTTATTGGTTTCACTACAAATGTGGTAAAAAATTAAGGTTAATATAGGTGCAATTACAAGAAGGCATGAGTTACAGAATGGAAGAGATATTTCAGAGAAATGTTTAGTATGAAGAAAGAGGGCACCAATACATTAGAGAGGAAAGGGGAAAAATTGAAAGAAAAATTAAGTTTGGGGAAGAAATGTCTATTTAAAAAACAAAATAAAGAAAGAAAGAAAAGTATGAAATTATTATTCGGAACAATCAAATAAAGCACACGGTAAAATTAATTTCACTATGGAAAAAGAGGAACAAGGACAGCTGCTGTTCCTAGATGTACTTGTAACTAAACGTGATGATGGGAACTTTGGACACTAAGTTTGTCGGAAGCCGCCACATACTGACAGTGACCATCCAGTGACAAAAAGCAGTGTCCTAACGACCTGGTGTACAAGAGTGACGAAAGTGTGTTATTCAAATAATTTGACGATGGAGTTAGAGGCACAGCTACACAGATCCAATTCATTCAGGTCCAATGGCTACCACAACCATTGTATTAAACAGGCATTGCATGCAGCTATGAAAGGGAGAGATGCCAATTCAGCATCTAATCAACCCACCTCTCAGGAATGCAAAGTAGTTGTTCTACCCTATATAAGTGGCGTTACAGACAGATTTGGAAAGCTATTTAAAAAATTTGACATAAAATCTGTATAAAAAGTCCACAGCAAGGTCAGTAACAAGCTCATCAAGGTTGAGGACAAGCTGCCCCTACTGCAGATTGCTGGGGTCTATGAGATTCTGCGCACCTGTGACCGGGTGTACATAGGAGAGACAAGGGCGCACTATATGGAACAGGCTGCATCAGCACATCTGCAATTATAAATCCAATAACACTGAGAAATCTGCCATTGCACAGCATGCAGCTGAAACTAATCATGCAGTAAATATCAAAAACACTTCCCTGATAGTGCGCAAAAATAAATGGTGTCCCAGACCTTCTGATGGGCCTGGAAACTGAACTCTCTAGACGGCTCATGGACCTGGGCTATATAATGGCACCACACACTGATTGAAGACGCAGTTCCACCCTGGAAGAAGATAACAGAAGGATGGCCAAAACGTCAGCTACACGAATCATGATGCGGTGTCACTCGGACAGCCAAGAATCAACTGACTCTGGCCGCAGAAGCTTACGACTACAATCAAGGTGTGCCTAACTAAGCATAAATGACACCTAAGACTGACGCAATCAGAAAAAGTATGCAATAGGGTAGAGTTCAATAAAATGGAATTACTAGTAAGGACCTCTTTGCTCTGGGATTGGTGATAAGTCAGTAGTCAGAAATGGGGTCAAATGAATTCAATATCAGTAGGGTCAGTGGCTTTATCTGAGTGAAGCCTGGAGATCAGTCATTACGGATTTTCAACAAGACGGATCTTCATGATAGAGTGAAAAATGAGCATGGGAAGCCACCCAGGTGTTATAGTGAATTGTGCATACAGCTCTTCAAGGTTATGGACAACCAATGAGAATGGGCCTATCAGTGCTCAGACTGTGAGGAAGATCCGAACAACCAGGGAGGTTGCTTTTAAGGGAGCCTAGTTTATGTGTGACTTTTCTGATGATATAAAAGTAACCATGATGATAGGCCAGTATAGGCAGCCACAGCCAGCTAGAATCATCTAGAAATCTTGACACTTGATGAAGATAGCAGAGCCAGCTATCAAAATTTTGTGTTTTTGTGACATCATCCAACTGGACATCTGAGGTGAATATATTGCACTACTATACCTGTTTATCTTGTGGCTGTATCATATTTTGTCTCATGAATTTCCTATTCCCAACTCTTTTTGCTTGCAGAAATCCAGTAGCCTTCTACTTTCCTACTACATCATCCTTCTGTCCTTAACACTTCCTTCTGTGCCCACGTGGTCATTCAGTTCTCCAATAATTATAACATATTGACCACTTAACTGTATCTGTAGCTCTTTTTCAGACTCCTCTTTATTTTGAGTTGGGCAGCCAACTAGTGAGGCATGTATTTGCAGTAACTCCAGGCTACTTCCTCTAACTGTCACCTTGGGTTTCATAATCCTGTCACTGATCTCTTTTACTTCCTCTTTAAGTCGATCACTCACATGTACCCCTACTCCAATTCTCCTCCTTTTCTCACTTCCATTCCAGTGCAATTGAAAATCTTTCCTCATTTCCCTTCTGCCTTGTTCTTTCACATTGTCTCTTCCCACCCAAAGATATCCAACTTTCTTTTATCCATCATATCCACAATTTCCTCCACTTTCCATTCTTTCTACAGCTTTTCTGTGCTTTGAAAGCAAGCTTAATCCACTACTGGTTTACTAGATCTGTCATAGCTTCGCCAGTGTTCCTGTGGGGTCTTCATGGTCACTGTAGCGGTCCTCAGGCGCTCATAGTCCCCACCCTATCTCACCCCCACAGGCATTCCCTACTTCCTGCTATTGTCCACCACATGAAGGAGGTGTTGGGCATTTGGAGACATTCCTCATATCAACACTTGTGTTATCGTTCTCTGTGGTGAGAATACTATAGGAGAAGCACAATACCAATGCCTCAGGCTGAATTCATATCAGCAACCATTAGTATGTGAGGCCATTGTTTTAGTCCCTTCTCTACCACCATCTTTTAGGATTTATGTGTTATGGTGTTCTATAATTTGTCTGCAACAACATATTGTCACTCCTACATTAAAAAAAAAAAAAAAAAATTGCATGTCATAGTATATGCTTCAATATGTATTAAAGTACATGTAGTATAAAATTATCACAGTGGATTCACTAGTGCTGGTGTAGTTCCCACACTAATACCACCTCTTAAAAATAGAACCACTTTTAATTTGAACAAATAATACATATATTAATGAATTAAATAATAAAATTCAAAATGGCAGTTTAGTGCACAGAACAATATTTCCTCTTTTTGAAAATCTTGTCTAATAAAATCTACACAAACTTCTCAAATGTTTGGCTACTGTGAGGAAGCTCATGACTATTTTCTGTGTATGGTAATGAGTCTGTAATAGATCCAATTTTTTGGTTCAAAAGTCATGACACGTTGCCCTGATCTGACTGAAATATGAACTAAAATTTTCACATTAAATTCGGTGTAATAAAAAAAATCACCCACATATTTTACTTTTAATAGCCATAACTTCACTTCTAAGTTCAATGCAATAACCCAAGTACCTAAAGATAGCCAGCAGTGTGACAATAGTAACTAAAAATGACAACAATGGGAAGGATTTCATTGAATCATAATTACAACTTTATTCCATGTTTTTTAGCCATAAAGTTTTACAATATTTTTATAGTAGATGTAAATATTTAATTTAAAATGAAATTCTATGAAAAGCAAACGTAATTAAAGTATTCTAGCAATTCATTTCCTCACAACCTCAATTTTGTCATAACATCTCTAGCCTCTTCACCAAAGAAGGCCATGGGAGCACAGTAATATGGATTTAGGAAAGGATTCAAGGTCTTGTTCCTTTGAACAGATCTCGTTCATTTATGAATTTAACCTCTATTTTAAATTTTGAGGACTTATGGTTTCTTTTGAAGGAAATTATCATACTGAAAGACAGCTGCTGCCATCATTACATAACAGATTTATCAAACTCACTTTTAACTAATCAACCAATAATTCAGGATGTCTTGATTCTAATATTTCAATTATAAAGAGTTCTTTCAAGTTTATTTTTTTAAAAGCTTCTCCCAAATGAATTAATAGTTATGAAAAATATTGCAATGAAGTCTCCATGTATGTACTGCCAGACTGTGTTGTGAAAACACAATATGTCAACAACTTGTTCTGCTGTCCTCATCAGGTGGAAAAACATTTGTAGTAGTCTGCTGACTGACAGATAATGACCTTATTATTACTATTAATTTTAATTGCAATGGAGCTAACACTCTGGTGGCAATTATCCCTATTATCCATTTACCCATTTTTATATACATATTATTTTTAATTTTCTTTTATAATCAGAATGTTAAATTCCTCACCCATTTACTATTCTGATTTACAAATTTTAATTTTAAATTCATTAATCGTTTTTCAAAAATTATTCATCACTACACTTCATCCTGATGACCCCTACCAACAAAAGAAAATTTTCCAACTCCCTTATGCATAAAATTGAGCACTAGCTTGTGGTCATGGTCGCTTTTCCCCTTCCGTGCACTATTCCTAATTCTTTGACCAATATCCCTCCAAGCCCCATCACCAACATATGATCCCTTGCATTCCCAGCACTCTCTTCACCCTCCTCCTTTCCTACAATGAGTCCCAATCCAACTCCCTTACAAAATCATCTACTGACTGGGTCCTACAATAATTTCCACAAACAAATCTAGCTGCTCTTTGTACATCTTCCAACTCCTGTATTTGATAACCACAATGTGTGTCCCAAACTACACCACCATATTCAACCAATGGTATGACCAAAGTTTTGTAACCCAACCCCCTAACTTTTCTGGCACATCCTCTCATTATTATCTTTCTGTCAGCAGACTGCTTTGCAATCACATGCCAGGAAAGTTTCCATTCTTACCTGAAAGATATTAACTGAACATCTGAAACAGATACTATAAAGTAACATGAATGTCAAAACAGAAAAAGTTATATCATCTTTGACTTTTTCAGTTATTGCTCTTTTGCTCCCTCTAATTAGGTATAAGCCATGCCTAGTGAAACCTCACCTAACAATGGTATCCACAGACACAACCAGCGTGGCAGCACAAATTCCTTTGCCAAGTAGAACCTCAGTCTCAACATTTATGTGCCTCATAGCATGGTTCATATGTTGGCAGTTATGACATCTCAAGAGCTGTATTTGCTCCACCATAGTATATTGTGCTTCATTCACCACCTTCCTCAGGTCAGTCGCTATACTATAATTCATGTTGCTATCAATATTAGTGACTATACCTCCCACTATCACTACTCTATCCTGCTTAGTGAAACCCCTACAAATGCATTCTGTAACTTCTATTACCTACACAAATGTTGTGATAGGTTTGAAAACTTGTGACCTGGTCACCGGTGCTTAACTGACCCTTCAGGAGAGCCTCCCCTCCCCCCATCTCTTTGATGGCTACTACCTAGCAGCAGAACTTGATTGTTCCTGTTCTCTTAGAATTCATGGAGACACGTCCCAGACTATACCAGAAGCACTTAGCTAACTTCCAATGGTATTAAGGAGCATCTACCGTCCCTTGAGTGGCTTGGGACTAAGGGTAGGTACTTGTGGGAACATTTAGTCGAGTAGCTTGACTACTCGGAGGGAGCTAATCACTGTTATGGTCTATAGCGTGGACGTACATGCTTCTATTACTGCTATTAATGAAACAGTGGTTGAAGATACAGAAGTATATTTACAACCCTTTCATAGAAAGGAACAATAATGAAGATACATAGAGTCTCGACTATGTACAAAGAACGGTACTATGCCCCGATAGATATAGATGCTTACAGGTTTAGAGCAGGGCAGAGGCAGTGGCGAGGCTTCGGAGTTAGGTGTTCGGGCCCGGACTGGCCCGCCAGGCCAGCAATAACTTCCCTGCGACGTCCGCCGACCGACCGAGTTCGACCCAACCACTGGCTTGTGGCCTCCTTTATATACGCAATTACTGCTGATGAGACCCAATAACGCCACAGTTGCCTCAACATTACCTTACCTCCACTGATATTGCTAGACATCCAGGCACGGCGCGCGACAGAACTGTCCTCCCTCCCTCCTAATATGCTCCTATTCCCAAAGAACTACAGAGTGTCCAGCATTAATCTGACACCTTTCATTTGGCAGCCAAAAATCAACAAATGGAAATTAGTTGGTAACATGAATTGCAGTATGTAGAGAAACCGTGGAATTTCTGTTGATTATTTTTGAAAACCTGCGCAAGAGGTTGTAGGTGGCGCTGCAGTAGCTTAACTGAAAATGACATCACCACAAGAGCGAGCACAAGTTATTTGGTGGTACACGGAAACAAATACAGCGATTCAAGTGCAATGCAACTATTGCCTGGTGTTCAATAAGGTCCCACCATCACAGAACACCATTAAGAAATGGAAACAGCGCTTTTTGGCAAAGGAAAGTGTGAAGAAATTGCAAGGTGGTGGTAATGAGCACATATCAGAGGAGCATGTAGCAGCAGGGAGACAGGCGTTTGAACAAAGGCCACACAAGTCCATTCAACAAGCTGCATGAGAACTGTAGAAGTCCACTGTATATAAGGTACTGCATCACTCTCTTCAGTTTCATGCATACAAATTGCAGTTTCTTCATGAACTAAAAACAGATGGTGGTGATATGAGGCAGGCAATTGCTATCAACATGTTACATCACATCGATTAAGACCCAGCATTTTTAACTCTCATTGGTTTCTCTGATGAGGCCACATTTCATTTATTGGGCAAAGTCAGCACACACAATGCACCTCCCTAAGATTTTCTTCCTGCTCTGAAAGTTTCCTTACAGCGCTGTGGAAGAGCGTCATTTAGTTCCTGTTTTCCCTCTTTAATACATTCTTAGTGAAATCCATTCTAATACACCCTATCTACACCATTCACCACAAATATGGAATAGACAAAACACTTTCAAGGCATGAGTTTTCCAAAGATTTTAAGTAACTAAAAACTAATCTTAAGGTTTAAGTAAGTTATATTCTATGTATCTTAAATTTAACTCATAGCTTAATAAAACTAATAATAGATTTATCATGAATGCATTTGATATTTTTTATGCTTATGAACTTCAAAATTAAAATTGAGATTGAATTTAACATTTCAATACTATTTAGTGCTAATAATATGAAAAAGAACTAAGCTGTGGTGGACTGGCGAATATTTTTTCTCGCACTGCCACTTCCCAAGAGGAATATTAATACAAGGGGACAACTCTGTCATGGTAGTGGTAGAACAATGAATAACACTGCAGTAACATATGAACAATAATTATTTTTATTTACAAATAATACATAATAAGCCCTTAATCAATCATTGGTTCTCTAATACCCTTGTTACAGCCAGATCAGGTACCCTTGCAACTAATGTGAAAGCTTGCTTCCATAAGGTTCAACCATCCCATTCTAACTTTGCCAATGTGGATCATTCACACCTGTTACAATGGTGATGCTGCTGTAGACTGTTTATGCTTTGTCCATCTCCAGTTGCTCGAAGACTGCCAACGGCTCACCTCGAAGACTGCCAGTTGTGACCTGTCAAAACTGATCCTCTGTGCTCTGTGTCCTCTGGTTTTGTTCATGATTTCCCCCACTCCCTTGTTCTAGGTGGAGAGGCTTTCTGCCCAACTACGTCCTCTGTTGATGTGGTCATCCCTAACCAAATGATGTTTTGCTCTGCCTATTACTGCTGACTGAATGACCTACTATGCTCGGCATTGGCTTCTGTGTCACCACATTTCAATGTCGGAAACTGTTTATCTTTACTGTCACAACTGACCTGTCTACTGGTAACATTATATGAAATCATAAATGTATTCCCATAATTTATTAAAAAAAACTGTGGGCCACTACACCTGCCCATCCCTTAGAAAGACTGTTTCCTTTCAGTCTAACTACCTTATTCAACTCCCTGTATGTTTCATGGGTTACTCCCTGATTTAACAATTCTCCCCAATACAAAGTTTTAAAATACATGCATTGAAGTTACATTTTATTCTGTATACAATAATTGAAGGGTGTGTGTGTGTGTGTGTTGCAAATGTCATCTCACCATCTTCTTCTGCCACTGCTACTCCATGTGCATGTAGGTCAATGCCTTTGCGTCTTGTAATTCTGCATAGCATTAGCGACACGCCCCCTGCATCAAGGTTGCCTGTGATGAGCTGCATCAGCTGCTAGCACCACTCGTATCGTCAGCAGGGTCAGTCCACCGCACTATGACACTTGCTGATTCACCACCATGGCTGCTAGCCTACTGCTTGCCTTGTCATTCATTCCTGTTAACATACTGAAAACCTGCAATTACACACTGCTCCAATTATAGACTAACGACTAGTTAGTTCTGTAGCTACATAATGAATCTCTTCTGATTCTGCTGTGATGATTTCATCCATGGCTTTTTTAAGCCTCCTGAAACACTTGTTTGTGCATCTTGATCACAATCACAATATCATATATTAGACATTCAAATTCATCTCCTCCATTACTTTGAAATGTGATAAGTTTTCCTTAAGCATAGTTTTCTTCTTCACCCACATACTTTCTTCTTCACAATTAATACTAGACACTTTAGACATAGACGGATAACACATATTTCTCCAGTTACACTCACTTTCTCCTACAGTGGCTTTTCTTTTTTCCTTCATATTCTCCTCCAAGCGTTTATATTTCCCGCGATTTGCATTCTTTTTACAATACCAGTAACACATTGTACTTTTTCATAACATTAAATTCAAGATATATACAGTCAATGTCGTTAGCACCTAACACTTAATTATTTCTTCTTATAAGTCATCGCTTTACTCGTTTTTTCTCCGACCAGTTCTCTTTTTTTCTCCGTTTCGTTAACACACTCATAATAATTACTTCTTGGCCTGCCTTGTCCGAATAATATTAATTATTTAACATGTTGTAACGTCCGCTGTATACGTGTTTATGCAAGTGACATTAATCGTTGTATTTTATCTGCAACTATGCTGTTTGACCTTGTTCTTCATTCGTTATTTTACTGGAACCATGGTGTACAGTCCTTCAAAAGCCACCTGTAATTTTCTTTTATCTCCCTCGCCACAGTATAAAGTTTTCTAACAGCACCTTGTCTCCAGGTTAAAATTTTTCCAGGTTTTCCTGTTGTTTTTCTCCTTCCGATCTCCAATAAAATGTTTAGTGCTTTCCTGCAGTTCCTGAATCCGCTGTCTCAAGGCTTGCGTGTGATTATTGTAACTGTAAGCAGGTTCTTCTAGACGTTTCTGCATGGTTCCTTGTATAATTGCCTTTCATCCTTAGAAGAGAAAATGCTGTGAATATTTAGTCACCATACGGGGTGTGCTATTATAAACAAATGTGGCATATTGCAGAAACTCATCCCAATCTTCTTGCTTTTCTTCCACGTAATGATGCAAATACTCTGCTAACATTTTGTGTGTTCGTTCTAAACATCCATTAGTCATTGGTCTGAAGAGAACAGTCAATACTCGTTTTACCTTCAATATCTCACACACCTTTTTCAGTAGTGCTCCCATGAAGCATTTCCTCCACTAATGCTTGACTGACAGTCTCCATATCCTGTCTTGCTATGGGTATGCAACAAAGGTACTTGCTTAAGTCATCCTGGAATGTCAGGATATATTTTTTCCTCATAACGTCACGTTGAGTGGCCCAACTATGTCGATATCGCATCTCTCAAACATGTGATCCGGAATATCTTTAATTTTCAACGGCATTTTAACCCTCGGTTCTCATCGTTTATTCATTTGACACCACTTGCTTCTTTTTATATCCTGTGCTATGTCACGTCGCATCCCTGGCTACATGATGTGTTGCCTGATTCGTTCACATGTTCTCCAAGTTCTGAATTGTGGGTTTCATACAACATCTCTTTCTTCTCTTCGTTCGTAAGTTTCAGCCTGCTGGGATTCCCCTGCTTTCTTGCTTTGCACCTCATCCATCTGTCTAATGCGTGACAATGCATCCGCTACATGGTTCTCCTTTCCTCGCTTATACTGTATCATATAGTGATAAGGATGCAACCATAGTCTGAGCTTCATTAAGCATGAAGATAGATCCTTTATCAATTCTCCCCATTGCAATGGCTTATTGTCAGTCCAAATATAGAATTCCTTCCCATACACATAGGCTCAGAATTGCTTTACTGACCACCAAATTGAGAACATGTATTTCTCAATGGTTTTTCTGCCTTGGTCTATGTTCTGCATACGTAAGCAATCAGTGCGTCCCTTCTGTCTACTTGCTGACTAAGAACCGAACCAATGGCATAATCGCCCACGTTACACGTAATATAAAACTTCTTTTCGCATACAACACTGATGTGTCACATAGTGCCTTTTTAAGCGCACAAAAAGCTTTATCCTCCTTTGTTCCCCACTCATACTGTTGTTGTTCTCCAATAGATCATATAGTGGCTTCGCCACCCTACCGAATCCTTTAATGACTCTTGTATAGTATCCTGCGAGCCCTAGAAGTCCATGCAATTGCTTCACTGTTGTGGGTCTCGGATATTCCTTTACTGCTTTAACCTTGCTCGGGTCAGTTTTCACTCTCTGGTCTTTCAAAATATACCCTAGATATGCATCCTCCGGTCGTAGTAATACACATTTACATGGTTACAGCCTCAGCTTGTGCCCTCTCAGCCTAAGTAATCCAATATATCTGCTATCAATGGTAGTGGATATGTACTATTGATTGTCATCTTGTTTAACTTCTGATAATCTATGACAATTCTGTATTTTTTCTGGCTATCTTGTCCTTCCTGCTTCTTTTGGATTAATAATGAACGGTGAGTTCATTGGTAAATATGTTCCTTGTGCTCTCAGTACTTCAATAATCTTCTTGTCCACTAAGCCCTGGACAAACACAGTGCGGGACAGATTATGGATTAACTTAAAGCTCCTGATAGCTCACTTCCTTTCAAATACCTCTTTGTGGCTTCCCGAAATTCATGTATGATTCTGTCCAGCCTGCTGGCCCATTCTCCGCTTGACTGCTTACTTGCAAACATGCTGATGGCATAGTGATCAACAGTACATTTAGGTCGGTAATTTTCTACTAATATAGCTCGTACATCTTTTCAATCCTTAACTTTCTCCTGTATTAAAATACACTGTCTCTCCTAGCCTCCGATGCATGTTTTAACAAATTTTGACAAAATCTCATGCTTATCATCAACAATAATACTGAATGCTGTATCACAATTATTGAGAAACTTGTCTAATACTCCTTTCTTGCGCCAAAGGATTTAGGAATGCTTCTGCCAAGCTAACCCTCGATTTCTCTGTTTTTACTTCGTCATCGCCAGTGCCACTGCTTCCTGCACTGGTAGGAATAGCTACTCACTTTTCTGCTTAGTTTCTTTTGTGCTGACAGAGACCTTTCGCTGATGTCCTTGATTCTGTGACTGCTGCGACGTATTGTGCTGAATCCACTTGCCAATGCTGCTTATTGGTGGGTTGACTGCTTTGTCGAATCTCGTAACACTGTTTTAGTCGGAGGTATTTTCTGCACGTACACTATTTTCATTCTTCTAGAAAGATTCATGTATATCAAGCTTCATTAATTTGGTCAAGAAATTGCATTACTACATTACTGAACAATGCCAGATTATGTTAGAAACTCACACTTGTTTCAACTGCGAAGTGAATGGATATAGGTTTTGCTCGAAACGCTAGATTCCAGATTCAGCCTTTTACACAAATATCAAAAGTGAACCCAGAATAATACTATTGTAAAGAGAAGACTAATGCTGAGGGCCAGAGATATTTCCAGAGATCGTGCTTAAAGAACATCTGTTGTTTTTATCTATGGTATTTAAAAATTGAATATCCCGAATTAAAGGAAAAAATACTTCACGTTACAGCTGTCTATGGCATTTAAAAATTGAATATCCCAAATTATAGGAAAGAATACTTCAAGTTTTGTTTAGTGTGCAAAATAGTTATTATTGTAAAGTTATCTTATTGCTTTCATTAAAGGCTATGGTTAGAGAAATTATAGTTGTGTGTTTAGTGCAAAGTATGCAACATCTAACCCTTCCATCTTTGGGATTTGTCATCATATATTCAGAATTTCATTTAATGCTCCTGCATTATTTAACGTTGAAACATAAGACATGCCAAACAACAGAATTGAGATTCTGTGCTTTAAAACGGTGAAAACCCCATCAAAATCTGCTCCGTAGTTTCCGAGTTTTTATACGACCAATATGTCCGGCTTTTGTTTTATACATATAGGTGCTATAATTTTCTGTTTTCTGATATTATTAGACCTTAAATAATACACATATGTGATTATTAAAATGATAGGGTGTAACATTCATGTTACCTTTTGATATTGGTTCTGTGGTATGTTTGTAAATTGTGATTTTATAGCTTTAAATAATTCACATATCTGCAGTTAAAATTTTCTCTGTTCTTTATAGGAAAAACTCATAAGAAAAATCGGCGTAGGAAGCAAAAAGAAAGGAGGAAGAAACGATTGAAATTGTCTAAAGTGATTGTCAGTAGTATTCCTCCAAATACAACACCTGCTTTAAATCAGAAAACTGAGATGGAAACTGATAACCATAGACAGGGTATAAGTGAGCTTCATTCTGGAAAGAAAAACAATAACAAAAAGAATAAACAAAGGAAACAAAAGAAGAGGAAACACAAACAGAGAATGAGGTTACAAGAAAGGGAGAGAAAAAGAGGTTTAAGAAATGACGAAAAAATAAGAAACAAGAAGAAGAAAAGAAGGAATAAAATTGTAGAGAAATATATCTCTCACTTGAACAAGACAACAAAGTCTCAGGTGAAAAGGAAGACTCAAAGAGATGAACGCAAAAATGATGTGCTTCTTTCAAATGCTGATGGTATGAATCTACAGCAGCTTCAATTACTTAATGTTTCATCTGGTTCTCAATATGTGGAGCCTGAGAAAGCAGTACAAACAGTTGTGCCTGAAATTCCAGCAGACACACTAAAAAAAATCAGGAAATAAGAATTTTTCTTCTGAAATTGAGGAGACGAATCTTCACACTGTTAAGGACAATGTAATTCCTTTTGTTTTTCATTTACCTCATAATGTAAAACATGATATTGTTCACACAGCAGTTACAAATAAAGAAGAAAATGTAATTGCTGATACTATGCATGCTGATAGCATCACACATTATCAGATGGAGAATACAGAACTAATATCAGTGACACCAAAGGAAGTAGACGATGTTATAGATTATAAAATAAAACAGAAGGCAGTAGTGACACAAGGGAACCTGTTAACAGCACTCACAGAAATGAATATAAAAAGTGGAATAAAGCAAATCAACTCATTTGTTAGTCAACAAGAAGAAAATGAGAAAATAGACTTATACAACAATACTCTTTTAACGGACACTGAAGGAGATATTTCATGTCTCAACAAAACTTTTATTCCAGCACCCATTATCACTTATTCAAGGATTAAGTACATCAGGTAGGTCTACAATCATGTATATTATTTCTAAAAGTTTTTTATGACACCCACTTATCTTCATTTATATCTATTTTTATAGAAATCCATAAATGAGGTATCAGTTTAAATACTAAGATCTCAGTTTTGAAAAATCATAAATCAAGAAAGGAATTTTTTGGAATTCGATCTATAAATGGCAAAAGTATTATCATTCCTAAAAGTTTTTTTTTTTTTTTTTTTTTTTTTTTTTTAACTTTACACTTTAGTAGCATCATAAATTAAGAAAGGAACTTGTTTGTGTCCTGTTAAGCTTAGTTGTATTCTGGTTTGCTATTCATCATATTTTATTCCTAAAATTTTTGCACTCTTCATCTAGTATAGGGGTTTGCAAAGGAATTAAAAGAAAAGTTACCAAGCCCTACCCCCCCATCCACCACGATTTTATTGATAAAAAGGTAAATGCCTACTTCTTAGTACTAACAATGACATCTCAGAAGAAATTCACTGAATACTGAATGTTAGAATAAAGGTTTTTAACTCTAAGAATTAGTGAAGAGGACATAGTACATCCACGGTATAGAGTTAGGGAATTGTCCACAAAGATGACCTCCCCCGACATGTCTTCTAAATAGCAAAAATATTCAACTGAGAAGTCTTGTTTGTATTTCCTTTTGCTAATACAGCATTCTTTTTAGGTTTGTGAAATATGATGATACTAGCTTCAAGTATAAAAGTGATGAAGCTTTACTTTCCTCAGACACTTCCTCCTTACCCTTTATATTAGATGCAAGAACTTCAAACCTTTCTAACCTTATTCCAATGTGTTTGGCCAATTAAGCTTATTATCAAAATTTTTCTCCTTCTTCTTCTAATACAATTCTGCAGTATACACACACTGTTGTTCCTCCCTTATTCATCCAATTCGTGTATATTATTTTATATGTATATTGCTTACTTTTACGAAAATTAATTAATTCCATGTGAAAATGAATAAAGTGTAAATTTCTTGGAGCAAACAATGTTTTTATATTACAGCGTAGCATTCTTTGAAGACAATAAGACAACCGTATAGAGTCATTTTCCAAACTCTGCAAAGTAAACTTTTTTTTGCAATAACCTCATTATTTGATAAAAAAGAAGTTTTTGGAAGGTTAAAAATATCCTGTATTCCTAGGTATTAACACTGGATATTTGAAAGGGCTTTTTTGTAAAATGCATCTTAGAATATTAGTGTTTTGTATTCACTGTTTTCCAAGTTTTTTTTTTTTTTTTTTTTTTTTTTTTTTTTTTTTTTTTTTTTTTTTTTTAATCGCAAATTGGTGATTTTTTTTCTTCTTATGTGATTTGTTAGTTTTTCTGGCCAAGTAATTCAAAACTTTGAATTATTAAGTAAATAGAAGTAAATATTTAGGATTTTTGTTAGCAAGATGCAGTATTAATATTTTAATTTTTAAAAAGTACCTACTTCAAAAATCAGCAATTATATTTGGCTGATCCTCATTTGTTTGTACTATATTTGTTAATTGAGCTTTGTAGTCAGTTTACAGATAGCAAATTATAGTTAAACTATATATAATAAGTTATTTTAACAGCTTCAGCTTCTTATTTTACTAACCAAATAATTATTTTGGATTCCAATTATAGTAGGTAATGTTAGTAACACATAAAGTATTCATTTTGTCTGAAAATGTTTGTTATTTCATTAGTGTTAATGCATTAAAATAACAATCTGCAGGTAATAAAATAAATAAATAATAATAAATAACTGATTACTGTTGTTGACATTAGCAGAATTACATTAATAAAATTCCCAATTGTAGATTTAACTTCAAAATCATATGCAAAAATTATATTTATTGACTAGTTCTGACAAAAAAGTAGCTTTACTAATTATAATATGGTGATTGAGGTGTAAAGCTTTAATATAATATTAAATAAGGGGGGAAAACAGTCAGATGGTAAAAGGAAAGTAACCAAAAACCCCATCTTGTTTTTTACCTGTCACTTCTGTTATCTGAGTTACATTTATTTTAGTTTAAATGAGATATGTTCTTTGGTATATTTTCAAATAGCCTGCATGACAGAAGTCAGTAAATATCTAATCAAAATACATTTTTTTAAATAAAAAGTTTAATAGGTATTTCATAATTGTGATTTCTTGATGTCCTGGCAGGTTGTGGAAGCCACATTAAGTCTTTGGTTTCTTGAAATAATTAGACCAAATAATCATTTACAATTTATTTTTCTGTGCACCTTGCAAGAACATTACACAAACTTTGGATCCAAAGATATGAAGTGCAAACATACAAAAGTTCCAGCATTTCTAACTTTCAAAACTAAAACTCATGTTTGCCATTCACTTCACATAGGTGCTACAGAATAATACAGAGAAAGCTCCCCATTGTTTGTTGAACAGTGACAATGCAGCTAACAATCTAAATCACATTAAAACAATCAGAATTAATACAAAAACATTCACAATCATTATGAAACACACGGAAATTAAGATTAAAGGTATTTACAAGTATTTAAACACAAAATTATCTACGTAAACCAATCCAAATCATCACAAATTGTCTTCCAAACATTGTAGCTCACATCAATACTTACAATTACAAACTTTTGATCAATATTTAATGCATAATACTGTCCATGAAAATATCATAAATCATCTTACATAATTTCTCTCTATAAAACAATGTTCATTCCCACAAATTCACAGTTACGAGAAAAATATACAAAACCATATTTATTCAACTCCTAGCTTGTTACATATAATGCTAAAAAAACAATTTTATTAAAGGGCTGGATTTGAGGGCTGTTATAATTTTCTAAAACATTCTCTGAGGAAAAGGTAGCCAAATTCAAACCCCTGTAAAGAATGCACACAAAATGACAAAGAATGTCCATTAAAATTAAAAAGAACATGAAATCTTCTTATTTTAACATTGTACCATGTGGAATAAATAATTTAGCTTATATGAAATTCGCTGCTCCGGTCCCGAGTTCGCTGCTCCGGTAGCGCATTCGCTGCTCCGGTCCCGGGTTCAAATCCTGACAGGCGCAGGAATTTTGAGAGTAGTGTTGACATAACTTCCGTCGTAGGCAAGGCTAATTCTAAATTACGATTCATAGGTCATATTTTGAGGAATTGTAATGCTCAAACAAAGGAGATAGCGTATAAAACACTAGTGCGTCCGCATCTGGATTACTGTTGTGGGGTTTGGGATCCGTATCGCAAGATTCTGATTGACTCAGTTGAGAGGGTGCAGAGGAGAGCCGCTAGATTCGTGACTTGTTGTTACAGCTGTTATGAAAGCGTCACAGAATTGATACATAGATTGGTCTGGGATAGTTTGGAAGACAGACGACGTAGCTTGCGTTCGAATTTATTGGAGAATATGCGAAAAAATTTAAATTTTGAGTGCAATGAAATACTTCTTCCGCCAACCTATTTAAGTCGCAATGACCGGAGGGATAAGATTAGAGAAATAAGATGCCGTACTGATACTTATATGTATTCCTTCTTTCCTCGCACTATTCGGGATTGGAATGGGTGGGTTTAGGATTGGTGCTTAGCACCCTCTGCCACCCACAATTTTTGTGATTTGCAGAGTATGAATCTAGATGTAGATCATATGAGCTATGCCAGGATCCTCCTGGTCCAGATTCCATGTTAAACTCAAGTTCCAAGAGGAAAGGAACTGGCCGTCCTACCTATGACACAATGGCTTAGTATGCCTCCTTCGGGCGGATCCAACCAACCTTCGGGTTGTGAACTAACTTTAAGTTAAGTTTATATGAAATTCATAACATTTGATAATTTACCATCTAAGATGAAAGTTTAAGTTTCTATGATGGTAAATTCTTCTACTAATGGCAAAAATCACCATTTTTCTCACCAAGTTTTTAATTTGTTTGGCCATATGAAGTATAATTCCAGATCATTTGATGAAATGACTTCTGTTTCAGGCATTTAAAAAGAATGTTGGGTAGCTATCAAATTAAAAAATACAATATAGTATTTGCCAAAGATTTTTTGGTGTATGGATTATTAGGCCTACTTTATTCATTTGTAACATTATAAAACTTCTTTAACTTCTGCAAAAACTTTCACAAATACTGAAAGGACTAATAGTGTACCTTTATAATATTTATCTCTGTCCAATCCTGCAAACTTTAAAAAAATGGTATTTTTTTATATCTAAATGTTTGAATATATGCTCCAAGAATGAAGCACTATACTAGCAAACTAATGTGGGGGGTTGTAACGTGAATGTTGAAACTCCAGCTAAGCAAGCGTGGAATGACAAACAGTTTTGGTCTGGGTAGTGACTGGGCAGAGAGGTTGTTGAACTAGAAGACCAGTATAGTATAAGAAATAAGGTAGAGAATAGACAGACTGATGTATGAGGGGATCTTTGTCATATGAATTTAAGTGGAAATTCTTGATAAGTCAGAAAAGGCCACAAGATGTCATAGGACGTTTACGATTGGCTGAGGTGGATTAGGAGGAGAAGAGGCCTTGTTTGCCTTGGACAGTTTTTGATTGGGGTCACTTTGTTCAAAAGTGTGTAGTAACCAGGAGATTAGTGGCCACTGAGTTGTATTTGTATCCGTGGATAAGTTACTTGGGAGTGATGAATTTAAACCTGTTGCTGGCCTGAATGTTTAAAAATTCTGAATAAACTGCACTGTAATTTTATGTGTTGTGACTTTTAGCTACTTCAAAGTCATGAATCCCTTTTAGGAAAATTTACCTAAGTGGATATACTGTTTACTCTCACAGATTTGGGGATGGCAGCAATAGTCGGTCAGATGTTTCTCGGAACCTGTTTTAAAGAACTATGAACTTAGCTGTCTGGTACCTAGTGAATCAAAAACAGATCATGGTCAAAAGTTTTATATTTTCACGCTGAGTGTAGAAAAATATTGGTTTTGATAACATTATGCTCATTTCTTGTTGGTTTTAAAATACTGAGCAATATATCTGTAAAACTATGATGTAGTAACAAGTTGTGTGCTGAATAGTACCACTGCAGTGATTTGAGAACAAACATTATATTGTTACATGACACAGTGAAAATCATTGTTTCGCAACAAGAATTATATTGTTACAGGGTCTGAACTTGGGATCTAGGTCTATCTTAGGTTACTTTTCTCTGTACATTTTGAGACCACTCTATCAATTAAATTTGAGATTATAGAGTTTTTTTTTAAGAGAAATTTTTGGGTAAAAATCATGCCAGGAAAGTGTGGTGCCTGTTGCAAGTTCATGGAAAATGGTGTGGGTTACAATGAGTGAAAGAAGTGGTTTCACTGGATATGTAGTGGATAGAGAACATGGGAACTAAATAATTGTCTCCCATGGTCTTAGCCAATTTGGATTAGGAATGGGAAAGTTTCACAGCAATACAAAATGATCAGGGAGATGGGCAAAATCATTATGAATTAGCACAAAAGGACCCTTTAGCATTAGCCAATAAAGATAAAAAGAAAAAAGAGAGAGAAATGGCAGGTTTAGATCGAAGGGTAAAAAATATGGTTAGGAGGTGACAACAAGCTACAGGGGAAATGTGGTTAATATGATGAAGAAGTAAGACAGTTCGGAAATCGTGGGGATAATTAGGTTTGACCTGTTACCAGAGTCAGGAGTAGAAGATCCTAACATAAATGCAATAGCAGGTAGTGCACAACAAACCTTTAGGACCAGAAGCATTCAAGGAAAAGATAGGAAGAAAAGGGTTGCTGCTACATAGGTAGTAGACATGGAAGAGGTGCGCACACTCTTCTGAAGGATTATTAATGCACTGGCTACCAGGTCACAAGTTCTTTTCATACCTAGATTACATAGTTCCATTAAGCAGGATAAAGCAGTGATATGGAGAAGTGTGGGGTATAGTACTGATAGAAACAAGAGTTATAGTACTGAGAATGACTTGAGAAAAGTGGTGAAGGAGATGCAGTGCAGCACAGATTATCTCAAACTGGTCCTAAGTCACCATGACCATCTATAGTTGAACCATGCTGAGAGGTGGGTAAACGTAGAATTGGAGGTGCTGCTTTTGTAAGGAATTAGATCTGTCCTAGTAGTTGTGCCTGTGAACACTATTGGTAGTTAGAGTTTCACCAGACCTGGCCTACACCTAAGTAGTTATAATAATAACAATTGATGAGATTACAATGGAGTGCTTGTTCTGGTGGCAATATCCCTACACACCCGTCTTTCTCCTTTCCTCTTCCTACCAACTTTTTCCCTCCACTAATTTTAACTTTAATTTTTTTTAGAGTTTCTGATTAATTATTCATCATTTATCTTGGTAATTTATTCCACACTGTTTCCTATGAAAGAAAATTTTTCCACAACCTTATGCCTGAAATCAAGTGCTCGCTTGTGGTCATGGTCATCTTTACCCTTCCATGCACCCTCACTTCATCCTCTTTCTATCCTCTAATTAATCCCACTCTAGCTCCTTTATCGTATTAGTTATTGATTGTCTTTCCCAGTAATTTTCAAAGAAAAATCTAGCTGCCCTTCTCTTTACCCCCACGAACTCCTGTATTTGATATACAAAACGTGGGTCCCATACTACACCACCATATTCCAGCAGTGGTCTGACAAATGTTCTTTTTTTACTTCTCTATTGCATCCACTCATCACACTTTCCAAGAGGTGATTGATTTTAAAGCCTTTCCCTACTACCTGTCCAATGTGTCCTGCTCAGTTAAGTTTGTTATCAAATGTTATGCCGAGGTATTTACATTTCGAGTCTTCAATAAGCAGCTTCTTCCCCACCTTATAAACATAATCAACCTTTAGCTTTTTATGTGTGTACCTAATAAACTGGCTCTTCTTTGCATTTATTTTCATCCCATGTTGTTTCACACAGCTAGTTATCCTATCTAAATCATCTTACAACTGTTTTCAGTCTTCTACCATTTTGATCCTTTTGTATAACAGTACCTGGGTGACCGATCTTCGCTCAGCTACTTTCGATTTCTGTTCAGTATGCAAGATTTCATCAAAATCCTTAGAGACATTTATGAGAAATTAATTTTATTTGGGACTGCACCATCTTCGTAGTCAACGCGAAATTGGTAGTAATCTGTTGAAATTTGTTTTAATTGCTTCGTCATTAAGTCCTCTTTACATTTGCACTCTTACTTTGAAGAAAACTTACCAGGAATTTAATTAAAATGCCGAAATATGACAGCGACGCACAGCCATTAGATGAAATCTGTGTTGAAAAATCAGTGATATTCTCTTAAAATGTTGATTTAATCCTTTTTTGTAATGTTTTCTTGTCATTTCAGTTTTTCTCCGTTGGAAAAAGTCTCATTTAATTGACAAATAGACAATATTTATCCGAGTTGTAATACGGTGATGCCCGCCGTCTTATATAGAAACGAGCAGTCATGGATGATCGATTGCTTCCATTTTAAACAAATACACCATTTCTCATGGATGCTGCAGAATGCAAAATTGCATACAATTTTTCTCTTGGTCCAGTCTGTATTTCAACATAACCACGAAATCTATGACGAAACGAAACTGTTTAGTTTGATATGATCCCTGTACTGATAATTTGTATTATTATTATTTTTGCAGTGCTGATAGCATTTCGAAGTTGCTCAGCCTCATATTTTGGAATATTTAATTAAATTTCTAGTGACTTTTCCGCAAAGCAAGAGCGCAAAATGTGAAGAGGACATGTTGACGAATTAGATTGGATAGAAGGAAGCATATTAAGCAATTCTATCAGAGGTAGGACAGCCAGTCCCTTTTCTCTGGGTCCTACAATTTAACTCAGAATCCCAACCACAGAACGTCCCACTGTAGTTCATATGGTTAAATACATATCTTAAAAATTCTTTCTCCCACCAGAATTTGAACCCGGGATCGTAGCCAGAATTTTTTAAGAGCTAGTGCAGTAACCACCTTTTCTACCCACTAATTACATTTGAACTGCCAGAGCGCTCCATATTTGTTATACATTCAATATATTTCCTTCCTATTTACATAAGAACTGCAGTCAGTTAAATAAATATCGTGAATAATCTTGAGAATTTTATTAAATTATGTTTTACAATTTAACACGAAGTGCTAATATTCCAGCGGGTCAGCTAGTAGAGTATACAAGACGTCCTAATTTCTATGCAATGTTTACTACAACCAAAGATAAAACAGTAGACTCAGTGGTCGCGTGGCATTAGAATGTTTTTAAGTTTGAAAAAAAATCACATTTGTCAAAGCCAGTATCTATTTTTTAAATATCTAAATTTTAAATGTTTTACAATTAAACTGGTAGTATTTAATGATAACCTTTTTTAAATATTGTTTTTAAAGATGTTATGTAAAAATAAGTATCACTTCTGACAAAACCAATTTTTAAATACCTTCTTTTTAAATGTTTTACTACTAAACATGCAGCGCTAGTATCCCTCGAGTCAGCTAACATACAAGAAATCATATATATTATTTCTATAAGGTATTTTTTTGTCACAAGCCTGTATCTTCCTTCATACTTAACCGAAATAAATGAATGAGGTGTCATTTTAAAGCTTATGGTCTTCCCTTTGGTCACATCATATTTTAAGAAATGAAGTTTTCGGAATTCTGCCCTTAAAGGGCGAAAATGTCAATATTTCTAAAATGCTGTTTTCTGTGTTATGAGTCAAATATCTCCCTGGATACCTATCTGAAACCGTTTTATGAAGTATCATTTTAAAGATTAAGATATCCGCTTTAGTGACGTCGTATATTAAAGAAGAAAATTTTCTGAATTCGACCCTTAAAGGGCAAAAGTATCAATATTTTTGCAATGCATTTTTGTGTCACGAGCGATTTATCTCCCTTAATATCTAACCGATATAGATAAATGAGGTACCATATTAAATAATAATGTCTCCGCCATGGTAACATTACATTTTAAGAAAGGAATTTTTCGTAATTCGACCCTTATAGGGCAAAAATGTCACTTTTTCTAAAATGCGTTTTTTGTATCTCGGGCCATTTATCTCCCTGGATATCTAACCAAAATCGATAAATGAGGTAGGATTATGAGGAGTAATGTCTCAGCGTTGTGACATCATATTTTAAGAAAGAATGTTTTTGGAATTCAACCCTTAAAGGAAAAAAGTATAAATTTTTCTATAACGCATTTTTGTGTCACGAGCGATTTATCTCCCTTAATATCTAACCGATATAGATAAATGAGGTATCATATTAAAGAATATGGTCTCCGCCATGGTAACATTATATTTTAAGAAAGGAATTTTTCGTAATTCGACCCTTATAGGGCAAAAATGTCACTTTTTCTAAAATGCGTTTTTTGTATCTCGGGCCATTTATCTCCCTGGATATCTAACCAAAATCGATAAATGAGGTAGGATTATGAGGAGTAATGTCTCAGCGTTGTGACATCATATTTTAAGAAAGAATGTTTTTGGAATTCAACCCTTAAAGGAAAAAAGTATAAATTTTTCTATAACGCATTTTTGTGTCACGAGCGATTTATCTCCCTTAATATCTAACCGATATAGATAAATGAGGTATCATATTAAAGAATATGGTCTCCGCCATGGTAACATTATATTTTAAGAAAGGAATTTTTCGTAATTCGACCCTTATAGGGCAAAAATGTCACTTTTTCTAAAATGCGTTTTTTGTATCTCGAGCCATTTATCTCCCTGGACATCAAACCAAAATCGATAAATGAAGTAGGAATATAAGGAGTATTGTATCTGCTTTGTGAAATCATATTTTAAGAAAGAATGTTTTTGGAATTCAACCCTTAAAGGAAAAAAGTATAAATTTTTCTATAACGCATTTTTGTGTCACGAGCGATTTATCTCCCTTAATATCTAACCGATATAGATAAATGAGGTATCATATTAAAGAATATGGTCTCCGCCATGGTAACATTATATTTTAAGAAAGGAATTTTTCGTAATTCGACCCTTATAGGGCAAAAATGTCACTTTTTCTAAAATGCGTTTTTTGTATCTCGAGCCATTTATCTCCCTGGACATCAAACCAAAATCGATAAATGAAGTAGGAATATAAGGAGTATTGTATCTGCTTTGTGACATCATATTTTAAGAAAGAATGTTTTTGGAATTCAACCCTTAAAGGAAAAAAAGTATAAATTTTTCTATAACGCATTTTTGTGTCACGAGCGATTTATCTCCCTTAATATCTAACCGATATAGATAAATGAGGTATCATATTAAAGAATATGGTCTCCGCCATGGTAACATTATATTTTAAGAAAGGAATTTTTCGTAATTCGACCCTTATAGGGCAAAAATGTCACTTTTTCTAAAATGCGTTTTTTGTATCTCGGGCCATTTATCTCCCTGGATATCTAACCAAAATCGATAAATGAGGTAGGATTATGAGGAGTAATGTCTCAGCGTTGTGACATCATATTTTAAGAAAGAATGTTTTTGGAATTCAACCCTTAAAGGAAAAAAGTATAAATTTTTCTATAACGCATTTTTGTGTCACGAGCGATTTATCTCCCTTAATATCTAACCGATATAGATAAATGAGGTATCATATTAAAGAATATGGTCTCCGCCATGGTAACATTATATTTTAAGAAAGGAATTTTTCGTAATTCGACCCTTATAGGGCAAAAATGTCACTTTTTCTAAAATGCGTTTTTTGTATCTCGAGCCATTTATCTCCCTGGACATCAAACCAAAATCGATAAATGAAGTAGGAATATAAGGAGTATTGTATCTGCTTTGTGACATCATATTTTAAGAAAGAATGTTTTTGGAATTCAACCCTTAAAGGAAAAAAGTATAAATTTTTCTATAACGCATTTTTGTGTCACGAGCGATTTATCTCCCTTAATATCTAACCGATATAGATAAATGAGGTATCATATTAAAGAATATGGTCTCCGACATGGTAACATTATATTTTAAGAAAGGAATTTTTCGTAATTCGACCCTTATAGGGCAAAAATGTCACTTTTTCTAAAATGCGTTTTTTGTATCTCGAGCCATTTATCTCCCTGGACATCAAACCAAAATCGATAAATGAAGTAGGAATATAAGGAGTATTGTATCTGCTTTGTGAAATCATATTTTAAGAAAGAATGTTTTTGGAATTCAACCCTTAAAGGAAAAAAGTATAAATTTTTCTATAACGCATTTTTGTGTCACGAGCGATTTATCTCCCTTAATATCTAACCGATATAGATAAATGAGGTATCATATTAAAGAATATGGTCTCCGCCATGGTAACATTATATTTTAAGAAAGGAATTTTTCGTAATTCGACCCTTATAGGGCAAAAATGTCACTTTTTCTAAAATGCGTTTTTTGTATCTCGAGCCATTTATCTCCCTGGATATCTGTCCAAAATCGATAAATCAAGTATGATTATGAAGAATAATGTCTCAGCTTTGGTAAGATCATATTTTAAGAAAGACGTTTTTGGAAATCAACGCTTAAAGGGAAAAAGGATAAATGGTTCTACAACGCATTTTTGTGTCACGAGCTATTTTTCTCCCTTGATATCTAACCGGTATAGATAAATGAGGTATATTATTAAAGACTGAGGTCTCCGCAGTGGTAACATTATATTTTAAGAAACGACTTTTTCGTAATTCGACCCTTAAAGGGCAAAAATGTCAGTATTTCTAAAATACGTTTTTTGTGTTTCGAATCATTTATCTCACTGGATTTCTAACCAAAATCGATAAATTTAGTAGGAGTATGTATGAAGAGTAATGACTAAGCATTGATGACATCATATTCAACCTCACTATTCAATGCATTTTTTTCGCGAAATTTTCGCACGGGTCGTCTAGTATTCATTTAAATATATAAGTTCCTTGAAACCAAAGAGAAAAATATCAGTTAGCTTCCTGGTACCTGAATCATCTACGAGATGGTGATAGAGTTGTTTTTGAACCATTTTCGAGATACCAAGAGCAAAAATTGTTCGTATTTTGTAAAATTGTTTTTTTTTCAGGGTGGTACACTATTCAGATAATCTTAAAAGTCAAAACGTTATCTAAATATGAAATTTCATCCAAATCGCTAGCGCAGTTCCCGAGATCCAATATATATATACAAGAATTGCTCATTTAAAGGTATAGGATTATGTCATCCACAAACAATCTAACTTCAGTCAGTAAACATTAGCACAATCATTCATTAGAATAACAAATAGCAATGGTCCCAATACACTGCCCTGTGGAATTCCCATTTTCATTCCTACTTCTTTTGATACTGCATTTTCTACCCTAACTTTTTGTTTTCTACCTTTTAGGAATTCTTCTACCCAGCAAATCACTTTTTTATCAACTCCAATAGTTTTTACCTTATTTACTACCATTTTATGGTTCACTATGTCAAAATCCTTTGAAAGATCCAGTTCTACTCTATCAACTTCACTTCCCCTGTCTATTTCATCAGAAATACCTTGCATATAGCCTAATAACTGAGATTTGCATGAGTATCCTTGTCTAAAGCCATGTTGCCGACTTGAAAACCACTTATATTTGTCACAGACATGTCTGATATTGTTGCATGTTAATCTCTCCATTAATTTACCTACCACTGATGTCAAGATGATTGGCCTATAGTTTTTGTCACACCTCCTTTATGGACTGGTACTAATATTGCACTTTTACAGTCATCTGGTAAACAGCAAGTATCCAGACTGAGTATAAATAATGTTTCAAGTATAGGTACAATGACACATCCTGCAATCTTTAAGACATCTGTAGTAATATTATCCACACTAGCCCCTTTAAGCTTTTTTAAATTCCTTAGTTCCATCATGATATCTTCATATTTAATTTCAAATTTTATAATCTGCTCACTTCCAACTGCACAGTTAGGCTCAATTTCTGATATAAACTCTAACATTCCTGAATTATATTCCATAATGGTCTCACTGATCCAATAACTTAATAACTCTATCTTTTTTAAATCCTCAGTTACTTCTTCTCCATCCTTATCTATAATTGTCTTAACACCTTGTCTTTCCCTCAGTTTCCTGAAATAGCTATAGAAATTTCTAGATGCATCAGTCAGTGGTCCCCCTACACCAATAATATTCTTCATAAACTCGTGCTTTGCCAGTTTGTTTGACATTATTAATTGCTTGTCTAGTTGTTTCAATAATTCCCTACTGCCTTGCTGTTTCTTAACTCTGTTATGTTCATGACTCACCAACCTCTTTAACCTCCTCACCTCCCTGTTATATTATGTAGGTTCTGTACATCTCTTTATTTTATGTTTTAGAATAAAAATTTCTTTGCCCTTTTTTATTATTTCCTTGAACTCTTCCCACTTTGTCTCCACTGTACTTGTGCCATTCTTCTGTTTGCTAAAATTAACCCCAAAATATCTTTTCATTTATACAATTTGTGCTATTTTATAATTGTACCTATATTCCTCTTAAATTCTGGCCACTGGTTTACTGTATCCCCTTGTGACTAATGATGTCGATATAATACTAGGATCCGAAAGCTGGTTGACACCAGAGGTTCAATCTAGCGAAGTATTTGGCCCTCATTTCAATGTTTATCGGAAGGACAGAACTGTCTGAATGGGCAGGGGTGTGTTCGTGGCCGTAAACAAAACCGTTAATTGCTCTGTCGTAAGTGAAACGAAAAATTTTTGCGAGTTGATATGGGTGAAGGTAAAAATTGGCAAAAATTTAAAGTTCATAATTGGGTCATTTTATCGACCTCCGGATTCTGATTTGGCTAACGCGGAATACTTCAGAGAGTCACTTAATAATATTTGCAAAAGATTTCAAGGATCGTGGGTGGTGACTTTAACCTACCGTCAGTTAAGTGGGACACATACACGTTCAGGTTGGGTGCAAAAGATAGGTTAGTAATCGAAACATTCCTAGAATCATTTGCAGAAAGATCTCTTGAACAGATGGTCGAAGAGCCAACACAGTGCGACAAAGTTTCCTCGTCCATTTCTGGATTTTTTTCTTATTAGCAATCCTGATATTGTAGATACAGTTTGTATAGAAGACATTATAAGTGAACACAAGGCTGTTGTGGTAACTTTAAAATCTAGTCTGAATTTGAAGCATGACAAAGAGAAACTCGTGTATTGCTTCGATAAGGCAAACGATGTGGGTATGTTTGATCACTTTGCAAAAAATTTTGAAACATACATGCTAAATACAAATGTTGAGGAACTTTGGTTTAATTTAAAAGAACTAATATGGACTGATTTATGTATTAAGGTCAGTAAGAACTTTCCTTAGTTCAATAGGAAGTGAAACGTTTACTCAGGATGCAAAGGCGTTTACATGCCACGGTGAAGAAATCGGGGGACTCATCTAATCGCGCTAAATTAGTCCAGTTGCAAGCAGAAGTGCGTAAGGCAATGCGCGATGCGTTTCAAGAATTCCAAGCCAGGAATTTATCCGAAGATCTGATTACTAATCCAAAAAAGTTCTGGTTGTATATCAAAGTAATAAGAGGCTCTGGTAAGGTTATGCTGTCGCTGATTAATGAAAATGGTGAATTACCAGAAACAAGCATAGAGAAAGCAGAAATTTTGAATGATATATTTAAAAAAGCTTTCACGATAAAAAAAACTCAGAGGAGATCCCGATATTTAACAATCGTACCGACAAAATTGTGAATAATCTTGTTCTTGATGTCGAGGGAATAACTAAACTGCTTATGAATGTAAAAACCAATAAGGCTCCGGGACCAGACGTTATTCCTACAAGATTCTATTCAAGGTACACAAAGGAAATTGCACCGTATTTGATGAAATTATATACTGTCTCCTTGGATCAAGGAAAAATACCAGCCAAATGGAAGACCGCTATCATAAGTCCAGTGTGTAAAAATGGGAATCTTAATGATCCTCAGAATTATAGGCCGATCTCGTTAACTTTAATATTTTGCAGGATTTTAGAACATATCATCTATTCAAATGTCATGCGGTTCTTGGATGAAGGTGATCTTTTAAACCCAAATCAACATGGCTTCAGAAAAGGCCGAAGCTGCAAAACACAACTTGCACTTCTAATTCACGACTTGTGCCAAATTATAGATGAGCAATCCCAGGTTGATTTGGTTCTATTAGATTTTAAAAAAACTTTCGACACTGTGCCTCACACTAGGGTACTTAGGAAACTTCGTGGTTACAGCATATTTAGACAAATATGCGACTGGGTTGCAGACTTTCTGAAGGGCAGAACACAGTATGTAGTTCTCGCCGGAGAGCGTTCATCACATGCCGAAGTGAGGTCTGGGGTACCCCAGGGAAGCGTGATAGGGCCTCTGTTGTTTCTCATATACATTAATGATCTATGCGACATAATAGGGGGGATGAAAAGATTATTTGCTGATGATGCTATTATTTATCTTGAAATCAAAACCCAGGACAACCGCGCTTTGTTAGAAGACGATATTATGAAAATAATTGCATGGTGTAAAGATTGGCAGTTGGAGTTAAATGCTAAAAAGTGCCAAGTCATGCGTCTAAGTAAAAAGGTGTCACCAGTTAACTATGAATATAAAATTAATGATACTGTCCTTAGAACGGTAGATTCCGCTAAATACCTGGGGGTAACAATTCATAATAATTTGTCATGGAATGAGCATATCGAGAATGTAATTGGGAAAGCAAATCGTATGCTTCGATTTCTAGGTCGTAATTTAAAACAATGCATCCAGAAGTTAAATTGATTGCGTACAAGTCACTAGTGAGGCCTCACTTAGAATATTGTTGCTCTGTATGGGGTCCCCATCAAAAGGGATTAATGGAGGCATTAGGGATGGTCCAAAGAAGAGCTGCCTGATTCGTGACAGGCATATATAGTTGGGGGGAAAGCGTAAGTGCGATGTTGAAGGAGTTAGGTTGGGAAGACCTGGAGCACCGAAGGCGTTGCTCTCGATGGAAGCTAATTGAAAAATTCTCGACTGACGTATTTCGGAATGACAGCAAAAAAATATTGCTACCAGCAACATTCATATCTCGGAATGACCGCGGAAATAAGATAAGAGAAATCAGGGCCAGAACCAATTCATTTCTGTACTCATTTTTCCCACGAGCGATTAGGGAATGGAAAGGATTTACCGGGCGAGTAAACTTAAAATCCGACATGATCTGTTTTTTCCATGGTTTCCCCAGATCTCTCCATGCGAATTCTGGGATGGTTCCTCACAATAACCCATGGGCACCTCCTGCCATACCCTGTATATCCCTTCCAAACCATTACCGTTTTGGATAGGTCCAATGCACCCTCCGCCACACACTTTTAGTGAATCGCGGAGTAATATTAATAATAATAATGTCCATCAGAACTGCATTGTGATTACTTATTCCTTCAGTTATTTGACATCCGATAAGGTTATCATCAAGCTTTATTATGAAGATGTAAAACTTTTTTGATACTCTTGTTTCTGCTCAACCACTTGTGGAAAGCCACCTTCTCTAACTAAAGTATTTTCATATCTCTGTTCACTTGTGTTATTAATCTTATTTCCTACCCAGTTGACACCTGGTAAGTTTAAATCCTTACCAATTATGACCACCCTATGCTCACTTATGAACTCTGAATATGGATTTAGCTTGTCCCCAAGAGTCTCATCTTTGTCATTCATTCTTCCGCTACAGTATGAGCCAACACCCTGACTTTTTCTTTTTTATTTCCCCAAAAGTCTGTTCCAAGTAACTCATGGTCTTGATATCTGAACACCAGTTAACTGTGGTAGTCTGTGCTAACCAGTATGAATACTCCTCCCCCAGTTGCTCCTGTACCTCTGCACTACACTCTGTAACCATCGGGGAAAACCTCATTGTCTAGTACTCCTTCTTTTAACCTGGACTCTACCCCTACAACTACTTCAGTTTCATGTAGATTGAGCAAGGAGGTATTGTATCTTCTGAGTTGTTAGGTAAGCTGTGAGGTATCCCACTTCCAGTTGTGAAGGCTTAGAACAGTGCCTTTTTTAGGTTAGCGGCTGCTGGTTAGAGGATAAAAACTTGTGACCAAAATGATACTGATTACAAATGCCTATTGAGAAAAATCACTAATGCTAAAGAATTAGATGAAGCTGTTGAAACAATAACTGGGAAGGGGAAGGTTAATGATGAAAATCTCACCAAGCCAGGTATAAGAATGTCACTGGTGAACTGTAGAAGTATAATGAATAGTGAGACAGAGTTTGGAAACTTCAGAGAGATACACAAACCACAAGTAATAATAGGAGGAGTGTTTTGGTTAAAATAATGATTATTAGACAATGAGTTTTACCCAATGGTTACAGATTACAATTTGGCCCCAGTGACAATTTTCATACCCACGAGACACTGCAATGCACAATTCTTTAGTTTGAAATGCTTCTTCTTCAACATGTTGGAATTCTTGGCAAAGCAGGACTTAATTGAATTCATTCATTGGTTGTTGTCTTCATATATTTCTTTTCTTTATAAAACATCTAGTCTCTCTCCCCCTTTTCTTTGTAAATTTCCTGTTATGTAGTCTGGTTAAAAGAAAGCTGGAATGAGCATAAGTACATACTTCTAAACTCTAACCGTGAACTGGTACCTAAATAGTTTTGTTTTCCTGGTTGCCAATCCCTTATGATACCCAAAGACATAAAGGAATTGTTCATAAATAATGTGCAATGTAGACTTTGATTGAGATTTTAAAACTGTAGTATCATTCTTCAAAAGCTTGATACAGTAGTTGGTACCAGTTTAGGATAAGACATCAAACTACTATCTGAAAATATAGTTGATTACAGATTAAACAATTCAGACACACTGCAAGCAGCTTCCAAATACCTCAAAAATACGGAAAAGTTTATACAGACATTGCAATCTTGCCATCACTACAAACTTGTGTCAACACTAAGTTGGCAGTAAGAATTCCTCTAAATCACTTTATGACATTGTTTACTTGCTCAATGCTGTTTCAACTCATTAAAACTGGTAAAAACTGTGCTTAGTAAGGCATTGTTCACCTCGTTAACTGTGAACTAAAATTCACGATCAGTGACTATTTTTATTTCCTTATTTTTTTTACATAGCCTACTACCTTGTTACCTAAAGTAGGCCCTTGGTTTCTACAGTTTTTATTATTAACAATTTACTTTAAAAAAAAAAAAATCTGGATAATTATTCTTAAGGATTTAATGGATCTAAAATATGCTCCTAATTAATCTACTTATTCTAATAATTAATCTACCAATTAATCTACTAATTTATCTACCATCATGCTAATTAACACCAAAATCAGCAAATGTCTATGTATTTTTATACTTCTAATCGATAAACTGTGTATTCATAAATGTTCTTCCTGCACCACTGCTGGCCTGCGCCGACATCCAGTCCTCCGGCTGTCTCTACTGATGCAGCTGGGCGACTGCTAACATGCTGACCACCAAGTGCCATCAGCCAGCTTCATGTTCCAGGTAGTGGTCTCATTCTTCTCCGGTTTCTCCTTGGAGCCACCTACCCCCACATCAGAAGCTTCCTCCTGGAATCAGAGCAGGCCGCCTACTGAGCCCTGGAGAAGGTACTTCTGGCTTCCAGAGGCACTGCGATGAATTGAGTCTTTGCTGTTTTCCTGGTGCAGGCACCGCCTTAGTCATGGGCAGTGCTTGTGCTCACATTTGGGTAGTTCTTTCCTATTGTATTTCTTCCTCTTCTGCCCTTCTTTCTGTTTCTGACGCCGTTTGCTCGTGGTGTCTTCTACGATCTGCTAATTTCAATTTAACAAATCTTGCCTTCTTGCAAAGATTAGCAGCTTCATCCAGCAAGTGCTAGAACCCAGTATCACGCAGTATGTTGTTTATTCTTGTATTGTGAAGTTGTATTTGAAGGTATACTCTTGATTCTTAAGTTTGTTTGCACTCCCAAACCACATGCTCAGGAGTACTTACTTCACCACAGTCACACCTATTTGTTTCTTTGAGGCATCTCTTCCCTGGAAACTATTGTATGAACCATGGCCAGATATGTAGTGTATGAGCCCTGGAGATGGTTGTAGGTGAGTCATGTTAATTCTCTCTTTCATGCAAGGAAGCATGTCGAAGGTCCTTCTGTTCATGTTGCTATTTGTCCATATTTGCTACCATTCATCAATCAGTGCATCCCAAACATCATTTTTGGTTTCAACAGGCTTTCTAATTATTTCAGTAGCTTGGTCATACCTTCCTTTTTTTTATCCACTATAACGCTCCTTGCCTCCTTACTTCCAGGTCCAGGGACCAGATGCCAAGTATAACTGTTAGTGTATCTGTGGATCATCAGCAAATGCCACCACATCCAGCAGTTCTGGCATTTGTTGTAATATGTCCATGGCCAGTTCCAAGCCAATGTCCCAGAAAATTGGTTTGCACACTGATCCCTGCAGGCAACCTTTCTTCAGTATTTTCTCTATGTACTTGTTGGGGCACCGCAATTTGGCATATCTTTTTCTACAATAATCTCTAAAACTGTTAAATAGGTTTTCTGGAAAGTTGATGTTTCTTAAGCATTCGAACAGCACGGGCCACCAGAGATTGTCAAAAGTGCTGGCAATGTCTACAAACACTCCCACCACATAAATTTTGGAAGAGTTTTGAACTATTTCCACTAAGTGGTTGATGGCATCCTCTGTTGACTTGCCTGCTCTGAACCCATACTGATTTGGTTTCATCCCATTTTTTAACCTGTCTTCCTTTATTTTCTTGTAAAGTACTTTTTTTGCACTTTACCTAGAACACTGAGTAAACAGATTGAATGATAAGATTTTGGAACTTGTAGGTCTTTACCTCCATCTTTCACTATAATGACCACCTCACTCGTTTTCGATGCATTTGGTATTTTCCCCTGCATCAGATATTCGTTAAATAGTTTATTTATGGTTAGAACCAGTTGGACAACCAACTCCTGGAGGACCTCTGCCGGTATCCGATCAGGTGCTGGTACTTTTCTTTTCAGAAGGGAATGTATTGCCTCTATTATCTCTTCAACCTATATGACACATTTTTGATGTTCGCTCTCATAGTGGTCCCACATTTTCTGACGCAGTTCACTTTGCCGATCTGTCCCGTTTTCTGTACTATCATCTTGAAGTAGCACGTCAAGTAATTCCCTTGAAGTTTACATCCAGTTCATGGTCATAGACCCATCTGGTCCTCTTACTGTAGACAAGTTTGTAGGTGGCCTAATTTTGCCAGCCACAATCTTGTAAGGGATGGCACATGGACCTGATCTCATATTTTGTGTAACAAAGGCTTCCCAGCTTTTTGGTTTTGTTTTCAGCAACAGATCCTTGAATTCTTGCTTTTTATTTCTATATTTACCTAGAAGAGTCTGTCTCTCATCTGTAATAAGGCAACATTGATACTCTTTTCTTGACTTCCTCATTGCGATTCATAGTTTCTGCAATCTTTCTGTCCATGGTTTGTATTTTAATCTCATTTTTTTCTTAAGTGGAATAGCAGTTCTCATTGCATTTTGGATTTTTTTTTTGCTTGAATTGTTTCTTTTGTAGCCTTTTCAACATCAAATTCTGTATCTCCGACTTGCGGAGGAATGAAGTAGCTCCTCAATCTCGGCCCGTTAGTTTTGCTGATGTCATATTGCTGTTGGATATTTGTGCAGTCGCTTTCACGTGCACCATCTTGCAATCTTCCCAGTGTGAACATTTTTAGATTGTGATCACTGGTGGTCTGATTCTCAATCACACTCCACCCATTTACTAGGTTTCCTGTTCTTTGATTTGTTAAAGTTATATCTATGTTTGATTTGGTACCTGTTCGGTCACTGAACGTTTATGGATTGTTTGGCTCGTTTTTGGCATAAAGCTGTTACTCTCCAATCAGCTCGAGTAACTATTCTCCTCATTTGTCTGTAACACCACTGTGCCAGACTAAAGGTTTGGCATTTGCATCAGCAACTATCACCGTAGGGCTATCGCCTATGGCTATACATATTTCCTTATTCTTACGAAGATAGGGCTCAATATCGTCTCTGTATTGAAAGTACGTGTTAACAAGGACAACATTTCCCCATTGCACACCTATCTCCACATACACCATATGTTCATCACAGAATTGTATTATTTTTATGACAGTGATCTGCTTTTTGAAGTCTATGATGGCACTCATAGGTTTTTTTCCTGTCGAGATTATGTGAGACGTCACTGGCATATGTGTGTGGGATTTTCCCTTCACTGGAGTGGGGATCTTGAAGACAGAGGATATCTATTTGCATTTCCTCAGCTAGTTTATTCATTTCATGCAAAACCTGACTGGTTCTCCGACAGTTTAATTGTGCAATCTTAAGTTGCTGTGCACCCCTGCTCTTGGATGCCGAGTATGCATATTGCACTGTGGCCGTGGCTGTCTCGAGTCAAACATTATTCTGCCATGTGGCATCACATAATGATGTTAAATTTGATCTGGATCAAATATTTCATTTCTTCTGTCAAGTATTTGCTTAAGTGGGTAACTAGGCTGAATTAGTAGGCCTTCTTTCTTGGGGCTAGTTTCTCCACAATGTTTGCAAGTGGCCACCGTTTGGGTACAATGTTTGCTAATATGACCAAAATCATAGCAATGCATACATTTTTGTACTACCGTGTACCTCATGTTGAATATGATAAATTGCCTCTGGTTGCAGAAATATTATGTTTTTGCAATTTGGATGTGCTATTCTGGTTAGATGGCGTAATGCTAGAGTGAGATTTTGTGTTTCCTCTAGTCTAGCAAGCTGAAGATTGTTTTCAAACTTTTGGTAGAGATGGTCTGAAGCTTTAGCTGCGTTCACTTAGTTATTGGGGCCGCCACTAATTTTGCAGTAGTTGGATGCTATTTGTACTGGTCCTACCCATCCATGTCCAGTTAGTTTTGATTGAGACCTAGGAGAAATATTTCAGATGGTGGAAGTAATCTCTGAGTATTGGAGGATAGGTTCACCTGTCTGCATGCCTACACTGTTTGCTGTTCCTTTCGCTTCTTGCAATATTTTCTCCCTGTATCTTTCAGCACTCTCTGCATTCTGCCTCTTCCTTGATGGTGTGTTTCTTGTTTTATTCTTTTTTATTTTCCTTACTGTTTCTTCTATTAGGTTGGTAATGATGCTCAATAATTGATCTTTGTATGGTTCATCCATTCCCTTGGAGTTTTTTCTACTGTCCATAATCTGTTATCTTTATCAATCTTTGAAAAAACAGTTGGTCGTTGGACAATCTTTGCCAGATTTGTTGAGTGATTTTCCCCTATTTCCTGCTTGAGATACAAACAGCTGACTGTAAGGACTTTCTACAGCCTTCTTTCTTGTGGCTAGTTTTTCCACAATGTTTGCAAGTGGCCACCGTTTGGGTACAATGTTTGCTAATATGACCAAAATCATAGCAATGCATACATTTTGGTACTACCGTGTAATCTTTTGCAGAGATTGTACTAAATTCTATGTATATTTTTCTTTGCTGCATTATTTGCTTCCTTATTTCAGCACTTACTTCAACATCCGGATACACAGTGCTTTTATCTCTGGAGCCTGTTCAAAATTTTGACTTGAATTCCTCAATAAATTGTTGTCTTTCTATTTTTCCTTCGAAATTTTGCTCATATACTTTTTATGGGATTTGACAAGACTCAAGAGACATGGGTACGTCATACAGAATTAACAGAGGTTTCCTTTTCCGCGGCATTTCACACCTCAGATTTTTGTTTAATTCTCTATTTTCCATGATTGTTCTTACATCATCCTGAGATGCTGTTTCTATGATTATAGCATTATTTGTGCTACGGATTTTGTTTATTTTTATTTTATCTTTCCCTGGTTTTATGATTCTGGTTATTTTATCAGCAATCTGTTTTGGAGTTTCTCCATTCTTGGAAGTTATGACGATGGCTGCACTAGTAGCCGTTTTTTCTGTTTTTGACTTTAATGTAGGTATCATATCTGATTTTGTCACAGCTGCATAACTAGATGTTGACAGGTTTTTTATGCACAATCAGTTCTCTGTTATCTTCTCTGAATGCTCTTATTTCTTTCTTCATCTCTTCATTTCTTCCTTCTATGTGGGCCATAGCCACTGCGAAGGAAGCAAGGTTGTCCTTAAATTCACTCAGTTTGAATTCATTCATTTTTTGGCCCAACCATTTGTTAACATATGTAACAAGTTTTTCGTACATGCTGTTAATTGTGTTGTTGCACTCCTATGTGGGATTTTAGCTCTGTTGTGCATTGCTATTATTGTTACCTTCAGTCGAGTCCATGATGTCAGCTGAGTCCTGAAACAGGCGAAAGGTGTTGACTCACGTCAGCTGGATGCCAGAGTGCTGCCGGTGTGCCTGACGCAACCGCTCCGTGACATTGAAGCACTGACACTGTAGTGCGACTGCGGCCAATGACTGTGACTGAAGTCTGTACTAAATATCATGGAGAAACTTACCACAGACTAGCCTCTCTAAGTATCGGTGAAAGACTGAGCAACATTCAACATGACCGACCTCTATTTATCAATTCATTCAGACCTCTGACATCAGGTTGTAATTTAAAAATTCAGTATCTAACTAATCATTTTCTACTTTGAGCTGCCACTAATCCATGTTTCTATATGCAACCTGTTATAAATATTTTGACTTTATTTGTTCTTACTTGTTCGACGAAAATTTGATTCTGTCATGTAATCAATTTTAGTGCATACCCAATAACGTCTTAACAATACATTTTAGAAAATCTTATTTAAATTCTAAACTTTTTGAGGAACTAATGAGCATGCATTTGACCAGCTTGATATCATCTATCACCTGAACCCAGGCCCACGGCTAGCTGTTTGAGCGGCCGCGTGCAATACCAATTATGCCGCCCCCTGTCTAACTACAGCCAGTGGTGGATCTCGGAAATTTCCAAACCGGGTCAAAAAACTGTGAGATTGCCGCCCCTTTGAACATTTTCTGCCACCCCCATTGTTGCCGCCCGAAGCAGCTGTTGAGCTAAAATAAAAAGGTCGCCCGCTACATAATACACTGCAAATTTTCGTCGCGGCGACAATGGAATGGCAACTATCGCCGGGCGGCGACTGTCGATCACTCGTTTTGCCGCCCCCTTCGATGTGCCATCCGCGTGCGTTGCATGCCTTGCACACCCGCTTACGGCGGCCCTGCCTGAACCTGTTTTTATTCCTTTATATCCTTTATTCTAGATTTTGGTTCTCTTTACCTAATTAAAACTTGTATTTATAATTTACTTTATTGTTCAAAATTATGTTTAAGACGACCTTGTCGATGCTGACTGCAACTTTGGCTAGAAAACTCTAACATAACTCTTCACATTAATAAGCAAGTCTGTATCTTTCATTTCGCCTCTCTTGAGCACATGTTTTTACATCGCAAAATCAAAATATTCCAATAGTTCTCAATTTTGAATATTGCATTTGTATTTTTGGACCATTCAGTTTCAGATTCACTTTTAAAAAGTAATAATCTGAACCTATGTCTGACCCATGGAACACTCTTGCATTGTTGAAAATATTTGTGCATATAATATGGGACAGATTATCAGGTTAGCCAAGTAATCTACTGCCAAAATTTTCTGGGACTTAATACTTGATACATCTTAGATTTTATTGCCAGTATTTAATAGATTATATAGATAGCACATCTTAAAGGACAGAAACTATGTAGGCATGGATTGCATTTGATATCATAATTGCTGAATACTTATTTATCTTAAAGGAAGGTAATTCAATATGACCAATATTTCTTTATATATATATATACTAGCTGTTACCCGCTACTTCATACGCATGGATTTAGAATTTGATTGCTAGAATTTGATACACAAAGCTGAAAGTTACCTAAGATATGTCGGCATAATATGACGGGAACTCTATCGATATACCATGAAAGTTACCTAGGATATGTTGGCATAATATGATGGGAACGTTATTGATATACCATTCTACCGTCAAACCTGCCTCATTTATTTATATCGGATAAAAGTATCATATTTCGTTCCTAATGATACAAAATATTTCAGTTTATCGGTAAACACATATAGTCGTCAAAATGTAAAAAAAAAAAAAGATGGAGACTTACTTTCACATATATAATATTATTAGTTTAGATCACGCAAAAACTGCCTGTCGATCCAATATACCCTGAATAAAGTAAATGCTTAGGCCACTATTCTGTCACCAAAGATTTGCCAGAACATGGTATCCTTACTACAAAATCCTAGGCTTGGCTCAAACTATGAAAAACAATTCATAAAAAATTTTACTCCCAGTGGGGTTTGAACCCAAAGCCACACAGGAGTTTTCTCGAGAAGCAAGCTTCTTACACTCCACTACACTGTCAATGCTCTCTCATGTTACGTATTACAAAGACATATAGATATTATGCAATTGTATTTCACAGTTCAGATAGTTTTCATAATTTAATGACAATATGTTCTTATCTATACAGAATACGGTATACCATGTCCATCCTAATGTCAAATAGCATCTCCTTATCAGATTTCAACACGACTGGAGTAGCCGTTTAGCCCAAGAAAAGTAAAAAACAGACAGACATACAGACAGAGTTACATTCGCATTTATAATATTAGTGTATATATATATATTTATATATATAACTAAGGAAGGGAAATATGACCCAACACTCAGAGCCAGATTAAAACAGCACAGAGCCGATAGCAAATGTGAAGAAGGGGCCCTCTTGGCCTCCCGGAGAGGTGCGAGGCCTCTCCCCCCCAAAAGGTGCAAAGCCCATAGCATTTGCTACCTCTTACTACATGGCTAATCCGTTACTGCCAACACTTACCACAGATGAAGGCATCTGGGAATGATGAAGACAAAAGAAACAAACACAGAAAATGTAATATTTTGGTGGATAGCATTATTCTTGCCAGGAGTGTGACACCAGGCAGGGTACAAGGTGTACACACCGAAGGTTGTCTGGTGAATGGAGGTAGCACGGCATCGGTGGCGAAGATTGTAGCAGGACCGCATTTAAGCAAGGCTACCTAGGCTGTAGCCTAGGGGCCCGCACCACAACCCTGGGCGCCCACCTGGGCCGGTAGTAGAGATAAAAAAAAAGGGTCGCCCATAAATTTTTTGGGCTGCATTTAAGCATCCACAGGGACCCCCACCTAGGCCAATGTCAAGTCTATCTTTTGGAGGTGGGGGAACATCAACATAATTACTGGGTGAGGATATAAATATTATAAAACATATTTTCAGAAAATTTAAGTAAGAAAATTATATTATATGTGTAATATGCTCTATACTTCAAAGCATATAATTAGTTTGGACATACAATCCTCTATTTTATGAATACTTTCAATACTTTTTACATCATACTAACAGATTTTAACATCATAAAATGTTCTGTACAGTATTTAATCTGATATTTTTAAATAATAATCACCAAAAATAATTTTCTGAAGTCACAAGAAAGATAACTTCATCTTCATAAATTAGTGCACCTAAGATAACTATTGAAAATCATTAACAGTGATTTGCTACATTTGGGAACTTAACAGAAATTTTAGTGTTATTACTTACTTCAAGAAATACATTTTAGCAAATAATTTTATTTATATAAATAAAAAAATTGTACGTCACACTTTACATCTTAGCTACCATATTCACAATACAATCCATTTCAAATAATTTATTACTTTCTGTTTGTATTATCTCTTACAGATCAAATCTAAACTCTACAGAAACATCATTGATGGCAGAATACAAATGTAAATTTGGCTACAATTTGGTAAACAGTAGTAACAATAGATTAATATGCAGAAATCGGAAGTGGATTGGAGCAATCCCAAAATGTTTGCCTGGTAAAGCTTATAACTCTACAGAAAAATTGTGTGAAAATGAGAGAGGAGGATGCGATCAGATGTGTGTACAGACACACGAAGGTGTTGCCTGCTCTTGCTTCAAGGGATTTACATTGTATGGAAGTATATGCAGAGGTAGGATCTGTTTGAAATGGATTTTCACTAACAAAAAATATAAAATCGTTAAAATTATGTATCTGTTTTTGAGCTTCAGTGAAATTTGTGTGCATCAGGATTATGTAGTTTGGGATGTACTGTTTGTAAATCAGTAAGTGCAGATAGAATGAAGGTAGTAGATCACTTACTACAGCTGAAACCTTTGTGATTGAGTATGGTAATAGAACATTTCCAGTCTTTTGGAACACAACAAATCTGAACAATTTTTTATGGCACAATATGATTTACAACATTTATTGCTGGATTTCAATTTTCTTAACTTACACACTCCATAATAGTCTTTGAATCTATATATAATTTCCTAGTCTTTATTTACATTGGAAAGTAGATGCTATTTCCTCAACAACAAGTACACCTGACTGACACACAGTCACAATATCAACTATACAATGTTCAGACAGGAAACACGGTTCAAGGTCACTCTACTCTATCCCCACTCCCCAGCCCCTAAAGGCGAAGGGGAAACAGCTGCCGCGCATGCGCAAACATCACAACATAAATGGTACGATATGTTGCACCTAATTTGATGATTCTTCAGTAAAATTGAGCATGTCAACTATTTGTCATAACAGAAATGAATGAATCATATGTCATAGAAATTGTGTATTTACCAACTACAATTTCATACGTTAATAAAGATAAAAATTATTTATATATCAATGACTAAAACTTACTGCTTACAGTTATAAGTTTTAGTTTTAAAAGTTGGACAAGACATTTCGAGGATTAAATCCAATTTTTAGATATGTTTCCCAGTGGAAGGTAACTCTCGAAACACATCTTTTAAATTTTGAAATGAAAGTGATATTGACTCGAAGTGATAGTTTTTGTTAACAGAAATTGTTGATATAAATAATAGCCAGATTCCACACCATTTCATAAGGTATGAAGTAGATATAGCTGAAACAGAGTAAGAAATGACTTATAAAGCAGGCACGCTGTCTTCATCTTCACTGTGGCTTCCACTGGAACTATCATCGGTCTCCTCACATAAATTTACTGTAATTTTTTCAAGTGTTTTTTTTTTTTTTTAAATTATACGAATCAAAAATAATTGTTATAGACTATCACCTAATGTAACAATTATCTGATGCCATTTCACTTACAGCGTTTTGTATAACAGTGTATTGGAATAAACACGACTATACTGCTACAAATGACAATGCCTGTAGGCAGCAGTATGCTCGGAGAAGAAGGCATCTGGAGGGGGTGGTGAGGTGAAGTGAGGTGCGGGGCGAGGGCACATGACCTTGGCATGCCAGATGAGAGCGAACATAGTTCAATCGATTTCTTAATATTTATACCTTTTGGCAAATCTTTGGTAATTTATTCCTCGTGTTTACACACAACCATCTGAATGTCCTATCCCCCACTTTATTTTCGTAACATAGCCATAGCAATTTCTAGTTTCAGCATTAATAGTTTCAATAATAGCAAAATATTTTTCGTGTTAACATCCTTCCTGTTATTTACACTTCGTTGTTTCTTACAAGCCCAGTGAACCTGCTGCTTATTGTATTACGCTGACATCTTACCATCCTCTTCATCATCCTCAACATCTGTAATATAACCTAAATTTTGTTTTTAAATCACCAAAATTTGTTTAGACATCTATTTTATTGCAAAACAAGTTTCAAAGTTATTTTCTTACAGTTTGCTAGAGATTTGTTGAAGTTAACAGTAATATTCAGTAGTAACAATTGTAAACAATGCTGCTATAATTTTTTAATGGAAACTGCTGCACTCATTTTCAGAGGTTTAGTAGGTCCTAAGAATCAAAACAAAGTTGGACACTTCACAGGTAGAAAATTATACTGAAAAGATATCAGATTTTGAAAGTTGCATCAACTATATTTTATAGAAGTCGAATTAAATACTTAAAAAATTCCTAAGCTCTTAGTTTTCAAGCTACAAAGATAATTTATAGCCCAAAAGATGTATTAAATTTAGTAGCATATTCTGTGAAAGTTTGAAATTTATAGATTAAGGTTAAGAAACGTTTTGTAAATTTTTGTACAAAACGTCATGGTTTCATAAAGCAGTTTTTTTTTTTTTTTTTCAGGTAATACATTTTAGCTAAATTCAGAAAGCAGAATTTTTCCTGAGTACAATGCACTAATTTTTATGAAAATCCATGTGATACTTTGGCCAGAATAGAAAAAAATAAAGTAATCATAATTTTGAGAGAAATAACCACTCCCTATTTTAAGAATCTGCTGAGATAAATTTACAACAAATAACTAAGATTTTTGAGACAATAGAAAAGCGTCTAAAGAGCAATCATAGCAGTTGATTGCTATGATCTTGAAGATCATGTAGAAAATTTTATGTGGAATCATTTAAAATATATTTCAGCTTTGTAGCTTTAATACTTTTGGAGATATTGATTTTTGAATGTTTGCATTATGCATTGAAATACGTTAAATGATAGTAGACAGGCCGGTTCATACATTAAAAGATAAGGAAAAATTTACAGATCACTTAAAACTAGATTCAGCATTGTAGCTTAAATATTCTGAACATGAGAGCAAATTCAAGATTTACCACTTAAATAATTTTTTAAGACTAAACCATGAGAGATAAGAATTTTTTTATAGGTATCAAATTTGACATTTACACATTGGTCTAACTCATATAAAAATTTCAGATAGATGTGTAGATAATTAAGGCTTCATGAGAGATAAAATCCCCAGAGTTCTGACTTTATCAGCCCATCTCCTATAACTAGTTTGGGAACTGCGCTTAATGAGTCTTTAGAAATTACTTTAGTGTAAGGGTGACATAGTTAGGCATCCATCTTAAAATTTTCAAAGCATAGTGCTGTAGGGCAGACTCGCTCTCAATGTTGCTGAACATTTATCAGTTATGTGTTATAGGGAGTTGACGGCAACTTGTATCATGGTTCAAAGCTATTTGGAAAAGATGATCTGATGCTTGAGATTGGCCATCATAATTAATGTAAATTTTGAAGAATACAGTGACTTTAAATTTATCTGGAAGTCTACAGTGAACTTTATTCCAACTATACCTTCTCTAGTTGAGGTTATCAGCTAGATGGCAACCATGATACTAACTTAACAATCTCTCCTTAGGCCACGTAAATGGTCATAATTCAGGACTACGCTTGTATACTCTAACTCCGGTGTCAAGACTAGTTTCTGACACTTCCTAGTGTGGTGTCAAGGTTTCAAGACTACATTTGTCTGTTATAAACATTTACTCTAACAATCTTATCATCTATTTGAAATATTAACACTTCTTCTTCAATATACTAGTGCTCTGTCTCCAAACCTTCCATCCTTTATCTTGGCTGTATTTTTCTGATTCCCTTATATTCACCAAAACTGCCTGATGATTATTTATTCTTTTACATAGTGATAATTAAGCTTCGTTGGAAAGAAATGTAGCATTTGCCTCCTTGTTCTTGAATAAAACATCACTTCCTCACTTTGGTATTTACATATATCTTATTTTTCTTAACACCACTACCCTTTCAGTTGATGTGTGGTATATGTAAGTAACCATGTACTCACCTACTGTGGATGTTATAAACATATTGCTTCATCTTCCCAAATTAGGATTTACTCTCTGTTTTTCCAACACATCCTCATTCTACTCACTTCCCCCCCCCCTCCCCCCATTTTGCTAAGTAGCCAAGACTAATTATTTCTTCTGTGAATTCCAACAAATTGTAATAGCTTTTATTAGCTATTATGAATCAACCAACTCATACTCTATCTGTATTGTACACATAGTAATTCTCAGGGAAACTTCCTTTACCTATCACTCCTTTCTTTGACCAAGATTCAATCACTATAATTACACTAGTTCTTTCAAATCCATTTGGACCTTCACTGTTTTATCACCTCCACCAGCATCCCCAGTATCAGCATTTACACTCTCCCGTATTTGTAAATCAATGCTGCTTTGATAATCTGTGATCTGCCATGAAGTTTTAAGTTCTTTCTCTTCTCCCTCAGGAAATGGGCTAAATTTTTAAAGTTGTGGCTATTCTTTGGTAATGAGTCAAGCAGATAGTATTACTATATAGTGACCTTGACTGATATGACAATGACTGGAATTAAAAACATCTTGATTACTTTAAATGGCAACAATATTTCCAGAGAGTGTGGATTCATCAGTTTCCACCATTGGGTGAAACAGTAACTATGAACAGTTATCTTAAACCTATAGGGATCAGAAAAAAATGTAAAGAGATAGAGGAATCTTTTTCTAAAGAAAGTAGAGTTGATTCCAACAGAGCAATAGTTTCAAAGAAGGTGTCGGATGATTCTCTTTTTTAGGTAAGGGTGTTAGGGAATGGAATGAGTTACCAAGAGAAATGATGAATAATTTGCCAAAAACATTGAAAGAATTTAAAGTTAAAATTTGTAAAGGGTAAATGTAGGTGGATGCAGAAAAGGGCGAAGATGGGTGTTTAGGGAAATTGCCACTGCAGCATGTGCTCCATTGAAATTTAATTTAATTTAAAAAATAATAATTTAAGAAATAATGAAAGATTTTGGCAATTATGAAATTACTGCATACTTTCTATTTTACTTGGGTTACTCTTAAATTAAAAGAACCCAGTAGAGTCATATATGTTAAAAGATCTGGAAAATTATAAGGAATGTTTTGGTACTAGAATCATCATGAGGGAGTAGGAACTTTCGAAGTAATGTGAGATTTTGTGTTTTGTAGCTTTAAACATTAATATCTCCTAAACTAGTCTCCTAAATAAGTCCTCATGGGATGAAATCATGAGAAAAAGACAGGAGGGCGAGACGAACATGTAAAATCACAAAAACAAACAAATTGATATGAGTCTTAATCATGTGAGAGGCGAGACATACGGCAGGGGGAAAGATGTGGCGACATCCCAACCCGCCACATGAATGAAGCACAGGCGCAAAACGCTCGGTAGTGGTAGAATTGCTGGGAGGGGGGATAAGCTTGACCAGCGATAGAAATGAAACAAAATAATCTTTGTGTAGCATAATTCAAAAAGTTATAATTTTATTTAGATTGGTTATAGATGAAAATAAAGGGAGATAGAAATATATATACAAAAATATATATATATATATATAAAATGAATAGATGAAATGTACATTTATAAGTATCTGACTGTAAAATGAAATGAGAGATAGCAAGTGACGGGTTTAACATAGGTTTAGGCCAGGGGTGTGTCTGGTGTCAAGAATATGTTTGTAGGCTAGTTCCCATCAGCGGAATTCTAAAGGGGTGGTAGTACTCTAATAGCACTTACTGTGAAACAGGTTTTGAGGTTAATATAATAAAATTTCCTTACGGCATTAATGCTGCATTAAAATACTCATGTTTCTTCTTCTTCCTGACGTTTCAACCTCGGCTTAGGTCTTCATCAGGGGCCATCTGCTCAATGTGCTACAGATTGTGATCAGCTGGAGACTGGCATTGCTGGTTGTTTACAAATTTGTACTGCCGATCGTTTAACAATACCAATTATCCAACGATATGCTTTTTACAATTTAATATCTGTGAGTCCAGAGTTAATTATTTATTTAACATGCATTATAAGACAGACTATAGAACTTGTTAGCCACCTGAACTTGGAACACGGTGAAACGAAATATACTAAGTGGAACTCCAGTTTCCCTCTCTTCTACAGCCTGCCTAAAATCCACAAAGCCGAGATGCCTCTCCGACCTTTTGTGAATGCCATAAATTCACCTACATATGGATTAGCAAAATTCCTAGCGAAAAAATTAGAAACACTGATGGGATGCACAGAGACTTATATATGAAATATATATATATATATATATAAAAAATTAAGAAGATTAATTTATCTGACGATAACTTGTTAATAAGTTTGGACATCATGTCATTGTTCACAAACATATCTCTGAACAACATGATGGAAATAATATATGAAGAATTCACTGTGAAATGGAGGCCCATCTTCAAACATTGTCTGACCTCTACTTACTTTCAGTGGAACAATGAATTTTACAAACAACAAGAAGAGTGCCAATGGACAGCCCTGTGTCACCCATCATAGCAGACTTTTTTATGGAAAAATTTGAAAAGAAAGCCATTGAGACTGCAACAAAGAAACCACCCATTTGGCTAAGATATGTAGATGATACTTTTGTGATATGGCCTCATGAGGAAGAAGATTTGAAACAGTTCTTCGATCACATCAACAGTATCCATCCAAAAATCAAGTTCACAATTGAGTGCGAAAAGAATGGTCAGCTGGCTTTCCTAGATGTTTTAGTGTAAAAGCGCTCAGGAGGTAGGCTTGGACACACAGTATTCAGAAAACCAACCCATACAGACAGGTACCTCCACATTTTATCACATCATCACCCATCACAAAAACGAGTCTTGATTAAAACACTGTTCTGCAGGGCACAAAGAATCGCGGACGAGGAACATCTAATGAACAAAAAAGAACATCTTAAATTAGCACTCAAAGGTAATGGCTATGGGTCTAATATTATAATAAATGCAATGACAACCAAGCAAAAGAAAACCTGTGAAGACCAGAAACAAAAAGCCGTACTGCCATATGTGAAAGGTGTCTCCAAAAAATTGGAAGAATTTTTATGAAATCTAAATATTCTACCCATATTTAGAAGTGGAAACAAAGTGAAAAAAATACTGTGGACGGCCAAAGATTGATTGTCTCCTTTACAAAGAAGTGGAATTTATGAAGTACCCTGTAATTGCTGAAAGGTATATATAGGCAAAACCAAATGAGCCATAGCAGTGAGGATACGTGAACATAAGAGTCACACTCATCTGAGGCATCCCATGAAATCTGCTATTGCTGAACACCAGATGGAAGAATAACATGAAATACTGTGGAAATATACAAGAGTGCTAGATAAACCGTAGGTTTTCTCCAAAGAAAAGTAAGAGAGGCTATTAAAATATTCAAACAGCCTAACAATCTCAACAAGGATGGTGATTATGGTCTTAGCCAGGCTTGGAAATTCATGTTAAATAAATAATTAACTCTGAAATCTGGACGATATTAAATTGTAAAAAGCATATCGCTGGATAATTGATATTGTTAAACAATCGACAGTACAAATTTGTAAACAACCAGCAACGCCAGTCTCCAGCAGATCACAATCTGTAGCAGATTTGGCAGATGTCCCCTGATGAAGACCTAAGCCGAAGTCGAAATGTCGGGAAGAAAAAGAAGTAGGAGTGTTTTAACGCAACATCAATCCCGTAAGCAAATTATATTATATTAATATGACGGCTGCGAAAACAACAAAATATTTTATAGGTGTTGAGGTTATTCGAATTTTGTAAGTTTGCATGAATTGTCACTGGATGGTCTGGGTTGGAAGTATAAACTGTTTGCTTATGGCTATTCATCCTGTAGGATAGTTGTTGGGTGGTGAGACCAATGTAAGAGGCAGTGTAATGGAGGCAGGTGAGTTGGTAAATAAGATGAGTGGTAGCACACGTAGCATGTCAAATATAGGGAAATATTCGCCTGTGACAGGATTAGAGTAAGTGGTGGTGGCAGCGTGCATGCTGCAAGTTTTGCAGCGGGGTCTGTTACAAGGGAAAGGTCCCTGTGGAGGTCTAGGAGAGTTGGTAGGAAAATACTTGTGGACCAAGATCTTATTCAGATTGGGTGGTCTGCTAAAGCAAGTGCTGGGAGCAGTGCATAGGATTTTGGTAAGGAGTAGGCACATTTCAGGGAAGGACCATAGGAAATCATACCCACAGCAGAGTGTCTGGTTGACAGATTCCAGGCCAGGAAAGAACTGGGTGACAAGTGTTGGTCCACAGTCAGTTTTAGGAGGTGCAGAATGAGGGTTATGGGTGATGGCATGGGAAATTTGTTTTTCCACGAGATCATGGGGGTTTTGGTGGGAAACAAGGGCTTGTGATAGTTTTTGGGAGTAACTGGAAATTGATTCTTGATTGGAACAGATTGCAAGGCCGTTTGGGAGGTAACGTTTGATGTGGGGTGACAACTGTCAAAGTATAGGTATTGTTGTAAATTGGTTGGTTTGATGTGTACTGAGGTATGGAGGGCCCCCTGTCGTAGGGTGATATCTACATCAAGGAAGTTGATACAGGTGTGGGAATATGACCATGTGAAATTAATGGAGTGATATTTATTGAGTGAGTTGAGGAAGTCTAGGAGGTGGTCCTCCCCGTGGGTCTAGATCATAAATATATCATCTATGTATCTGAACCACATGAGGGGGCAGTTCTTCAGAAAAAAAGATTCCAAATGGCCCAGGAAGTGGTTGGCATAGGGTTTCCATGGCAGTACCACGTATCTGGTGATAAATCTGGGAGTTGAAGGAGAAATAGTTTTTGGAGAGGATAAAGTTGGCTAAATATGTGAGAAAGGGTGTTCTGGGAAGGCTGTTTGGAGGGCGCATAGCCAGGAAGTGTTGAAGGGAACTAAGGCCTTTAAGGTGGGGAAATTGGTGAACAAGGAGGTTACGTAAATTGGAAGCAAGGAGGGAGTCTGGTGTTAGAGGACTGGGGACTTTCGAAAGACGCTCCAAAAAATATGGGATGTATTTGATGTAAGAAGGAAGATTCTGCACAAAGGTTAGAGGTGTTGATCCACCAAGGCTGAAATCCGTTCAGTGGGGGAACCATAGGCTGCAAGTATAGGTCGTCCCGGATTGCCAACCTTATGTATCTTGGGGAAAAGGTATAAGGTAGGTGTGCAGGGATTCTGAGGGGTGAGAAGGGATAAGGATTGTGAAGAAAGACCTTGTAAGGAGCCCAAGAGGTCCAGGAAGGAGCGAATTTTATGGCAGTTGGAAGAAGTGGGATCTATGGCATGTGGACCCACTACATAAAAAAGGTAACAAATCAGATGTAAACAACTATAGAGGGATCTCCCTCCTACCAGTCACATACAAAATTCTTTCAGCCTGTATTTTGAAGAGAGCACAAGAGTAGTAAGAACCAAAATTGGCAGAATATCAAGCAGGATTCAGACCAAACAGGTCATGCCCTGAACAAATTTTCAACCTCAAAATTATAATCAAAATGTGAGCCCTCAGACAAAAACCCCTAGTATGCACATTTGTGGATTTCAAAAAGGCATACGACTTAATAGACAGGCCTTCACTATTCCAAATTTTAGAACTTGATCAAAAAACACGAGAACTCATAAAACAAACACTAATTGGCACTAAATCTAAAGTAAAATTCATGGGAAAAATTTCAGAACCCTTTGACATTCAAACAGGTATGAGATAAGGCGATGGGAACTCTCCTCTTCTGTTCAGTGTCGTTCTAGACAAGGTTATTGAAGAGTGGGAGTAAGAACTCAAGAAATGTAAGTGTTGTAAACCAATTCCACTTGGCTTTCCCCAAAACAACCTCTATATAGCATACCTTGCTTTTGTGGGTGATTTGGCGATACTAGCAGAATATGAAGAGACTGCCATCAAACAGCTTGAGACACTCAAAGAATGTGCAGAAAAAGTGGGATTACAAATCTTATTTGAGAAAACTGATTTCATATGTTCAAAGACGGAAATAGCAAGTTTGAGAATAAAATATACTGTAAAATCAACAGGGTCCCATACTTTAAATACCTCGGAGAATTCATCGAACTGACAGACCTTGAGAAAATCTCGCAGCAAAATCGCCTCCAAAAAGTAAAAAAAGTGTTAGGGTTAGTCCAAAATCTCTACAACAAACAATCTATGTCAAGATAGATGAAAATTTGGCATTACAACACAGTCATAAAACCAAGAGTCCTCTATGCAAGTGAAACATTAACACTTAACAGAAAACATGACCTTGAAGAAATTAAAAAAGTAGAGAGGAAAATCTTAAAAAATTCTAGGAGCAAGACTCACTAAAAATGGTCAATCAATCAAAACAATAGAAAAGTTTTCAAACATCGAAATTGGCATCAAGAAAAGGCAAATAAAATTCTGTGGTCACCTTAAGAGATTACCAGAAAGTCAATTGACAAAAATGATAATAGATTATGTAAGTTCACTTCAAAATCCAAAACCTTGGATGAATGAAATTTGGAAGGATCTTAAAAGTACAAGCATAGGAGGAACAGACATCTTAGAAAGAGACACCTTCAGACACAAAGTAGACAAATGGGAAGTTATAACTGAGCAACCAAAACAAAAACAATACAGACCAAAGTGGTTGGAAGAACGCAATCAAGCTTTCTCGGAAAGAATGAAAGCCTATTGGAACAATAAGAAGAACTTGAAGAAAACTTGATTCGGTCATTTGCTTACCGTCTTCCATTTAATGGGAGAATTCGCCAATAATAATAATAATAAAATAAATAAATAAAATGAAACACAGTTTTATGAATATTGTTTTCATGGATATAATTTTTCATATGATTTACTGATTGAAAAATAATGTAAATATCAACTAAAATAAAAATTCAATAGCATTTTGGATTGTGAACAAACAATCAAAGATAGTCAATACACAGAAATGGCAAATTTTGTCAGCAATACACGTAGAAGAATTGGGAGTAGTACACAAAACAAGAGAGGTGATCGTGACCACAAACTAGAACTTGATTTCAGGTTTAAGTGGGACAGAAAATTTTCTTTAGTAGGTAATGATGTTAGAAAATTACTGTGAAAATTGCTGATCAATTTACCTGAAAAAGTGACAGAATGTATGATAAACATGAATAAAATTAAAAGTGAGGTAGAAGGTCAATTACCACTACAGAATGTGCTATATTACAATTGAATAAATTAAACCTTATCTGAATTCTCAAAGAAATAAAACCTGAAAGATGGCTAATACAATACCTAAATTATTGGATAAACAACAATATGACTTGTGAAAGTTTTTGGCACAGTTATTTTATCTACGCCTCACAGTACTGAACAGTTTTAGTAATGAAAAACAGCAACTGGGGTGGTTCCTTCAAAATGCCATGGACTAATTCCTTCCCATTCCTTGACTCCAGTCCTTTCCCACCTCTAATGGCATTGATGTCAATGATGCATTCAGCCATAAAGGGGGGTGGGGGGAAGCAGATTTCATTCTGATGGTATAAAAGCTGTTCCTCATATTTTATGGGCATTTACTGACCTATACCAATGTAGACGAGAAACTGACTTGAGCAGCTCCAACAGTAATACCATGTAATCATTTCTGAAAAAACTAAATTTATTATTATTATTAATTTCAATTGTGATGGAGCTAATGCTCTGATGGCAGTTCCCCTAGTAATGTAACTGCCGCTTTTTATATTGTATTATTATTATTATTATTTTATAAATGGTGTGTTAAATTCCTCTCCCATTAACTTTACAAATTTTAAATTTAAATTCCTTCATCGTTTCTGGTAAATTATTCATCACTTCACTTGGTAATTTGTTCCAATCACTGACATCCAAACAAAACAAAACAAAATCCCACACCCTTATGCATGAAATCAAGCACCATCTTGTGTTCATGGTTGCCTTTCCCCTTCCATGCACTATTCTTAATTCTTTGACCAATATCCCTTGAAGCCCCATCACCATCATATGCCCTGTACATTCCCAGCACTCTCTTCACCCTCCTCCTTTCCTCCATTGATACCAAATCATTTAGCTCCTTTATCATATCAGTTAAGAATGGGTCCTGCAATAAGTTGCACCAACAAATCTAGTTGCTCTTCTTTGCACACCCTCCAACACCTGTATTTGATAATCATAATGTGGATCCCAAACTACACAACCATATTCAACCAATCATCTGACCAATATTAATTTAATTAGATTTGTACATTAAATGTGTCTATGCCATACGGAGGACATACGTTTTTCCCCAGTTGATCCTTATACTGATGTTTACATCACACATAAAATAGTTTTATGCATGCTAATTTAAAATACCTGCATTTTTACTAATTTTGTATTTACCTGTCTTTATTTTTCTGTTGTTCTTATTTTTATACTTCAGACTTATAAAATAAGTAAATGTCTCCACAAAAGTATTCTTCATACCTACCATGATTTTATTATTAATAATTGTGAGGGACGATATTTCCTGGTTGCAATTTTTCCACACATATACTGAATTTTATAACTCAATGTTATTTGTACAGTGAGTTTGGAAAGAATAGATACTTAACTGCAGGCATACATTACTGGTAACATAAATGTTTATGTGGAGACCAATGATGATCATGTTCCAACCCATTCACAAAAATCAACTGTTCTCAGCATAAATTGATCCCCTATTTCACTATTGCTTGCCTATTATGCATATATCCACAAATGCAAATGTCATGATGAATTTCTTTTTAACTCTAGGTCTTTATTTTTTAATCCCTTCAATTTCACTTTCAATCTCTCTGTATAAAAACTTCTCGGGTTTCAAGTCAAGTCAAAATTGAATCATCTGGCGATGTTTCAGAAGCTTGCAATGATTCCATTGTCAAGCCCTGCTTAACATTACTGAAGTCAGCTGCAATTCTTGTGCTCTGAAACACTTCTGCAAGCACCAGAATTGTACTTTTCCATCAGATCTGTCACAGATCACCCCCTATCCTGCTTTACAGAGCGGGCAAGTCTCCGACCTCCACGTTCTGTTATGTGGCATGGGTGTCAATCACATTGTCACCTACTCTTAGTTTTATGGTCCTTCAAATACTTTCCATAGATGCTCGCTACAGTAGCAACCAGACTCTCAATTTCGGAGATACTCGTTCCCAGGTGGTAATCCCACGAACTGTTGGCCCATGATTTAAGAGAATTTCATGACCTGTGCTTAAATATCTGCTGTCAGATAGCTCTGGAAGTGTACCAAGGACTTGTAGAATTTATGCTATGCCGAATTGCTGATGTATTGTGTTCAGAAGATGGACCAATATGCTAGAATGTAGGTGGTCATAATGTTTTGACTGATAAGTGCTTACGGGTACCAGCCAGGAGTGGAGGGGAAAGCATGTGGAGGGGCAGTCTATTTGGGCCCTGCTCTCTTGGTGATGTCATGATGGGGTCACTTCTATGCGCTAATATGGCTCGACCCCATTTGGCATGCAATAATCCAATTACTAGCTTTCAGATTTGGCTTAAATTGAGGCCCTGATTGTGATTAATAACATCATTACCAAGCCTAATCACAATCACCTCCTACACATCACTGTCCCAGACATTATTTGTATAACAAAGGAGTGTCATTTTGTTGAAGCTTGGCTTGTGCCCATTGTCAATGGCATGTTCGGTTATAGCAGATTTTTCTTTTTGTCCAAGTTTAAAATATCTGCTGTGTTCTTTGTGTCTTTCATTGATCGTCCTTAAGGTTTGTCCTATATGAGAAGTACCACATTCACAAGGAAATTTGTAGACTCCAGGAGTCTGAAGATTGAGACCATCCTTTGGAGTTCATAACAGCTATCCAATTTTTGGTGGAGGCTGAAAAATCGAATGTATGCTCTGTTAGTTGAGCAGCCTAGCTATTTTTTATGTTATTGCTCCACAGAAAGGTAAGAAGGAACACAGCTTGTCCCACTCTCTGTCATCTTTTTGGTTTTGGTTTTTCTTGGAATGGTTGCTCATCGAATTTCCGTAGTGCCATAACCATTGGCGTGAAACACGCGTTCCAGATGTTGCAGTTCCTCCTGTAAATGTTCATTATCAGACAGCAACTTTGTCCTATTGACAAGTGTATTCAGCACTCCTCTTTTCTGAGAAGGATGGTGGAAACTTAGATCATTAAGGTAACAATCAGTGTGTGTAGGTTTCCTGTAAACATTGTGCCCTAACCTTCCATTTGGCTTCTGACACACTAGAACACCTAGAAGAAGTAGTGTTCCATCCCTTTTGATTACTACCATGAACCTGACATTGTGATGAATCTCATTAAGATGGTTCACAAATTCATTTAAGACTGGTATTTCATGAGCCCATCTGAGGAACATATCATTGACAAATCCGTAAAAATATCCAGGCTTAAAAAGGAGCCGTGTCAAGGGCTACATGATAAAAATGTTCCATATAGAAGTTAGCTACTGTTGGAAACAACAGAGACCCCATAGCCATGCCATCTGTTTGCTCATAGTATTTGCCCTGGTACACGAAGTACGTGGACCTGAGGATGTGTCTAAATAACTCCACAAGATTCTCATCAAAATGTTCACTAAGAAGTTCAACAGTCTCCGTTAAAGGCACCCATGTAAACAAAGGACATAATGTCCAAGCTGACCATAATATCATCACATTCTAACCTCACTGCTTTAACCATCTCCACAAAGGCAGCAGAATTCTTGACATGACATACACATTGACCGACCAATGGATTTAACAAACGAATGAAATATTTAGTCAACCTGTGCGTCAGGAAATACTGTTAAATTCCTATCTTCTTCAACAGCTCTCTGCAGGATGTTCTATTGCTAACAGCACAAATAATTTTTATTATTCATTTCTGGGCTCTGTGAACTTCGTCTCGTTGAGAATATTGTTGCATATGACACTGAGGAGAGAAAATAAGCAAAATAAACTCGTTTCTTCGTACAGGGATAACATATAGCTGAAATTTTATGAATTTCAAATGTGAATGCACCCAATCACTTCAGTAAGTCAGAGGCAAGGGAAAATGTAGGTGGGTGCAGGAAAGGGACAAGATGGATGTGTAGGGAAATTGCCATTGGGGTGTGCGCTCCATCACAATTTAATTAAATATTATTATTATAACTTAAAAATTTCACACTTTCTGCCTGTTAATTATACTTGGCTGAAAAATTTGTATGTACATTTGGTGTTAATCTTTGCACACAGTAATTGCATTTATTGAATTTTATCAAAGCTCAATTGTGCCAAATTATTAATATAGTCAAAGATATAATTTTAAATATGTTCAGATGAGAAATGTGAACTTTTTTTTATTCTTGTGCTTGTATCATCTGCAAAAAGGAAAAAATGTTGAGTATTCTGCTGAACTTAAGGGTAGATAATGTATGTACAGTAGAACTCCAATTTATCCGAACTCCGATTATCCGAATCACTGAATATCTAAATCACTTAAAGCAGTCACATTAAGACGTGAGTGGAATAAGTTGAAAGGCATATCAACTGAAGAAGAGGAGGAAAAGAAGAAAAAGGAAAAAAGGGCTCAAGAAAAGGAAAGGGAAGAGATAGGAGAAGATGGGGATGACATGTCACTTGAGGAATTCACAAACATTCTTTTGAAAATTCCTGGATGTTCAGAAGTTAGCTGAAGATTTAGGAGAGTGGGTGGTGTGTGATTCGTCAGACCCTGGGTATGAAATTCTGAATGATGGTGTAGTTATTGAAAGTGTGAGAGAAGAAAATGTCGAGGAAGAAGATGACCTTAATGTTGAAGTTGAAGCAAACACGGGACCATCAGCTTGTCAAGCATTTGCCAGCCTTGAAACTGCGTTGAAATGGATGGAGCATCAGCCCAAATATGACCACATGCAACTTCTCACTGTCAAGTGGATGCGCGACTTGGCTGCCCGAAAACAAATGAATACAGTCAAACAGCTTACTTTGACCAAGATGTTCAGCTAGCAATGACTTTTATTTACAGTACAGCACTTGTAAGTGTGCTTAATATGTAAATGTGTTGCTTTTTCATTTAATTAATTAAAACCCATTTTAATTTTTTTTATATATATTTTTTTCTCATTTTCAACATACAAACACTAACTAATTGAAATAGATTCTTTTTTATGGAAAAATCCAATTAACTGAATTTTTGATTCTCTGAATGGGGTCCGGTACCAATTGATTCAGATAATTGGAGTTCTACTGTATATAAAAAACAATAGTGGGACGAATATGGAACCCTAAGGTACACCACATCTGATGACCCATCACTCAGAAAACAGTGAACAATATTACACAGCATAAGTATGTTCGAGTGACACTTTCTGTTTTCTGTTCAAAATGATGGAAGAGTTATTTATTTACAGTACCATGACACCATAATAATTTAATGTTTGTATTACTGTTTAATGATCTACAAAGTCAAATGCTTTGGATGTCACAAAAAATTACTACAGGCAGTAATTTATCATTTATTTCTTCTAAAATACTAACATTAACACCAGATTCATTAAACTTTAATTGTAAGTACACCAGAGTCCTGCTAATCCAAACCCAGTAATCTGAACGTTCGGTTAATCCAAACATGGCAAAAAATTAGTCTAAGTATGAAAAAGGGTAAAAGAATTAAAACACAGTTCATGAAAATAGTTCATACTGTATTTAATTGTGCGGTTAACTGCTGTACATACACACAATTTTAGTTTACACAGTACAGTACACAAGTATTAGAAAAATTATCAAGGAAACATTAAGTTTAAACAGTGCATAACAATGAAAGGAAAACTATCAAAGTTATGATATAGTTACAATGCTTACAAGCGCCCACTTTATTCCTACTTTTTAGAAGACAAAAACTCAGTCATTGTTTTTTGGTGTAATGAAGACAGTCTGTTAAATGACACAAAGTTGCGCCATCTTCTCATAAACATTAAATCAGCAGGTGTTGCAGTGTCCTGTTGCACCAAATAGTGTAGCGTGAGATCAAGAGCTTCTGCTGTGTACTGTATAGTACCAGCTCCCCTTTGTCACATTCCACCTCATTGTCACTTCAACACAACACTCCACTTCTACCTGGTCTTGAGTCACAACAGACACTAAATCAACGTCAGTAAGGTTCCCCAATCTTGTATCATCTGTTGCCATGCATTCATCTATATCTGCTTCACAGGCTTCTTCACATCCAGGGATTGTCTGTACCATTTGTAGTAGATTCTCCTCTTCATTTTCAACTGGGGTGTCCTGAAATTCAAGATATGCCCACAGTTTTCTGCAAGAATTTCTCAGAGTGTTTTGGAAAATATTCTGTCATGTATCAGTGGCCCTTCACATTGGTTGTTTTTAATTTTGTCAGCTAAAGGAATGTTACCATCTTGGATCAGCATTCTTAAAAATTATTTTCTGTAAATCAGTTTTAATGTTTGTAGTATGCCCCAGTCCATCGGCTGTAGAAGTGATGTAACATTCGGTGACAAAAACTTCGCCACAATTTCTCCATCACATAATTCCTCAGTGCTGCAGTGAGACAGCGCATTATCCGTCAAAAGGATAGCATGGGGAGGCAAATGATTTACCTTAGAAAACCGTTCGAATAGAGGGAACAAACTGGTCGTGAAACCATTCTTTGAACAGCTTACCATCCATCCATGCTTTTTCTGGTTGCAATAATATACGGGCAGGGACTTCATGTTGCAGTTTTTTAAAGCTCTGGTACTAACAGATTTGCCGATCATCATTAAAGGCAGCTTGTGATTACCAGCAGCATTGCTGCACGCTAATAAAGTCACATGATCTTTGCTTATTTTAAAGCCAGGAGCTTTGACTTCTGTTTAGATTCAGAGTTTAAAAGTGCTTTATTATTAAGAAAATGTTTATGAAAGTTATTTACTATATAAATTATATGTCATTCTAAATAGTTTTGGTGGGGTTATAAATATATAACACTTTTTTTTTCTAATTGCAATAGAGTGCAGTAGCAATTTCCCTACGCACCCATTTTCCCCCTTTCCTGCTTCCACCTACATTTGCCTTTTACAAATTTCAACTTTAAATTCTTTCAACGTTTTTGGTAAATTATTCATCATTTCTCCTGGTAACTTAATGATAAAGCACGTAGAAGACTGTATAAACTGAGAAGTCATTGTAAAAATAGTGACCTTGTTTGTTATTGTCATATTATTGCAATATTTGAAAGTGATGGACTTACTACCTTTCCACATCATTTTTAAAATGAAAATAATATTTTAATGTATTTAATTTTGACAGTAGTATTCTTTGTATCATAATGATAACATAGGAAATATTAAGTAAGTGTGGATAATATTTTTTTTTCCAGATGTAGATGAATGTGCATTTTCTAATGGAGGATGTGAATATAAGTGCCAGAACCTTGTCGGCACATTTGTATGTCTGTGTCCTATGGGCTTTAGGCTGGGAGATGACAGCAAAAGTTGTATTGGTAAGCTCTCTTTTGAATATGTGTGTAACTGATAACATATGTATGATTTTAATTGCCTTGTTATGTGAATTTCATCATCTTTTGCCAGGAGAATTTTTTTTAAAAAAGCTGGTCATAAACAAGACTAAGGCTGTGGAAGTCTTTTACAGGATAATTTTCTGACTGTTAGTATTCATGCACATAATGTAAATAGGACAGATATTTAAAGCACTTGCAAATATATCACAGTATATGTGTGTTGTACTGAAATTAATGATCAACAGTATTTTAACACAAGTTTCTTACTGTAGCTAAACTAACTGCACCATGTTAGTCCACAGACTTCATTTACTTTTCAACACAGCATCAATTTTTTAGCACACACTTCCCTCACTATTCCACACACCTTGACTTCCTTGGTTAGTAGTGCAATGGTCCAAACACAGTGACCCCTTTTTTCTATTACCTCCATTATCATATAGTGTTTGCCTCACAATTCTCCCCTTAAAAAAAAATAAAATATTTTAATCATAAGGAGGATAAAGAAAAACTTTGTCTCCTATATTCTCCTTGAAGAAATTAGTGGAGTAAGGCATGGATTATAATGTTACAGTATGATCATCTTTTATCTTGCAGAGAGGAAAGAGTAAAGTATCTGTGTATAACAAAAGTCTTTAACGGTTTGACAGGTTTAAATACAAATTAGGGACCAGGAGAGGTATTGCCTGTTATTAAACCTAACAACAATGTTCACTTGTAGAGTAAACTGTTCTGACACAGGTTTGTGGATTCAGTTATCAGTAACCAACAGCATTACTATTGAACAAAGTCAGTTTAACAAATGCCAGCAAACTACAAATAAACCTTAAAACCATGTTGTCCTTGTTTGAAATAAATCACTTCTAATAAATAGATGAAATGGTCCAGATATGGGCTAGAGTCTAAATACAGACTACTTGAAAGTGGGGGAAGAAGTTATGTGCAGTCACTAGAATTACACCTAAACAGAACTTCAAGACATGGGAGAAGAATAGTGAGCTAATGACCTTGTCCCTGACACACAAGCGTTGGTGCAAATATTTGCTATCAGAAAACTTACTTTTGAGGTGTTCAGAACTTTTCAAAGTGTGTGAAATTTAATTTCTTTCTTTCTTAATTGTTAAGTAAGGTAAATGGCTTCAACATCATCTCACAGTAGATGATCTGAGCTTCATGCAGAACACCTGCCCTGTTTGATTTGTTTGTTTTGTAATAGCTGCTGAGACCATCAACCAGAAGTACTCCATAGTCTAAAAACAAGCTATCATTGGTGGTCCAACAAGAGGCTAACCTCAGTACCACATTAGCCACGTAGCAGGAAGCAGTACCGGATTACCCACATAGCAGGAGTTAGCAAATTCTACAGGCCCTGCATGTTCTGCACTTACTAGGATTCTCAGGAGCCTCCCCGTCAGGGCCATTTGGGCAAAATTTTTTTAGCTCTACTACTGTCCTGGACACTGTGATGCAATGTTCCATATTCGACCCACTATTTTTGATAAGAACTCCAAATGAATGACCAACTCCTCAAGCATCCAAACCATTTAATCCATATGATGTAGCTCTGATCCCACCACTGAAAAGAAAAAGGGCAATTGTGATCACAAGAGTGCCAAGTCTTGCACTATAACTGGATATCCATACAAAGAAGAACTTAAGGAAAATGAGGAGCACACAACCTGAACTACAGTCAGTAGATGGTGAACATGAAATCAGGCACCTCTGCAAAGAAAAAGAATCCAACATCACAAAAAAGCCAAAGGGGAAAACTCAGAAAGAAGAGTTGAATTTGGAAAAAGACCATAGGTTTCCTCCTGACACAATGACAGTGATGAGCTGGAGGTTCCTCTGGGGGATGTATTTTCCGTGATGGCCTCTTCTTTGATGATGTTAGAGAGTAAGTGTGGTTTCAATGCTACAAGTGTGAAGGTTGGACTTGAATGTAAAATGAGGTGTAGATCTGCGACTTCTGCAACTAAAAAATGAATAAAATACTGTTTCATATAAAAGTTCATAAAGTTTATGAACAACATCTGGGTTTTCTTTGTGCAGGTAGCTCATATTTTGACCCACTCAGTCATTTTTTATTTATTTTTATTTTTTAATCATATCAGTTTTTGAATCAGAACAGACCTAAAAAATTGAAAGATGCAAGTCAAGATTAGGATATTACTTGTAATTGATAAACAAACAATAATAAAGTAAAGTCGGGTTATTAGATATTGATGGCACATTTAAGGACTGTTAGGTAATGGCACAAAAGATTTTCATAGCTCACAGTCACTGTTCTTCATTTCCACAAAAGTTAGTTCTCAAATTATTACATGGATCAATTTTATATTTGATGGTCAGTTCCTTCTGTTACTTGATTAAATATTCTAAGGAGTTCAATCATGTTTCTACTTATTATCTGTGCAGAAATGTATTGTTGGTCACTAGTTTGGGACTTACATTTATGGTATCAAATACAGAAGTTGGAGGGTAAGCAAAGAAGAACGGCTATATTTGTTTGTGGAAATTACTGCTGGACCTAGTCAATAACCGATATGATAAAGGAGCTTGATTGGGAGTCATTGGAAGACAGGAGGAGGGTGAAGAGAATGCTGGGAGTGTACAAGGCATATGTTAATGATGTAGCTTTGGGGGATATTAGTTGAAGCATTGTGAATGTTTACACACATCAGCAAAACTGGATCCAGTGGTGGAACATATTCTGGCAAAACTGGAGCTGGTGCTGACTTTTTCACACTGACTGCAGTTAGATTTTAGTTAGAAAGATGTGTGCAACATTCAGCAAATGTTACCTCATTAGATTGTTATATCTTCAAAGGAAATGCAGAATATATTTAATTAGTATACAGTATTGGATATATATTCTGTTGACACAAATACAGAAAAGGGAATCAGGCAAAAAGTGAAATCAATTAATTAATTTGCTATATTTGTATTTCATTTAATAATTTTACTTAATAACTAAATCAACTTAATTTCTTTTTATATTATATAAAAAGAATGACTCAAACTTAATAAAACGAATCTATAAATAGGATACGAAAAAATTCAATTTATTTTATTTCTTCTGTGGTGGTCAGGCAAATGTTTTTGCTTTCTCACTGTCACTTCCCAAGAGGTGCATTAAATTGTGGGTAAGACTCTAAGTCACATGAATAATAGTTTTCATAAATGATACTCCAGCAATGTATATACATATTTACATTTATTTACAACATTACTTTGTACACAGTTAATCCTTCCATTGACTCCCTGAGCCCTTTATATGGTTAAGACAATTATTCCTTGCTTTTAAGACTGAGAAGTATCCCCTTAGCTTCCTACATCTGATATATTCCAGCCATATGTTCCCAAATGGTTTCGTCCCACCTATTGGTTCGAAGATGATTGTGTATGCTGTCAAGCTGCTTCCATTACTGCTGCTGCTATTGGCGGCTAACTGTCCACCTTGAACCTGCAATGGCCGATCTCCACCATGAACCTAAAACAAAAGCCAAGAGCGACCCTCTCTGCTCTGTGCACTCCGGTTTTGATCCTCTGTCGACCTACTATTTCCTGTGGTAGTGAGGCTTTTCTACCAATAGCTACCTCCATGACTCTCCCATGCTTTTCCAATTGACGTTGTTGTTCAGTGTATTCTTGCTGACTCCTGACCTACTCTACTAGGCGATTGCTCCTATATTGTCACATTCCGATGTCTGCAAGTGTTTATTCTCTCTGTTGCAACTGAACTCCTCCTGGCTTCGTTGTATGAAATCAAAATTTATTCTAGCCCACCTAAAAACCTTGGGTACCACCACACTTCTTTTGATTTTTAGGTATCTTGCTACAGGAGCAACATTTGCTGATTTACTGATTCACTACAAATTGGAAATAAGTACAATAAGTAAAATTGTAAATCTGCTTATGTAATTATTTGTGGTGTCAACTCAAATATGAATTGCTTCCACAGCCAACAGAAGGAAATAACAGAAAATAGCAGATAATTTTTTTGAAAAATGTGTTCCCAAAATGCATTGGATCAGTTGATGGAAAACATATTTGATTTAAGATTCCCTCACAGTGCTTCAATAAACCTCAATCAGAAGGGTTACTTATCTACTGTTTTGATGGCAGTAGCTGTTTCTGATTGTAAATTAACATATGTTGTTACAGGAGCATATTGTAAAGAATGTGACTCTTCTGTGTTTCAAAGAACTATTTAAAAAAAAAATTAAAGATGATAAGTCAATTACAAATACCACCTTTTTGACTGCTACATTCAAGTAAGGAAATAATTCCATTATATTCATGTAACAATCTGGTGGCTCAATGGTTAAAGTGACTGACTGGGGATCGAAAGGCCCCTGGTTTGAACACTTGTCTTGGCAGTGATTTTCATAGTCACTTAACTTGACCTTCACCTCTGACACAGCTGAAGTATACTTTAACGCTTCTGTTGTTCAGATTCCATGTTAAACTATAGGTTCCTTGTTCCCAGCAGGATTGCGGGCTTAGATTAAGATGGCTACTAGAGGGGAGGAATGTGCAGCCAATATAAACCCTGTCAATGGGTCATTACGACCACACAGAAATATTATTTTTTGCTCATGGCTGATGAAGTATTTGGGCTATTGATGTTATGCATTTCATAATCATACAGAGAAAAAAGAGTGTTCAATTACTGTGTGAGTCATGCAAGAAGATGCATCAAATGTGCTTTTGGAATTCTATCTAATAAATGGGGAATTTTGAACCAACCACTGAACATGTTGAATTTTTTTTTTTTTTTTTTTTTTTTTTTTTTTTTTTTTTTTTTTTTTAAGACATTATGAATGCATGTGTAACTCTATACACTGATGTGTGATTGAAAGATGCCTATAGGCCTGAAATGTATGTAACTCAAAGGCTACAAAATTTACCCATAGCTGCATGTAATTGGCCAACAAGAACTGCATTTGTTTCAGAGAATATTTGTCAGACTGCTCTGTCTGTATTGAGGGCCATTGGCAAATTAACAAAATGAATTATGTAAACTGTTCTGTATTGTTATTACTAATAATAAATGTATCACTTATAAAAGTTTTTATTTCACTTCAAAATCTTCTTTAAAAATATATACAGCTATTCCCAAGCCTTCAGTTTTTCTACTCTTTGAAATAGTCAGCTGTTTTATCCCAAAATCATTGTTTTCCCTCCACCAATTCAGTTATTGTTACAGTATCATCTGAGTAGTTTCTGATTATTACAAAATTATGATGAAATTTTTTATGACTGAAATTGAATCATATAAAACATCTCTCCATCACTGGCATCATTATGGACAAGTGTGCAGTAAGGGCTGGTGATTGGGTCAGTGTCCAGTTATCAAGTTCAACACCAGCTGCAGTTGCTGGTGTTGGACACTGCACTGCACTGGACTATGTGTGAAAGCTCAGCATGTTTTATTAAATGGAGGAATGTTTCTATATTTTTTATCCATCTACCAATATTGTCATGGACCATAAATACATCCACAATCCATACTAATTTAAATTTCGGTTGAGAGCTTTGTGCTTTAATCAGGAAATTGATGAAAACATCGCTGTTAGTAATCTTTTGATGGTCACATAAAAGATGTTAATAATATCATAATAATGCAATGTACAATTCAGAGCCTTTAGATTATGGTGATTCAATTCTTCCCCCTTTTTTTTACATTGATTGATTTCTGGGGGAAAAAATTTTGTTTAATATTTTCAGTACTACCTTGTAATATTTAACAAGTGTCTAATCAAAGGGAAAATAAAACTTACTACTAGCTTTCTTAAACTTCCAATTCTTGCTTATGCTTCAGTCTTATATTTTTATAAGCCATCTAATGAGTTTTATACCTCATGTATCTTACCACATGTTGGCTTGAGTGTGTGTTTAAACATTTGTAAATGTGAACAGAGATTGTACCATTTACTTGTGGGGTAGGATTAAAAACTGAGTCCTAGTCCCTGCACACCGGCCATCCTGACTGCAGTTTTTAGGCAGTTTACTACAATCACAAAGGCAAATGATGGGACCATCCCCAATTTGTGCCTCATGAACTACACATTACACAAACAAAAATACACTTAGCAAACAATGAATACATTTGTACATTTCATAAGATAGATGGAACTTTCCTTCCTCTGAGGTGCCAACAATTAATCCACTGCATCTTGTAAAAGCTGAACCTGTAATAGGAGGATAAGTGCAAGGAAGAAGAAAAAGAAGGAAGGAAGGAAATAAGAAAAGAAAAGGTAATCAATCCACAACTCATATTTCATGTCAATATTATCTCATTCCAAATAGATAAGTGCACACTGAACAAATTAATAATAAGTCAGTTACAGGCCTGTGAAATTTAATTTTTGCAATCATCTGTACAGAAAATGATACAGGACAAAGTATATTTCAAGGAAGAAGGCCAGTTCATTAGTCTAAAAGGGATGGATAGATCAATAAAGGAGGATTTGCAAAAAAAAAAAAAAAAAAAAAAAAAAAAAAAAAAAACTGCTTGAAGAATTGTTAGATAAAGAAGAAGTAAGGAATATGGTTTACCAATTATGATATAAAAAAATAATAGAGTGCTTTATGTTTTAAAACAATTCCTACATTAAACTCAGTTTTTTTCCCAGAATGTTTACCATACGTCCATAAAAATCTTCTTTAAGAATAATGTCTTTAAGAAGCATGGAAGTTGGTGAATTTTGTATACCCTCTACTCTGGTTTGCAGTTATCCTTGGCTAAATTATACATAAATCCTGAAGTTTTTAAGTCACAATAATATGTTCAGTTCTGAATATTCTCTGTTTAGTCTCTAGGGTTGCAACATTTCACGGTGAGATACATTCAGTTAAGAAACTGTCATTTTCTGTGCATTGAGCAGACAACACTGGACCTTTTAATCTCAGCAATAACTTATAAGCTGTGGTGCTACAAGTAACTAAATAACCCCAGTGAAGGTGTACTTAGTAAACTATAATTTTATTGCAGCTTCTGTAATGATCATCATCATCCTCATCCTCTGGCTAGATGTAATGCAGAGCATTTGCTGTCCTAGCACCGTTTCTCATGTTACACTACTGTTCTGCCTTGCACACTCTTTTGAATTCCCTTAATCCATCTATACTGCAGACTCCATCAAGTACTCTTCCAACCAAGTTATACATTTTCTTTGATGTCCTGTAATCACTCACCCTCTTCATGAGTCTACAAGTGATCAGACGGGCGATGAGGCCATCAAATAAAATAAAGACTACCTTTCTTTGATTCTGTACATACATTAAATAAGAAAATCTACTGAATTATATTATTGTGTTATATTACTACTGGTCCATAGTTCTAATAGAATAATATCAAGAGGCTTAACAATCAATAGTTTAAATATACTTATAATATTTGACAGTTCGCAAACTCCAGTGCTCAACAAATTAAGTTTGCATACATCATTTGATATAGTATATCACTTTGTATATACTATGGTACTTGCATTTAAAAAATTGAAGTATGCTTTGTAAAATCTTTAAATAATCTACATCAAAGAAAAAAATTTAAGTAACTGGAATAAACTGATGCATGAGTAAGAGAAAAAAAAATCCCTGAATACGTAAACTTCTGTTTTCAGACCTGAATGAATGCCTACTTCGCAATGGTCATGGACCATGTCAGGACCAATGTCATAATGAATGGGGTGGTTACTATTGCTCATGTGAAGGTCTCATTGGTACCAGACTAGCTGCTGACAACCATACATGTGAGGATGTAGACGAGTGTGCTATTGGTTTAGCTGGTTGCTCCCATGGATGCCTAAATACACTGGGTAGTGCTTTCTGCCTGTGTCCTGTAGGATTCATGCTAGGACGAGACTGGAAAACATGTCAAGGTAGTATACTTATTTGATTTTTAATTTATTTGTAAATCACAACAAACTTATCTGAAAGGATTTTCAAAACTATTATAAAGTGTTATGTTAAAAAGGGAATATTGAATATCTATCCAGACAAAGCATACTTTTCAATTTTTTATTTTTCAAATTATATTTGGTTTTAGAACTCAAGTATTTATAAAACCACTCAGAAATTAAGTAACCTAAAATTCAAATGTCATGAAAATTGAGGAATTTGGTCTCATTAATTTAATATTGTTAGTTTCACACATTTTTTCCACAGTATAGTTTGTAGCCTATAACAGTGAATCATGAAACTTGAATATGAATTCAATCATGAAAATACTTAATATCTTTAATTACGTTACTGAATAGTCATAACTGTAGCCTCATTTTTCTTCACTACAAACACAAAGTAGTTTAGAAATAGACAGAGATTATCAGTTATGTAGACATCAACTTTTATCTGATACTGCTTTTTATTATTGTGATGTAATACTTGTATTGTTATTTTTTGATTCATATATTTTTACAGATATTGATGAATGTGAACTTGAATATCTTCAAAGAGAACCATGCGAAATTGGATGCATCAATACAGTTGGCTCATATCACTGTCAGACCACATGTCTTCCTGGATGGAAACTCACTACAAATCAAGAGGACAAGAGTTGTGAGGATATTGATGAATGTGCACTTGGAGTAAGTGGTTGCTCACACATGTGCAAAAATACTCCTGGTGGATTCCTGTGTCATTGTTTTGATGGTTACAAGCTTGCTCCAGATAACACCACCTGCATTGGTAAGAATAGAGCTTGTACAAAAATTAATCTCATTTTATCTTTTAATATGACATTTCAAGTCATCAGCAAATTTACTTTTAATAAACTTTTTTCTTTTTATTAATTAAATATACTTGCTACCAAATCATGAAATTGACATTGGATAAGGACAGTAACTTAAGATGTCATTGATTCTGTTACATGATGGATGTGTTGATTCATATCCTCAGGATCTCCCAAATACTTATATATTCAGTAGCCAAAATAGAAGCTGGTTGTAAGTACAATTATAAATAGGCACATATTTTGGTTAAAGGTGCCAATATGAGAGAGTAGAACAGCAGTATTGTGGAGAGGAGATAGGAAAAGCTCAACAGAGATAATAAGAATAGAGAAAAACATGTTTATTCCAAAACAGAACATAAAGATCTCCATAATATAACAGCGATGTGCGAAGACCTTGAATGTTAATAAGAAAAGGATACAACACAGTTAAGAGCAGGGGCATAGCTATCAGAGGGCGAGGTCGTGCCATGCACTGTGGTTGCCCATCTGTCATGTGGCCTGAGGGCCCAAAATAAGTTTTTTTTTTTTTTTTTTTTTTTTTTTTTTTTTTTTTTTTTTTTTTTTTTTTTTTTTTTGCACCTGGGCCCTTGTTAACCTAGCTACGCCACTGGTTAAGAGACAGCAAAGCAGCAAGAATCACATGAAACAACTAAACAAGGAATTAATAGTAGCAAAGAGGAAGCAAAAGATAGGTTTATGAAAACATTAGGTGTGCAGGAAGACCACTGAATGATTTATTTATAAAATCCTGTGTCGGCATTAGAAAATGAGGGGAAGGAAAGGTATACAGACAATTTATACATATAATAACACTGTAGTTAGGAAAATGTCTGCACATTCCAGACATTTAAAAAAATCAGTTAAGGTTAGTGAAGAAGCAGGCTGACATGATATTTGCAGAAATATCGATTCACTTCTACATATTTCTTTTTTTTTTTAATGTGGTGGTGTATACCAAACATGGGCGTGGACAGTGTATGCTATATTGGCCTTATATAAGTATCACTGATGAAAGTACCATTGGTTTATTAGTATGTTCAGACACCAAGACAGTTCCACTTGAAAACCACAACTCAATTGTTTGGATTCTAGGTAAAAACATGGTGTTTATTCTACAAAACATGGCACCAAAGTAAGAAAACTTCTTATCAACCATGAAAATCAAACTGTGGACCTTAAAGCAACTTGAATAATACAATGGGAATTCTCAAGTCTTTTAGAAGACATATTCATTAAGAACAGTTGAACCAACTCACAGCTAGAATTGTGAAAGCAGTTGCAGTATCTATGTTTTCATGTTTTTGCTATTGTGTAGCACCTGATCCTCTGTAAAGTATTGGTAATAGGTTGGTCTATATTTTTTTTTTAAATAATGATGCTTCAGAGTAGGAATCAATTCTTTTATATTTAATATTTAATTTAATTGCAATGGAGCACAGGCTCCGGTGGCAATTTCCCTACACACCCATCTTCCCCCTATCCTGCGCCTACCTACATTAGCCCTCTACAAATTTTGTCTTTAAATTCCTTCAAAGTTTTCGGTAAATTATTCATAATTTCTCTTGGTAACTCATTCCAATCCCTGACACCCTTACCTAAAAAGAGAATCTTCCCACACCCTTGTGCCTGAAATCGAGTGCCATAACTTCGTATCCATTTAAAAGTTTCAATTAATCGAATTCATTTAAAAATTATGGGTCATATTTTGACTGGATAACAGTCAATGATTCCATAGTGAAAATAGGGTACATTTGAGTTTGATTTGGTGTCAAAAAGTTGAGAAATTTAAGATAAAAGTGTCCACAATTTACTACCAATTTTTTGTTGAATGTAATACATGAAAAAACTGTAGGTTGGATTTTTATAGGATTGTTTAACATTCAGCCCATCATATCATGAGGAAAAGCTGAGAAATTAAACAAATTAGTATCATTTGTCTTGTTGAAAATGATTCATGCATATACTACTGGTTGAATTTGATAGGATTTTATTTGATGGATAGCCTGTGGTCCCATGGCTAAAACAGGGTATGTTTCATTTTGATATAACATCAAAAAGCTGATAAATTTAAGATAATTTTTAGTTGAATGCAATTCACACAAAATCTATCCTATCTGGCCAAATTTTGATGGGATTGTGATTAAATGTACAGTATGTTAATCCATGAGTAAAATAACAGTTCAGATTATCATTCATTTAAATGTAATCTACTTCTCTACAGGTAATTCTCTGTGTCTTCTACTATCTTTGGATAGATTCTGGCATCCTTTATCCATCACTTTAATTGGTTGCTTCACTGTTCCAACTATTTATGCCTATATTACAAAATAAATTTCTTAATTAAAAAACTGCAGGTCTAAGTCAGGTCAAGGTTGCCTTATGCCATTAAACTAGTGAAACATTGTTACAAATAAATAAAATGAAGGAATATGAGTTCCAATAAAATACACATTTAATGATTATCAGAATTGAATTTCTTGCCAACACCAGTAAAGCAGAAATATAATCGAATTTCAATATTTTCAAGATGGAGATTCTAGTTAAAACAGTCATACAGGGCACACACTCTTCATTACAGAGCAGTAGCTGGAGATTGTTGGGACTACTTTTAAAACTTGTGGTTAAACTTTGTATAGCTGCTTGGAAAGAAGTTCGTAATGCTTATGACACCATCACAGAACTGATTAATGCAGTTTCAAACAGATTTTGAAACTTATTCTGGCATTTGACTGAACAATACATGACACTCTCACCTCAAAATCTGCTACAGGAAGAAAGACTGTTCTAAAACCTGGAGCTACACACATGAACACATGGGAATTCCTAAAACTTAACATCCAAACAGAATGACTTGGTTATTACATAAGTGAATACAAAATGAATTTAAAGAAGAAACAGTGTTCAAACTATCTAATGACACTAGTCTAATTAAATGTTATAATTTGAACTAAAGTGTAGAACAAATTGTACCAAATAAGCAAATTAGGAATGGCTAGCTAAACTAACTCTAATTTTGAGTAATGGAGTTAAATATGCCAAAAAGAATACTCCAATCTCATGCCACTTTAAACATAATGAAAACGTTCTAAAACAAATACCAACGAACACAAATTAAATAGCATTAGTCAGAGCTTTAAACAGCGTCCAGCTACCAGCTTCAAAGACATCAATAGTCAGTCCATGCGTGAGCTTGTTTAAGACGATCATCAGATCACTGTAACCGAGATTGCATCAAAGGTGGGTGTAAGTGTTGGAAGTGTTCATTGGATTGTCAGATGTACTAGGACACAAAAATCATTGGCAATATGTGTTCCACAGCTTCTGAACAAGGCACAAAAGAATATGTGGAAAGACATCTGTCGGTTACTACTGAATCACTTTTAAGAAGAAAGGAGAGACTTTTTTGGATCATATTGTGACCTGCGACAAAACATGGGTCTATCACTATATCCCCGAAAACAAGATGAGGGGTATGGAGTGGTGGATAGTTGGAGATGGTGCACCAGTCAAGGCCAAGATATGACTGTCTACTGAGAAAATTATAGTAACCACGTATTGGAACGTAAAAGGTTTGATTGACTTCCTACGTACTCAAAAGATAGTGAATGCAGCCTACTACTGCCATCTGCTGGATGATGCCAAGATTGTTCATAATACCAAATGATGCTGTCAACTGATTCATGATGTCCTCCTTCTACATGACAGTGCAGGGATGCATACAGCAGTTTTAACTGAAACATTTTGAACACACTTGTCTCCATGTGACTACAATATCATTGGTCCACTGGAAGAGGTGGTAGGAGGGAAATAATTTCAAGGTGGCACGGTTGTGAAACAGTACATGTGCAATTGGCTACTGGCACAGCCATCTACTTTTTTTCTGTGATGTGGTCAGAAAACATCCTATCTCATGGAGAAAATGGATTTCTGTTGAAGGAAACTATGTTGATAAATAAGTTAGTTGATTTGTATTTTTATTGACAGCCAATAAAGCTGTGTGAAAAAATTCTTGTTTAAATTTGAATGACCCTGTACGGTGTAGGTATAGCATGTATTAACTGTTCCACTATGGGTTCTCTTTTGCTAACAAACTCTTTCATTAGGTATTCCAGAAACCTTAGAATGAATATGCAGTTTATCTGGCATCAATTATCTACTTATTTTTGAACTCCAGTGATTCATATCAGCTTTTCACAACTATCACACTCCATTTCAGGTATAAGCTTATGCGAGAATTCTCTTTTGTAGGTAAAGGATCAGGATTGGAATAAATTACCTAGAGAAATGATGAATAATTTACAAATAATACTGAAAGAATTTAAAACTGAAATTCGTAGATGGCAAAAGTAGTTGAGTACAGAAATGGGAAAATGGGTGTGTAGGAAAATAGCCATCAGACTGTGCACTCCATTGCAATTTAATTAGAACTCATCACAGTATGATGAAGCTGCTGAAAATGCATTAAATTGTTTACAGAACTGTGATGTGTATCATGATAGTTTGGGAATGAGATGATTCTTATTTAAAGATATTACTACCGATTCCTTGTTGAAAGTGTGTTGTTACTCATACAGTTTATAATCAGTTTTCATTAAAGTTTGAATATTTTCTTTAGGTGTTTAAAAAGGTGAGAGAGGTTTTATAATTTTAATTGCACACAATTTAAATAGCATGGGCAAGCATCAATGAAAAACAAAGTCATGCGTCAAATATTTATGAAAGCTTCAACTAAATGCTCGGAAACAATCATCTGCATGTAGTGAACATCAGCACCAGTTCTGTTTGAGAGTGTCAAGTGAGAAATAGTAAAAATATTCTTGTGTACTTTTCAGATACTGCCATGAGGGATGTGTGTCCTCCATTGCAGACTCCTTTACATGGCTATGTGGAATGTGCCCGGAGCCCAACATTGCAGCCAGAGATACGGCATACACGTGTTGTAAATCATGCAGGAGCTGTGTGTGAACTACGTTGCCCTCAGGGATACCATTTGGAAGGAGAATATCGTCGCATTTGTGGACGTGATCGTAGATGGCATGGGCCCAATTCTGGAAACTGTGTCAGTAAGTTAAACTTTTCAATAATATGAATAATTTTTGTTAAAAAACTCCCCTTATTAATCTGCCTACAGTTAGCGATTGCACAGAAAAAAACCACTGATACATTAAGATCCTTTGAAGTGGAGGATGTAGACTTAGACAAACTTTTTAGATCTGAATCACCAAACTTTCTATCTTGGTCATGATAACTGTGGAGCTTAACAATATCGAATACATTGTTTTAGTAATAGAATGTATAATTAGTATAATAGATGAAGTTAGAAATTAGGTTGATGTGATTTTCAACTTACTCGCTGTCAAAGGAGATATTAATTGCTTGAGGTGGAGTTAGTGTGAATGACATGAAAAGATTTATAGTTCCTTAACATGCAATCCCAACTAATTTAAATATTTGTTTCTGAATTAATAGGGCTACCACCTTCAAATTGAAGGGAATTCTAAATAAAGACTTACAATGGAAATAACTACATTACAAAATGATAAGAATGGTGTTTAAGTTCATTGTTAAAATTAATAAATTGACTGCTTCAATTTTCCCCAAACACCACTATAATTAAGACCATGAATACAAAGTAAAATAAGTATTTCTCATAGACTGCAGTTTCTTAGGAGCATACACAAGATTCACTCTTACAATCAACCAGTACAAGACTCAGTAGACAACTTAGCAAAACTTGTATAAATTAAATTAAGTGTTTACAAATTTTCGAAAAATAATGTTGCCATATACTTAAAAACTTTAAACATTTGTCATAAGTTTGGGGTCTCAACATCCAGCATAATTACAACAATGTGGAAGGGAGAGATAACCTCAACCACAAACTAAAGCTTAATTTCAGGTGTAGGAAAATATTATTTGTGGATAAGGGAGTAAGCAACTGGAATAAATTACTAAGGAAAATGCTGATTAATTTACCTGAAGTATTGAATGAATTTTAGCTAAAAGATCATAAAATGTGAAAGTAGGTGAGCAGGGAATTTTTTATCAAGATGTGTGTTTAATCACAATTAATTTAAATAAAATTGTTGTTATAGTACAGATATTGACTAATTGTAATTATTTTTGTTAATATAACTATCTTTTTCCTTTTTTTAAAAAAAAAGGAAGATAAATAAATTATAATAACTTTCAGCATGGCCAGTACCTAGCATCCAGTGTCCTAAAAACATCACATACCATTTGGATCCTGGAAGAAGTACTGCCTACATTGAATTCAAGAAACCCACTACAAATGTGGATTGGGACAGGTACACTCATTAAATCAGTTGATTTACTCAAAGCTTTTTTTAAAAAAAATAAATTAAAAAATAAAAGGCTACAGGATTATTATTAAGTTTTATGCTTCTTTAATATATATCTGTATTATAATTTTATAAAATGTATATCCAAATTTGGCTATGATTAATAGGAATAGAATATTTTGTTACAAATGATGAAAATTGTGACTGAAGTAAGTATGTTTCATACTTAATATGTTCTTCAGAAAAAGAGAAGTTCAAAGAAATTTTTTTTATAGACAACAAGGTTTTATTTTCAGTTAGTTAGTATATATCTTCTCTTCACATATATCAATACTTTCTGTTACATTTATTTTATACAGAAACTTTTAAAAGTTGCATGGGATTACATAAAAAGTAATATTTGCCTTACTAATAAATACTAAATACAATAAATACTATTTCGCTAACTTTTAATTTAAATATGAAAATCATTGTATCTCTAACAAGTTATTGTGTGTATTAATAGTGACAAGAACAAAATTCTACTGAATGCACCAAGTTAATATTCATATACTTATTTACTGCACATACAGGCAACAGAAATGCACTATTCATAACAATATACAATTATAAAGACCGTTCTCTGTTACAAGTATCCTGTAACATTACTTTCTGGAGGCAAAATAGGTGTTTAGATGGTTGAAGATGGTTATTAGATGCATTTTCAGACTCTTAATAATAATGCCTATAAAATTTCAATTTTTCAAGAAAAAACATATTTATAGCATAATAGAATGTGATGAAGATAACACAAATGATGAAATCTATTAAACATTAAATCTGACATATTTTACAGTATTATCCTCATAAATCTTTAACTATAGAGCTGATATGGTTAAAAAATTTGAGAAACTAAGCCATTGCAAAGCAGTAGTTTAAGAGTTCATTTAGCAAGAAAAAGATGATACTATCATACTCTCAGCCAAAGCCAATTAGAGCTAGCCCCTCATTGGTACCAATGTTAGAGACTCTAAGAGAGCAAAGGAACATTTCAGTACAAGTCCCTTGCTGGGAAAATTTTTATAAGAATTATTTATCTTCGGAGCATCTTATTTTGTGCAACAAAGAAAAATTGTTATTTCAGGTTTAAGGACCGAAAACATATAAGGAAGATTCAAAAAGAAATGAGCCAGAGTCTGGAATGTGCAAACCGGTGAAGAATGGTAACATCGTTGCGTCAATAACAAAGAGGGTTTCCGACATGAATGCGGAAGTCCAGATGCACACAGCTATAGGGTCACGAGTTCAAGTTAGGTGACTACAAAACTAGCAGATGCATGCATCAGCTCTCATTCATGTTATAGGCAGAGAAATTAAGGCATCAGAAGAAGAGCAAAGAGTGTTGTTCATTTTCTGGTATCACAAGGAGTAAGGGGAATGGACATTCATTGAAGAATGTCATAAGTGTATGGTGAACACTGAATGTCCCTTGCAAGGGTCAAGGCACAAGCGCTTCAGGGAAGGACAGGTTTCATTAGCCTATGATGCACGGCCTGGAACACAGCGCCACATTACCGATGACATTGTCCAGCTGGTTGATGGACTCATTACCCAGAACTCCGAGTTACATTGAATGCCATAGCTGCTAAGGTCAGATTGAGCATCAGAAGTGTTCACACCATCATGATGGAAAGACTGAACTGGCTCAAACTGTGTGCAGAATGGGGACCCCACAGTCTTCAACCACAATGGGAAGCATGTCAAATGGCCCACTGTCTTCATCATCTTCAGTGCTATTCCAAGGAAGGGAAGGAGTTCCTGACATGAGTGATGGCTGGAGATGAATCTTGGCATCATTACTTCGAACCAGAATCAAAACAAAAAAGTCTCCAGTGGAGGCATCGAGGATCACCACCACCAACAAAATCCAAGGCCATTCACAAAACTGAAACTCTTCTTTGACCAAGATGGCTCCCTTCTGATAGACATCTTGCAGCATGGGACAATAGCGAATGCCCACCATTACTTGCAAACCTTGACCACCCTTCACCAAGCGATCAAACCAAAATGACCAGCAAGCTCACGCGTGGGGATCATTCTGCTTCATGGCAACACAAGGCCTCATACAGCTAACACGATCCGACACTCATGCAGAAATTCAAGTGGGAGGTTGTGGGTCACCTTCCATACAGTCCAGACCTCTCTCCCTGCAATTACGCCATTTTTGGTCCCCTAAAAAGGTTCAGATGACAACATCAAGCAGTACATGCAGAACTGATTCACATTGCAGCCCCAGGAATTTTAGGAGACAGCCACTCACCACCTTGTGTCACAGGGGGACAAGTACCTTAACAGCCAGGGCCAATACTTCTGAAATACAGGAACTGGTTTCTGTTTCTAGTCCTCCTGATCATTACCTTCTGAAAAAGCCTTATAGATAAAAACATCTGAAAGGGGGAAAATATAGTTATAGTTCAAGCATGAAAAACAATCAAAATTAAGGGTTTTCAGATATAGGGAAATTTAGAATTTGAGGGATGATTCAGAGAATTGTTAACAACATTTTAGTTAAGATGTTAAAGAAAATAGTAGTAAAATAAATGGAAGAAAACAAAGAATATTAATATTATATGCATTTTTAGAGGGAATTAAGATTTTATACTGTAAAATGATGTTTTAACTATGAGGTTAAAGGATTTTTTGAAGCAAAATTATTAATGAAGAGAGATTTGTAATTTAATTAGCTTGGGGGGGAGGAAACTGTTTATAATAAGAAAATAGTGATAAAATTCATAATAATTGTGATAATTTGAAAAGGATGAAAAGTTTATGGGAATTGTTGAATTTCAAACCAATAGAAATTGGTCAAGATGCAGAACAATTTTATAAATATGAATATTACTTATATCTGATGGTGGCCACATAGCTTAGTTGGTAGAGCCTCTGGCTGCAGCCTAAACAATCAGTGTTGAATACCTGATAAATCGGAGAATGTGTTTTTTTTTTCTTTTTTAAACTGAATATCCTAAATGGCACCCCAGACTCACTCAGCCTGCTACCAAATGAATACTGTGGAGTAAAATCCATGTGAAGATAAATAATTGCCAAAGCATGCTGCTAAATATATCAAATCCTTCTGGTTCTAATTATCAAAAAGTTTATGTGGAGCATGATTTCTGAGTACTCTGCGAGGAAACGACAGTGAGCCATGAAACCCTGTACCTTTACTGATATCTGCTTGTTAAAGATATTTTAAGAAGTTTGAGGGATGTTAAAATAAATATAAAAGAATCAGAGATATTAATATAATAGGGTTTTATTGTTTACAAACAATTTTAAGGGTCAAATTCAAGGTTTTCATGCAATATTATAATGAGAGAAGCTATCAAAAATTTTAAATCAATTTTGAAGACATTTTTAACAAAACTTGTGATGGGAAAAAGTGTTTTAAATTATTGGGACTACATTTTTGTAAAATTTGAAGAAAATCGAGGAAGGTTTTCCAAATTCAGTAAAATTTTGACAAAGTTGCGAGGGAATGGCTGTGTCACATGATACATAAAAATCCAGAGCTCTGAGTATAACAGTCCATATATAACCAGATTTTGGGCTGGCCTATATAAGTAGTCCAGGAGCTACCTTCATTTGACATATAGTGTACAGATTTTGTAATGTGCGCATTGGGTGTGTCAAGTCAGTGGCAGAAGTAACTGCAGGACATGAAAAAACTCAAGGCTAGGCTTTCAGGTAGTATAACTTATAACAGCTATGTTTGAGTGATGTGGAAATTAACTTTGACAAATTAAATAGGCTAGACTAGTATTTTTAAATTTCTGACACAGTGAAAGAAAACTGGATACTAAGTTTTCATAACTTTTTCTGAACAATTTGGGTAGTTTTAAATGGAATGAATGCTGTACTAAGTGAAAATGCTACTTTCTCAGATTTTAACCTGCAGCCTATGTTTTAAACAGGAATTCAAATTTACAAGTGCTGTTTAAAATTCATCTGATATGGATGTTTCATCAGGAAACTTCATTCAATGCACTTGCATCCCCCTGCTATGAAAGAAAATACAGAGAAAAAGATTAAGAAACAAAATTTTTATTTTTAAATTCACTGCTTGAATAATAATTTAAGGCACCTAGGTTGTTGTCCAAATTTGTTCTACACCTTTTAAATAAATTCAGTATTCTTAGTTAGTAAGTGTTATATAAACTTAACTTAGTCCACAACCTGAAGGTTGGTTGGATCCTCCTGAAGGAGGCATACTAAGCCATTGTGTCAGAGGTAGGACGGCCAGTTCCTTTCCTCTGGGACCTACAGTTTAATGTGGAATCCGAACCATGGAGCGTCCTGGCATAGATCATATGATTAAACACAACACTCAAAATTCCTGCACCTGCCGAGATTCGTGCCCGGGGCAGGAGCAGCGAACGTTTTGAAAGCAAGCGCCTTAGCCACTGAGCTACCAGAACGCTCTAAGTGTTATATATATATGTATAAAAAAGATACAGATGCACCTCCCTTAAAGTAATCCTGATGGCGCCCATGAGGAAAGGACAAAGTTGGTGAACTAACACTAACTATAAACATTTGGGAATGCTTTTAATAGCCCTTCATAGTCAAAGCTCACATAAGAACTAATAACCAACCACATGAATCATGACAGAAATGAGAAAACACAGAAATTCCATAATACTTTAGTTGCCGTAAAGGAAGTAGTCAATTAATAATAAACTGATAAAAAGTAATAAAACAAAAATAATAGTAATTTGGATCAGATATTAAAAACAAATTTCCTTCTGCTTGGCTGCCACAAATTGTATTATTTAGCCCATAATGCCCACCTTGTGTTCTACTGCCTGATAATTACAATTCCAAAATGTATTAATTGCTAACAAATATAAATGAATGAACTGATATTTTATGTTTGTCTAAACACCATATAACTATAGGAATACATTAAATATAACTGACAATAATTTAGCTTCTTGAATATGTTAACTATAACCAACAGTAATTAAGCTTCTCACCATTGGAGAATGAATTTTGGAAAAGGAGGATTTTTTACTTACATTGGAAATGATGATACGCTTAACAGTATCAACGTTAGCACTTTCGTTCGGATCAATACTTTGAAGCCTGTGCTACGCAGCTAAATTTTAGTAATGAAAACCTCATAATAATGACTGTAAACAGATTCAGGATTGCATGTAGGCATAACCTACCTAGGTGATAGCCTAGGAGCTTGTATCACATGCAAAAATAACCCAAACATGTGCATTGAAAGTAACCTATTTCCGAAACAGTTTTAGCACCAAAAGTCCTGAAATGCTCATGAAAACCAAAAACAATGTTCGTGCATGCACAGTTGAATTCTCTGAAGTATGGCTACTGTAAAATATTTCAGTACACCTATACCGAAAAGTGACTACTTTGCGGCTCAACGATGAGGACTTAAAACCCTGTAAGGAACTTAACTGAAGTGAAGTATCGTTTTAATCACCTTAACTAACCTCCAACTTGCTTTCAGTTCTGATAAAATTTTCACTAATAAAACTGTATAAACATGTGTGAGCCTGGATAAATCAACAGCAATAGATTACGGCTGCCACTTTCCTTATTATTCCTATTCACTATAAAAAATATTCACTGTTCACTTAAATTATCAAAATCAAAGTCCCATTTAAAAGTCACAATTACAGTTGAAGTGGCTAAATCAGACAGGTCATCAAAAATCGCAAATTATGAAGAGGAATAAATACCAGACTAAAACCACGTTAATTCAGTATCAAAGTTTCAATGACACTGTTTACACTTTGCTCCTACGAAATATTCTGCCATGGTTGTCTGTACAGCACATGGTACTGCATGTTGGGAACCTTCCGGTAGCCATTTTCGTTGACTAACACCAGCCCCGCCAAGCTGTATTATCGAAAACTAACTAACACATTGCCGGCCTCAAGACATAAAATACAAGTGAAGTCGAATGCCTCCGCTCAGCGTTATATACCTTTTGACACCTGCCTTCTGTAGCATCTCGCTATCAAAAATAGTTTATCAAAATCTTGTGATCCCCAGTGTTCAGAATTTTACAGTGTATAGTACATGGTGTGTAGGTTTGTTGAGTTTATGATGACTTTAGCCCTAAATTTACTCAGTTTATAGTAAAAAAATTAAATGTGTGCGTAATAGAAACTGACATCCTGAAAATGTCGATAAATCCCCTTATTGGCACTTGGCTTCCACAATTTTAGAAACTACCGCTAAGGTATAAATTATCATGTTTAAACCCCTGTCATTTTATTCCCTGATTGCTCCTGATTTAAAAACTGTAACTTTTATTATTATCGGTGTTGTATTATAGAAGTTATTAACCTCACAAAAACGGAGGTGATAACCACCTGGTAGACGTGTTAAAGAAACTAATATCTTGTTAATTATTATTAAAGTGCTACTTATTTTGAAAAAGTGTTATCATCTGAATTTTTATTTTATTTTATTATACGTTTTAAAAGTTATTCTGTTCACTGAAGTGGTCTTAGTTGTTCACAATTCAAATTTGAAAATTGCCACTTTTTTCTTTACAATGTCAGAACTTTAAAACTGATTTAATGCTCGCTATTCTGGGTGGAATGCCTTGAAACTTTTATATGTTGTACCGTGTTCTTTACTATTACATAAAATTTATCTATTAGCTCTGGAAATCATCGAAAACGTGTTGTTATGTGGTGTTGAAAAAATCAAGTGTGTCCAACGAAGTTTTAAAATTGTGTCGCTCTACCCCAACGTACCTGTGGAAGAAGCAGTGACAGTAATACACACCAAGCTATCGGCACTTAACATCTCAGAAGAATTGGCGACCTAGCCGAGTTTTGTCTTAAATCAACGTTCTTCCAGTACGACGGGAAATTTTACACCCAAGTGAAAGGAGCGACCAGGGGCTCACCGCTTTCGCCGATAGCGGCGGACATCTTTATTGGGGAACTGGAGACGGAAATTTTGGAAAATGCCCCTCAGACCGCGTCTGTGGTTACACTTTGCTGACGATACATTTGTTGTGTGGTCCCATGGACGAAGTGCGCTTGACAGATTCCTGGATTTTATTATTAAAGCACATCCTAAAATTAAATTCACCATGGAAATGGAGGAACGAGGACAGCTGCCGTTCCTAGATGTGCTAGTAACCAAACGTGACGACGGGAACCTTGGACACTCAGTGTACCAGAAGCCGACACACACAAACAGATATCTACATGCCACATCGCACCACCATCCAGCGACAAAAAGAGGCATCCTCACGACCTTGTGTACCAGAGCAACGAAAGTGTGTGATCCAAATAGTTTGACACCGGAGTTGGAAGCGCTTCAAGACACATTCAAGTCCAACGGCTACCACAATCATTGTATTAGACAGGCACTGCATGCAGCCACGACAGACAAAGACACCAATTCAACGTCTAATCAAGCAACTTCTCAGGAACGCCAAGTAGTTGTCTTACCCTACATAAGAGGAGTTACTGACAGAATCGGGAAGCTGTTTAAAAAAGTTGATATAAAACCTGTCTACAAAGCGCACAGCAAGGTCAGTTACCAGCTCGTCAAGGTTAAGGACAGGCTGCCTCCACTACAGGTGGCTGGGGTCTATGAGATTCCATGCACCTGTGGTCGGATGTACGTAGGAGAGACGTGGTGCACTATAAGGAAGAGGCTGCGCGAACACATCCGCGATTATAAATCTCACAACTTTGACAAATCCGCCATTGCACGGCATGCAGCCAAAACCAATCACGCCATAGACTTCGAAAATACCACCCTGATAGTGCACGAGGATAAATGGTGGCCAAGGCGGGTAAAGGAGGCGTTAGAAATTGCTTAACGCCCAAACAATATTAACGAAGACAACGGGCTGAAATTACACGACGCCTGGCGCTCGCTGGTGCCAACAGGATATGTCACGTGTCACCTCCCGCCAGACCGCGCATCCCCCCTCCAGGCCGACTAGCACGTGACGGCTCTGACCTTTTGATTGGCCGGACAAATCGAAACATCCAGACGGGCGCTGGCCTCGCCTATAAAACAAGACCACTCACTGATCGAAGACACAGTTCTGCCCTGGATGAAAACCCCAGAATGAGGGTCGAAACGTCGGCTACGATGAACATGACGCGGCGCCACCCGGACAGCCAAGAATCAATCTTTTTAAAATTGTGTTTACTTTATTTATACTGTCTGAAACTATTAAATTTTTAATGTATTTTGCTTTCTTTTTGGTTCATTATTATTTTAAAAATACTTTACTGCATCGAAAAGTGTTAAGAAATAGTGATATGGTCATGTAAACAAAATCGACTGTTTACAATTTGGATAACTAAGGATTTCGGTAATTTAGGTAAGTTTACAAGCTGTTTACTACTATTAACTGTTTATTTAGGGCTTGTATTATACGCTGAATTACTTTATTGCTTTTAAATGGCCTTATGTTCAGAGATAGACTACAGTATCAGCTTCTGCATGAATCGCGTCTCCATATCCTGTAGTTACGAGATGAATAATTTTTCAATTTCTGGAAGGCTTAGTCCCTCCCTTATGCCTTAAAGCCCAGAAAAATAGAATTTAACCAAATTCTAAAGTGCTTACAACCCTTGTATTATAGGGTTGCAGTTACTGTTGTTGGGGCGTATGAATGTAGATTGAAGTGACTGTTGTACACATGCAATACAAAATAATATTCCCTAGCCTTGAAGTCTGGAAGGTTAGGTAAGATAAATTCATTTTGTATACGATATAAACAGTGAGTGGCGGTGAGAATTAAGTTTTAATATTTTGTTTGAAAGTAAATGTTTGTAAAAATGTAACACCTATATATGATTGAAATAAGGGTATTTATAATTCAATATTAATTCTATTTTTAAATTTATGTTTATTTAATTCGTTGTTTTAAGTCACTTTTTATTTCGTTCAAAGCTTTAGTTGATCATTCAGGTATCTCGATTGCGTGGTGTAGCATGGGAAGGTTCTGATTAGTGGAGCACTTTCTAAAAACAGTTTAGTCAATGTCTTCCTGCTGACATGCGAGTGTGAATAATCAATATTGTGTTTTTAATCTTTCTCTATTGCATGCTTTTGTGATCTTAACCATCTTTTATCATTTGTATTATCTTAATATGTAAGCCTTCTCTTTCATATTATTATTAAATGTTACATTGGTATTTATTGTTTGAAATTCCGTTGCTTTTTGCTGAGAGTGTTTGGTTGCAACAATGCAACTACTACAGGCAGCACCTTATCTATTGATAATCACTCAAAAAATTGAATGTGGCAGCTTCACTCATTAACCTCGTTCACTCCAGTCTCAGAAACATTAGAGAAAGTACATTTCAAACTTTTGCTTCTTCAGTATATTATCTTCATATATTTTTACTATCAATACATTATCCAATATATACGAGGTTTGGGAGAGACTATACTAGCATTTTCAAACCAAATGTCAACCTCTCCTTCGTGTGGTGCATCCTGTTTGCACGGACGAGGCTCTGGCGACTGAAAGATTCCCGGTATAAGGAGTCACCCAATGCTTTCCAACGGCCTTCAAAAGGAGGGCGGAAGAGTGAGGAGTGGCTCAGGGCACCCTCTTGCCCTTGGGGTTGGAAAAGGCCCCTAAAGGGGGGTGAATCAGAAATGATCTACGGCATGGGGATGCAGAAGGCAACGGGAAACCACTGCATTAAAGACCCAAAGGGTATCCCGAGGACATGTAATCCTCTCAAATTACTTATATCATGATGGCTTCTTCCTCGGTAAAATATTCCAGAGGTAAAATAGTCCCCCAATCGGATCATCTGGTGGGGACTGCTCAGGGAGGAGTCATCAGAATGGATAGAAACATTCTACGACTCGGACCGTGGAACGTTACAAGACTGAATAGGGCAGACAGGTTAGAAAACTTAAAAAGAGAGATGGAACAACTTAAGTTAGATGTTGTTGGGATTAGTGAGATTAAATAGAAGGACGCACAAGATTTCTGGTCTTGGGAACACAGGATAATTAGCACACAAGTTGTAAATGGAGTCACTGGTGTAGGATTTGTACTGAACAAGTAAGTAGGGAAACGGATGAGTTATTATGAACAGTTTAGTGACAGGATTATTTTGATGAGGTTAGAAACAAAGCCCGTCCCAACCACGTTATTAAAAGTGTATATACCAACATCACAGGAAGATGATGAAGAAATAGAAAAAATATAGACCGAAATAGAAGAATTAATCCAATATGTGAAGGCAGAGGAAAATCTAATAGGAAGTTTTGGTCTAGGAGAATGAAATGAGTGAGGAATAAGGTTGTTAGAATTTTGTGAAAAATATAAGCTAGTAGTGGCAAACACACTGTTTAAGAACCATGCAAGAAGGATATACACCTGGAAACGTCCTAGGGATACAGGCAGATATCAGCTAGATTATGTCATGGTCAAACAGAGATTCAGGAATCAAGTTCTAGACTGTAAAGCAAACAAAGGAGCAGACATAGACTCTGACCGTAATTTGATAATAATGGAGTGCAGGCTGAAATTTAAGGGAATAACGAAGCAGTATAAGCAGAAAAAACTGGAACTGAAACAATCTAGCACGAGAGAAAAATTTGCAGAAATAGTAGACTTGGGTCTAAGAAGTAAATCTGAAAGGAGCTCAACCGAGGATGAATGGAATGCATTAAAGACCGAAATAATGAAAGCTGGTAAAGAAACATTAGGTTTTAGGGAACAAACTGCCCGAAAACCTTGATCACAGAAGAAATTTTGGAACTGATGGATCAGAGGAGAAGGTACAAAAATGCTCAGGATGAATCAGGAAGAGAGCAGTACAGGCAATTTAGAAATCAAATAAATAGGAAATGCAAAATATCAAAAGAAAAATGGCTACAAGAAAACTGTGAAGAAGTAGAAAAGGAAATGGTTGTAGGTAAAGTAGATGTTGCATATAGAAAGATCAAACTGAATTTTGGAGAAATGAAGAAAAGAGGTGTGAACATTAAAGCTGCTGATGGGAAACCTCTTTTAAGCTCAGACAATAGAGCTAACCGATGGAAGGAATACACTGAAAAACTTAATGATGGGAACCACTTGGACAATAGCATAATGGAAAGGGAATGTGATGTCGACATTGATGATTTAGGAGATACTGTTTTGAGAACAGAATTTAATAGAGCTCTGAATGCCTTGAAAGCAAAAAAGCCAGTTGGAATTGATGATATCCCTGCAGAACTTCTTAAATCCCTAGGAGAAGAAGTAATCGAAAGATTATACAAGCTGATATCAAAAAGTTATGAAACAGGAGAAATTCCAACTGATTTTAGTAAAAATATCATCTTCACACTTCTGAAGAAAGCACAAGCCGACAAATGTGAGAATTATCGCACCACTAGTCTAACATCACATGCTTCAAAATTACTGACCAGAATAATGTACAGAAGAATGGAAAGGATAGTAGAAGGCATAGTAGGTGAAGATCAGTTTGGGTTTAGGAAAAATCGCGGTACAAGGGAAGCAATTCTGGCTTTAAGATTAATACTTGAAGGATGGATCAAGAAAAACAAAGATACTTTTATTGCATTTGTTGATTTAGAAAAAGCTTTTGATAATGTTAGGTGGGACAAGATGTTCAAAATTTTAAAGAAGTCAGGTCTAAAGTATCGAGATAGAAGAATACTTCATAAACTATATAAGAATCAAGTGACTGTAATAAAAATAGAGAATCATGAGAGACAAGCATCAGTTAAAAGGGGTCTAAGACAAGGTTGTAGTCTATCCCCATTAATATTCAACTTGTATGTAGAAGAATCAATAAAGAAAAACAAAGAAATATTTCCATGTGACTTAAGTTTTCTGGGAAAAAAATCAGCATGCTACAATTTGCTGATGACATTGTCTTGTTAGCAGGCCCGCTGCTAGCTGTTTGAGCGACCGCGTGCAATACCGATTATGCCGCCCCCAGTCTAACTATAGCCAGTGGTGGATCTCGAAAATTTTCGAACCCGGTACAAGAACTGTGAGATTGCCGCCCCTTTGAGCATTTTTTGGCGCCCATATTGTTGCCATCCCGAGTGTCGCCGGCCGCCCGAGCAGCTGTTGAGCTAAAAATAAGTCGCCCGCTACATAATACACTGCAAATTTCGTCGCGGCGACAATGGAGTGGCAACTATCGCGGGGCGGCGGCGACTGTTGATCACTCGTTTTGCCGCCCCCCTCGATGTGCCGCCCGCGTGCGGTGCACGCGTTGCATGCCCGCTTACGGCAGCCCTGCTTGTTAGCAGAGATTTATGAGGATATTGAGAAGTTACCGAATGGCATGAACAAAATACTGAAGGAAGATTTTGGACTGAATATAAATCAAAGCCAAACAAAAGTGATGAAATGTAGCAGAAATGATACCAACACTAGTAGATAAGTATAAAAATAGGATTAGATGCAATAGGAGAAGTAAGTGAATTCTGTTACTTGGGAAGCAAAATTACAACCGATTGCCGAAGCAGGAATGATGTTAAAAGCAGAATAGCACTAGCAAAAAGAGCCTTCATGAAAAAGAGAAATCTTTTAGTTTCAAACATTGATCTATGAATTAGAAAGAACTTTTTAAAACTCTATGTGTGGAGGACAGCACTTTACGGTAGCGAAACATGGACTTTAGGAATACCAGAAAGAAAGAAAATTGAAGCATTTGAAATGTGGCGCTACAGAAGAATGCTGAAAATTAGGTGGACAGACAAAGTAAGAAATGAACAAGTTTTGGAAATGATGAGTGAGAAAATAAGTTTTTGGCAGAAGCTTACAGAAAGAAAAGACAGGCTGGTAGGTCATATTTTGAGACATGCTGGATTGGTTAATTTGCTTGTGGAGGGAACAGTCGAAGGTAAGAGCTGTAGAGGAAGACAGAGATTAGAATATATGAAACAGATAATTGAGGACGTGGGTTGTAAGGGAAATGTAGAAATGAAGAGGTTATCGCAGGATAGTAAGGGATGGAGGATTGTATCAAACCAGTCGAAAGTTCGACGACACCAAAAAACGAGGTTGGTCCGATAAGTACTTAGCCTCTCTTCCCGATGATGCCACTGTTGCCATAGAAATTTATTATTGTGTAGTACATTTTCTTAGATGGCTATTGTTATAATTTCAGCCAAATCTGACTCATAGTTTTGTTTTGATCCCGTGTGAAAATGGGTGTGTATGCAGATTTTAGAAAAATGGACAAAGAACAATATCGGTCGTTGATTCGATTCTTGTTTTTGGAAGGAAAATCGCACAGCAAAATCAAAGAGCGCTTGGATGTTGTGTACCGTGACACTTCTCCTTCGATGGTGACTGTCAAAAATTGGTTTAACGAGCTTCAACGTGGTCGCACGTCAGTTTTTGATGAGCCGCGCGCAGGTGCCCCGAAAACGGATACCATGGAGGATAACGTGACAAAAATCCACAATCTCGTATTGGCAGACCGCCAATTGAAAGTGTGCAAGATTTCTGGGACAGTAGGCATCTCCAAAGACCGTGTGGGTCACATCTTACATGAAATTTTGGGCATGAGAAAGCTGTCGGCGCGATGGATACTGCGTTTGCTCACTCCGGACAAGAAGCGCAACCATGAGACCACTTCACAGCATTGTTTGATGCTGTTTAATCACAATCCAAAAGAGTTTCTGCATCGTTACGTGACCGTCAATGAAACATGGATCCACTGGTACACACCAGAGACCAAGGAACAATCATAACAGTGGACTTTACCCGGCGAACATGCTCCGAAAAAGGCGAAGACTGTCCCATCGGTCGGAAAGGTGATGGCAACCATTTTCTGGGATTCACAAGATTTGATCTACACCGACTACTTGGAGAAGGGCAAATTGGTTACAGGGCTTTACCATACCGAATTATTGGGCCAATTTGACGCCGAATTGCAGAAAAAGCAGCCCTGTTTGGCGAAGAAAAAAGTGCTCTTAGACCATGACAACACACCGGCTCACACCTTTTCCACAGCCAAATTGGTCGAATTGGGCTACGAACTGCTGCCCCATCCACCATATTCTCCATATTTGGCCCCGTGCGACTTCTTTTTGTTTCCAAACTTGAAGAAGACAGTCGCCAGGCAGAAATTTGAGTCGAATGAGGAGGTTATCGCCGCGACGGAGGCCTACTTTGCAGATCTCCAGAAAACGTATTTTTCAAATGGGTTAAAGAAGTTGGAGCATCGCTGGGTCAAGTATATCAAGCTAAAGGAGACTATGTTGAGAAATAAATCACCACTTTTCCAAAATTTTCGTTTTTTTCTTTTGTAGGCTAGGTACGTATCGCACCACCCTTGTAAAGGGTGTATCAAAAAGAATCATCCAATTTGGCACATTTATATTTCTGAAACTAATAAACATATTATGAAGCAGAAATTCAAGTTTTTTTTTTTTTTTTTGTACCTTTCCATAGGTATTCATATGCCTCCCTTGAGATGCACGGCATATGTCAATGTGGTATTCAAATTCTTCCCACACTCCAGCAAGCATGTCTTGAGTCACAGCTTCCACACCTGCTGTTAGGTGAAGTCTTAGTTCAGTCATTGTTGTTGGTAATGGATACACATAAACAGAGTATTTTATAAACCCCCACAAGAAATAATCACATACAGTCAGGTCAAATGACCTTGGAGGCCAGTAATGTAAAACTGAATCATTTGGTCCAGTGTGACTGATACATCGTTCAGTAATAATTAGATTTAAAAATTCCTGCACTTCCAGATGTAAACATCGTTGCAACACACGCCAAATCGACATCAGGGAGATGTTAAGTTGTCGAGCTGCATGGCGAATGGATTTCTGTGGATTCCTTGTGAATGTATGGCAGATGCGTTCATTATCTGCATTGGACACTCGGGGGCAGCCTGGCAATTTGCCTTTACTCAACCTGTTTCTCAGAATTGTTCATGCCATCATCTAATGCTCTGCACTTTAGGAAGATTCACACCATACCTAGTATGAAAGTGACACTGAACAGTTGTTACCGACCCGTAAGGTGCAAAACGTAGAACACAAAATGTTTTCTGTTGTCCCAATGCCATTTTTACTAGAATTCAAGTGGGCACTCACTGCTGCTACCTAGGAGGAACCAAGTAAACCTCGAGAGTTTGCTCTTTCCAACAGTATGTTGTTCATGCACGTATATCAAATAACATAATAGTTATGATTTTTTTTTTAAATTGGATGATTAATTTTTTTTGATGGTCGGGAAAATGGTGGGGGTAAATTCAAACATCGGAAAAGTGGAGGGGCAGTGAATCAGATCGAATACCTCAGCATAGATAAATATCCAAACTAATCTCTGGTCGGTGTGAAGATCAAAAATATAATTAGAACTAAATATGAAAAAAATATAATTATATAAAATATTATACAAATACAAATTAAAATAATAATAATAATAAAATAATAATTTTATGTTAGGGCCCACATTACAGGTATAGGCTAGGGGCCTACAGATCCTAAATGCAGCCCTGAACAGAACACTCTCAGCAAAATATGCTATTTTCCTGATGTGATTTAAGCTCTACAAACATTTTTCAGTATAAGACAGTCTGCGTAGTCTTGCGTGGAAATTTTAAAGTGGATTTTCTAACAACTTTCCACATAAAAGTCAGATTGGAATCATTAGTCAACTCATAAAATATTATTCAGGTAGTTCTTTCTCCTATTACAATATTAGATAATAATTACTTAACAGTAAATGAACAAAGTGTTTTTCGGCATTGCATATTTATGAAAGTTTCTTGGGAAACCAAACAAGTAATACTATTATTTATACACAATATTTCAGCGACATAAAACTCTGTCTCCATCTTCAGGGGCAACAATGCGCTCTAGGCAAACTTGAAGTCTTATGACTGCACCTGAAGATGGAGATGGAGATTTATGTCATAGAAATATTGTGTATAAGTAATAGAATCACTCGGTTCATTTCCCGAGAAAGTTTCATAAATAGTGATTATTGATTATGGTTTCCTACATAACACACAATATATGTATACAATCAAGTTATCTAATAATTTACCTTCTGATCACGATAACCAAGTATTAATCATCAGCACTTTAGTTGCAAGAGTAATGCTTTTAATGTTCTGTGCATATTAAATGATGAATCATTTAGTTGCAGTAATTTATTAGTTCTTTAGCATTGCAAACTGGAATTATGCTTACAGTTGATAAGGTACAAATGAAAAATACAACACTATTGATAACACTGTCTTAAATTACTTTAAAGTTGGTTCCTCATGAACGAACGGTTACAATGGAGGCAGGTGAGTTGATATATGAGGTGTGTTATGGTATGTGTGGTATATCCACTGATAGGAAAAGTTTTCCCTGTGGTCAGATAGGAATCAATGGTTGTACCCGGCTGCATATTTTGTAGGAGGTTCTGTTGTGCGCAGCCTCAGAGGAACTAGCTTACCAGCATATCATATAAACCAGGCAGCATCCTGGCTTCAGTCTCTGATAAGACCCTTCTGGTATTATTGTTATTCATTCATAGACATATGTTTTATAAATTTTAGATTTAATATTTTCTTCCAACATGCTATCCATCCACCAAAAAAAAAAAAAAAAAAAAAAAAAAAAAAAAAAAAAAAAAAAAAAAAAAAAAATTGATAACTGTAGAAATTAAAAGATTGCGCATTTCTACAAGAAAGTTGTATATTGTTGTAGGAATAATCACAATTCTAAGGTTTCCCAAATCACTCCAGGCAAATGCCGGGATGCTTCCTTCAAAGGGCCATGGCCGAATTCCTTCCCATTCCTTGCCCCCCATCCTTTCCCGTCTCTAAAAGACCTTGCTGTTAGAGAGACATTAAGCAGATTAAAAAAAACACACAGTTCTAACATTAAAGCTCATTTAAAGTGGTACTGCAAAATACATATAAAGGATGTTAAATTATATAAATATATGTACTAAAACAGAAAATTTATGACTCTGGAAATAAAATTAATATTGCACAGGACATTGTAAAAAGGGAGATATACTTGTAAAATAAGCTGGTTGATAATGTCTAATGTATAAAATAATGTTCAGTAGAATCCAAATCTCTCAATTGCATATACAATTTATAAACATTTTTTTCAGTAGTTGTCTGAATTGCAGTATGGATTAAATGAAACAGATTTCAAAGGAAAATTTGACACTTTGTCTGTAAATTTATATACCGGTACTAAAAAAAGAGATTGCCAACACATTATTTAAACAGCACCCCACAAAATTAAATAATGCAGTAAATTATATGAAACTAAGAAATGATAAGGAAATTCAGCCAAACACTTACCATAGATATTACTAGAAAAAAATTAATAGAAAATAAGGAAGGATGTAGAAAAGAAGTCATTACTTACCAAAAAAATGAAAGCGGGGTGGACAAATGAACACGAAAACACAAAAACACAAAAACATGAACACAATTTGCAATATTTTGGATTTAAAACCTTACCTTTGCAAGGAGGGCAGCACACACCATGCTCAACCACCATATATATATATCATAGGTGGAGGTGATAGATGATTGTAGATATGCCTGAATGTAAAAATGTAAAATTGTATTAATTGGGGGAAAAGTTTAGAAAATTTTTGTTAAAATTATTAATGAATTAATAGTATGTGAACGAAAACAGTAATAAAAGGTTCGGCCTCTGTTGGAAGATTTAAGGAAAGAATGAGTACTTGGCTGGAAGTCTATGAATGAAATTTGATCCTGTAAAATATTATGATGTTGATGTCGTTATCTCTATTTCTAATTATTTACTGTTAAAAAAATTATTGCATGTTTATAAAAAGAATTGTAATTGTATTGGTCATAGGTTGTTTGTAAATAAATGGTAACAGTAGTTTCTCATGTGGCAACCTATTTCTACTGTTATGTTAGTTAATTTTAATGAAAAAAAAAATCTAGTTACTTAACTGTATGTAAACTGTTTCAGAAATGTTGAGTCCAGTCCTCCATGGGCGAAGGATCTTGAGGCAGACCTCCCTGAAGGCTATTGGGAAGTGAATTTTGTAGCAAGTCATCCAGCATCACAACATACATCAACATGCACATTTTCTATTAATGTGATCAAAAAGACTTTTCATAATTTTGTTCCTTAAGTGATACTTTAGTCGAAAGAACTACATACAGTACCAGTCAAATCTGAAAATATCACTGCCAAATGGACATAAGTAATACAAACTTGTTATGTAAATAACACTTATTAATAATATTTATTTCAGTTAAGTTTGTAAATTATATTTATTTTTATGTGTTCTGTGTTTAAATGTACCGTACAGTAGTTAAATGTGATATAATAAATAATATGCAAAAAATAAAGTGTTAAGTGTGAGATACACAGTGAGATTCAAGAAATCGTTGTATGATATGGATATTATGTGAGCTTCAAATAAATTTATATTTTCTCTAGTTTGTAACTCTTCCACAAAAACTGGTATTGATCGAATGTACTTAGAGAATTTGTCAACAAATTGCAATCATTTAAAAATGCTGTAAACTTCATGTAACAACAATTATTTACCATCCCGTAAAATAAAAATTATTGTGATCTTTTCTAATGTATAGCAGTGATGCAATCACATTTATCACTTCATATCCAATTGCACCATCTGCCCCATCCATTGCTATTCCTTTCCAAATTCACTTTTCTTTTCCACTTATTCATTTCAAAAGAAGCAACAGTTCCTGTAAAATTACAATCTTTTCATGGTTAAGACAGAATGATAGATTCTTCTATTCAGATTCACACGCAGCAAACATTGTATATTTTCTTTAATCCTACCCTTTATTCCAGCAACCAAATCTGAGATCTGTATCTTGTAATTATCCACCACAATTGGTACACAAACGCATATCACAAGTTAAAAACTGTCCAGCACACCGACACACACAACTCAAAGTAAACTTCATCCAGTTCTCTCCTGGCCTGGAATCCATAAACAAGATTCTTCATTGTGGTTACAACTTCTCACATCATTTCATGAAACACATTGAATTTTCACACTGTCCTTCTCACAACATACAATATGACCTTCAGCAGGCCAGGCCACCTAACCTAAAAAATATACTTGTGCACAGATAGTAACACTCTAATGCTCCTAAACTACACTACAGCTACTTCTCTTATAACAGGTCTCATTACAAAACTGGCAGTGTGCACCCACTGACCACAACCTATTGTTATTCTACCACTGGTGAAACCTACCCCATCATAGGCTGTCCAACCATGTCCCATATCATATAACTGCTCACCTGCCTCCACTGCAAAAGTTCTTATATTGGCCTTACCTGAAACATGTTACCAATCAAAATGAATGATCACAAACAGTTTACTTCGTGCTTTTGATCCATGACAACTTTTGTCCCCTCAATAACTGTTTCACAGTCAGAACTATCAGAGTACGCTCTGAAACCATGTTCCCATCCAAACTCTGGAGGTGGGAGTTGGTGTACCAATACATTCAGACACACTCCTGAGCCTCAATCTCAGATAATACGTGCCATCCTTCCCCATGGTATATCCTTAACCTGCTAGTATAATTAATTTTTATATATAGGTCTTATTTGATTTTTTGTTATTACTATTTTTAAATATTTGAAATTTTTCATCACTTTTACATGCCAATTTTTTTTTGTCTTATTTTGATTAATATCTTTCCAGCAACAATACATTTTCATTGATATTATTCTTGCTCCACCACCACCCCTAAGAGTCAAAATCATAATATTTGTGGCTGTGTTGACTGAGGTCATGTGTGCGGGCTCAGTCACATGATTCTAATTTCTTTTTACAAAGGCATGGCCATTTTATTTTTTTTATCCCTGCTGCCCTCTTTCACACATACTATATTACATAACTTATGATTTAAATTCTTATAGTGTTTAACGAAATTTTCTCACAACATCAATGAATAATTTACATGCTACTCACTACTCTTCATTCTTCTCCCAATTGCATCATCAATATATGCCTTAACACACCTCTAGTATTCTCTTCACCTCTTGTTATCCAATGACTGCCAATCCAATTTCCTCGTCTTATCACCAATTTTTTATTCCTTGGTAATTTCTGCAAATAAATGTAACTACCCTACTTAATTTAATTTTGTTTTAAATTGTGATGCAACATATCCTCTATCAGCAATGTATTTTGTATATGCTCCAAGATGTGAGGTATTGAATTTCCCTATGAAAAATTAATAAATATGACTATTCTTGAGCTAGGCTGTGGTTATTTGTGCTATCAATTCAATAAATCCTAATAATCATCTCTAATTTGAATCTGAAGGGATCATAAATAAACCAATTATGAATTGTTTATAAAGATAGGTAAACATGCAAGAAAGGTCCTTAAAATTAACTTTTAATGTCTTTTTTTATACATCACTTCAACTTATTAAAAAATATACTTTAAAAAGCCAAATTTATAGTTTAGTAAAAAAAGGTTAGAAATTGTTAAATTTTTTTCAATGATTTTTCTACAGATGTGAAGTTCTGGAGTTTTTTAAAAAAACACAATGAAGATAGAATCACTAATGTTAGCTTGACCCTCAATATTAGAGCAGATTAGAAAATTTGAAATTAAATATGAATATATCATGAAGGAACTAAGGAATCTAAAAAAGTATAAAGAGGCCAGTGTTGATAATATTACTACAGATGTCTTAAAGATAGTAGGATGGGAAATTGTAACTTACCTTGAAACATTATTTAAATTAAGTCTGGATACTTGTTGTTTACCAGAATCGCTCCAGGAGTGATCGTGTATGGCCACCTTGAAAGTAGTGGCGACTTGTTTTGAACATGTTCTATTCTTATCGCCAGTAGCGTGTGATTTTTTAGATTTCCAGAAAGCTTTTGACTCTGTGCCACACAACCGCCTTTTAGCGAAGCTTCGAGCGTAGGGTATATCAGATCAGCTTTGTGCATGGATAAAGGATTTTCTAACTGGTAGGTCGCAGTATGTTGACGTTGAAGGAGAAAGCTCTTCTAATCTAGATGTTACATCGGGTCTACCTCAAGGAAGTGTAATAGGACCACTTCTTTTCTTAATTTTTATAAACGATCTCAGAGTCAAAGTGAAAAGCCCTTTTAGATTGTTTTGCTAATGATGTGGTTATTTATAGGGAAGTAAGAAATTTGGTCGATTGCTTAAAAATTCAGCGTGATCTGGATGTTATTTTGGCTTGGTGCGCTGAGTGGCAACTTACTCTAAATTGTAAAAAGTGCAAGACAATGAGCATAACTAACAAAAAGAATCCAATTGTTCAGAAATATGAGTTAAACAATACAGTTATTGATATGGTCGATTCTATGAAATATTTAGGAGTAACAGTACAAAGGAACATGAAATGGGACATACACATTAATTTTTTAGTAGGTAGAGCAAATTCTAGGCTGCGATTCATAGGTCGAATCTTGAAAAATTGTAATGAACAAACAAAGGAGATAGCGTACAAATCTCTTGTGCGTCCACATTTGGATTATTGTTGTGCCATTTGGGACCCGTTTCGTAAGGGGTTGATCGAAAGTATAGAGAAAGTACAGGGAAGAGCTGCTCGATTCGTAACCGCTTGCTACAGTCCTTATGAAAGCATCGCAGAACTGATTAGTAGACTAGGCTGGGAGTCTCTGGTAAATAGATGACACACGTTTCGTTTAAACTTATTGGTAAACATGTGTACTCACACTTTCACTTTTGAGTGTTGTGAAATACTTCTTCCACCAACCTATGTGAGTCGGAAGGACAGGAAAGATAAAATTAGAGAAATAAGGTGCCGGACTGATTCTTATATGAATTCTTTTTCCCTCGTACCATTAGGGATTGGAATGCACAGCAAAGAGATTAGCTTTGGTGCTGAGCACCCTCTGCCACTCACAATTTTGTGAATTGCAGAGTATTTATGTAGATGTAGATTGTGGCGGTCACGTGACCTAGTAAGCGCTGCACAGCGCTGTTATCGCCTCGTCTGGCAATTCAATCGCTAGTTTTTTTTACTGTTGTCGGAAGTAGTGTTCGCCGTTTTTTTGGCTTGTTCGTTGTTTTTTTTTTTTTTTTTTTTTTTTTTTTGTCATGACGGAAAATCGAGAAGAAAATGTGTTCAAATGGTGATTTTTTTTTCTTTTATGTTTATCGGAAATGTGAAGGACTGTTGGACACGAATAATAATAAATACATGAACAAGAATTCACGAAAAAATCGTTTTAGGAAGTTATTGAATTAAAGTGGATTGAACATTCCATATGAGGTAAACCTTAACTTAGTCCACAACCCAAAGGTTGGTTGGATCCTCCCGAAGGAGGCAAACTAAGCCATTGTGTCAGAGGTACGACAGAGAGTTCCTTTCCTCTGGGACCTACAGTTTAACGTGGAATCCGAACCACGGAGCGTCCTGGCATAGCTCACATGATCAAACACAACTCTCAAAATTCCTGCGCCTGCTGGGATGCGAACTCGGGACCATAGCAGCGAATGTTTTGAAAGCTAGCGCCTTGACCACTGAGCTACGAGAACGCTCTCCATATGTGTTACATCTCAGATAAAAAATTAAGAACATTATGGATGCATACAGAAGTTAATTTAGCTATGAACAAATACACAAAAGACTTCAGGCTTTCACCGCTTCTCATGTAACGCAAGCTAATTTATAGTTTGATCTTATATGCAATCGCACTTCTTATCAGTGTATCTTTTTCATAAGTTGGGGAATAACCAAGTAGTTCATCAAACTTACCTTCAGTTAGCTGTTGAATATTTCTGTAGGCTAGTGGGTCCTCCGAAGCTAGCTCTCTCAGGAAAAAACCTAGAAGCCATAATTTTCTCTTCACTTAACTTAGTTGCGGATCAATTTTTTGGGAGGTCTTTTTTTTTTACTTAACAAAAGTTTACCCAAGTCAGTCCAAGAGGAACGAATCACTCGTTTCAAAACTATACAAAGTGATTTTTAAAACATTATGAACAACGAAGGAGGTTGATAAGACACTTCTCTAGCTACTACCTACTTGTGCAAACCAGTTGCTCAGTGTGACTGGCTAGAAAGTGGTGACCACTCGCAGCTACTAGTAGCAGCGCCAAAAAAATGCCCAATGTGACAGAGACCTTACAAAAAGAAAAATACACTTAGCGCACACAGCATAGTTACTTTTTTCGTAGAGAGATGGTAACAAAACTGTCCTCCCCGGATGGCCTCAGGCTCAGTGACGAGCTAGCCAAATCCCAACACGTCGCATCCTGAAAAAAGCTGTCCCTGCAATAGTGGGAAATTAGTGCAAGAAGGGAGAAGAAGCTTTTACCTCCATGAATTTCTCCTATGAATTTGTCTGCATGATTATTACTATTTTTACCAAATTTCCGCCAGCCCTGAAATTAATATTTGAAGTGAAGCAAAGAGTTTTGTATGTTGTACTTATTTACTGAGAAAAATTCACCGAGGGTGGTGGTGTAATGGTTAGAGTTCTGGCCTCGCATTCGGGAGGACGGCGGTTCGAAGAGACGTTAAGCAGTTAAAAAAAAGAGAGAAAAATTCATCTACCAACGAAGGACAACGTTCTTCCACATCGAGCTGCAACCGCACATGTAGAACACCTAAGAAATAAGTTGTCATTTGAGTTTATGTTGTAATGCAGCCTAGACTATACGTCATAATGATGTCATATATATCACGTGATCTGTGTGTTTACTACACAGAGATCGCAGCGGAATCCCCATCTTGATATTACCTGTTGGGTTATTAATTATTCTAACACTTGTTTCATACATTCTCATACAAAAGTTGCTAATATTTGCATTTTCACACAGCAACCATTTTCCTGAATGAAAAGAAAATACAATTTTCAATCATGCTGACGACACCGTTTTATAACAGTTGACAAAAGCATCAAAAGTTTCTAAATTACGACATACTATTGGTTGTAACAGAACGTTTCAGTTATACGTTAACAAACCAAAAATAATAAACCTGCATTACCTTCCAATCTGACACTGGCATAACAGCGGTGGTGATAGCATGGGCCAACAATAAAGAGCCTGTGACATCTCTTACCCAGATTTATACTACAGGGCTGGCTGTTAATGTGGATATGGTTGATAGGCCTATATATTTTAACCACCCGGAATTTGAGAGTGACTGAGCGCACATTGAGGAAAGAACTGAGGGACAGATATAACAGAGAACAGTCCAACCAAGCATAGCCTTATATATAATATACTGTTCATTGTTTCCTAAGTCATAACCTATGGTTCCAAAATAGGCAATGGAGCCAGTTTGCCAGTTGAGAGAGATGGAACAGCCGTTGCTGTAACTCCATTTTGATACTTTTTCTACAGCCTGTTGCATATGTCTCTGTTGTAAACACATGCTCTCTACCGTTTCTTTGTTAATAATAATCACATGAAACGTGTATGAGGAACAATAATATAATGTTCAAAAAAGTGTAACATTTTATTTTAATTACAATTCATTTGTAAGCAACACATACAGTTTTCAATATATATATCTATATATATAAACCCACAGTTTTTATCCAATGTCGATGGTAGTTTGCACATGTATACATTAAAACAAAGAGAAAAATATTGCCTACATATGGTTTACAAAAACCCAATCCCTCTCCCCTTTTATTACCCATAAAAAAAAATTACATATGAAACTATTGAGTTTTTTTGTAAATACCTCGAAAAATGTAAGGAAATCAGCCAACGCACCGGCTCGTTTCTGGGCAGGTCTTTGGGTGTCTTCGCGGTTAGTACGAACGCACAGACAGAGTTACACATGATCTAATAAAACTGATGTATGAGATAGTTAATCGGATAAGATAGGTAATAACATTTCTTTCTGACTTTGATAAACGGTGATATAGTAGAAGTAAAGAGATTCAAATCACTATAATAACTATGTATAGCGAACCCATAGTGGTTCACGTACCCAACTTTGAGAAACCTTATTCTAGAGTAAGCATTTCCAAAGTTCCTATTCCGTCAAAACAAAAAAAAATTCCACGTCCCACGCCCCGGCCACTATTTCATCATTAGTAAGATAAATGCCTAGTTTTAGTACTAAAATTACTTCTCAGAGAAAACTCACGAAGTACATGATGTTAGAATAAAGAAGAGACATGCTACTTGCTACGGTGTAGAACTAGGGGATCGTCCACACGGGTGGCGAAGCTAACTTGCACCTCAGAACTAACCCGGGGGTACGGGATGCCCCCCAGATTGGGAACCTCCAATCCAGAGGCTGTTGAAAATACTTTCAAAAACCTAGAGTAAATCGATGAGCCAATGGGTGGCATCGCCGTTCTTTTTTGCAGCGATAGATCATGGGTGCACTACACACGGGAATCGGCTACACGGGTGGCAGGGGCCGTGTGGATGCATTGGGGGGTTTTTTAGGCTGAGGGAGGATGACCCTGAAGAGGAAATTCAGTTGCGGACAGCCAAGATAAATTCAGCACCGCGTGTTAGGGGTAGCTTAAAAGAATCCCGAACATTAAAAGTTCTAGCAGTTAACTGCAGAAGTGTTTGTAATAAACAGCCTGAACTCTAAAACGTTATTTGTAGTACAGATGCTGATATCGTAATAGGCACAGAAAGTTGGTTAAAACCGGATATAAGTTCCGCCGAAATTTTTAATAGTAACATGAACATTTTCCGTAAGGATAGGTTGCATTCCCAAGGAGGTGGTGTATTTATAGCTGTTAGTAAGTACCTCCCATGTAGCGAAATAGATGTCCATACGGTCTGTGATCATATGGATCAAGCTCAACGTAACTAGGACAAAACTTGTGATAGGCTCCTTCTATCGTCCACCCGATGCAAGCGTAAATATTGCCGAGGCCTTGAGAAATAATGTAAATAATATAGCACGGCAATTTCCGGACCATACAATAATGCTAAGAGGTGACTTTAACTTGCCAGATATCGACTGGACTAATTATGTTCACGTTACTGGGGGCAGAGATAAAGCAGCTTGCGAAATCATTCTAGACCTCTTCTCAGATCACAATCTTGAACAGCTCGTAACTGAACCAACGCGATGCCTCAACGGTAACGAAAATATTTTAGATATAGTTGTTACAAATAGGCCTGAACTATTCACGGATATTTCTACCACCGCAGGAATAAGAGATCACAAAGCTGTAATTGCTACAGTAAAACTAACAACCACGCGCAGAAAGAGAAAAGAGAGGATCATTTACAGATTCGAAAAGGCTTCAAAAGAGTGTTTTAGAGCGTATTTGAGGCATAATTACCACACCTTCTTAGTAGCAGGAAGCACCGTTGAAGAGAGGTGGCATCGATTCCTGCATATACTCGGGGAAGGCATCAACTTGCATATACCGAAACGGACAATCAGGGAAGAGAACGATCCCCCATGGTACACACGGGAGGTTAAAAGGTTACTCAAGAAGCAAAGATGCACGATCAAAAAGGACGATGCATCGGACTGATTTAGATAAGTTAGAGGAAATAAGGGGACGTGTTAAGAATGCGATGCGTGAAGCCTTTAATAACTTTCGTGAAAATTCTCTCTCTAAGTGCGTCCCTGAAAACCCTAAGAAATTTTGGTCGTATGTAAAAAAAAGTTAGTTGTAGTGGGAACAATAAGCCAGTTCTAATAAAAGACGGACGGGAAGTTGAAGACAGCCATGACAAGGCTACCGTATTTAACACCGAATTCAAAAATTCATTCACGCAAGAAAACATGGAAAACATCCACACTTTACCACATCGTGTGAAATTAGAGATGGATCCGATAGAAATTAATAGCGTAGGAATTGTAAAGCAAATAAAACTCCTGAAGTGGGGTAAAGCGCCGGGTCCTGATGGTATACCGGTAAGAGTATTTTCTGAATACGCGGAAGATATTGAACCATTTCTGTCAGATATAGTCCGTAAATCACTAGAAGAGAGAAAAGTACCTTCTAGCTGGAAAAACGACCAGGTAATTCCCGTTTTTAAGAAAGGAGATCGGAGTGATCCTAGGAATTATCGACACATATCTCTAACATCGGTCTGCAGCAGAATTCTGGAACATGTCATATGCTCGAACATAATGAAGTTTCTAGATGAGAACGAGTTACTTACACCATGTCAACACGAATTACGGAAGAAGAGATCGTGTGAAACACAATTGGCCCTATTTTCTCACGACATAATGAAAGTTATCGATGCAGGTTCGCAAGTTGATGCAGTTTTCTTGGATTTTCAGAAAGCTTTTGATTCTGTGCCACACAACCGACTTTTAGCGAAGATTCGAGCTTACGGTATTTCGGCTCAGATTTGCGAGTGGATACGTGATTTTCTAACTGGTCGATCACAGTATGTCGTTGTTGACGGGGAAGCCTCTTCTAAGATAAATGTTACTTCGGGCGTTCCTCAAGGAAGTGTAATAGGTCCACTTCTTTTCTTAATATTCATAAACGATCTAGGTGACAACGTCAAATGCTGGTTGCGATTGTTTGCCGACGATGCGGTTATCTATAGGGAAATAAGGTGCTCCGACGATTGCTTAGAAATTCAGCGTGATTTGGATGCTATTTTCGATTGGTGCCGTAAATGGCAGCTTACACTTAATTGCAAAAAGTGCAAGGCCATGCGGATAAGTAACAAGAAGAATCAGTTTGTTCACGAGTACAAAATAAACAATTCAGCTGTTGACACGGTCGATTCCGTAAAGTATCAGGGGGTGATAGTACAAAGCAACATGAAATGGGACATGCACATAACTTCCGTCGTAGGCAAGGCTAATTCTAAATTACGATTCATAGGTCGTATTTTGAGGAATTGTAATGCTCAAACAAAGGAGATAGTGTATAAAACACTAGTGCGTACGCATCTGGATTACTGTTGTAGGGTTTGGGATCCGTATCGCAAGGTTCTGATTGACTCAGTTGAGAGGGTGCAGAGGAGAGCCGCTAGATTCGTGACTTGTTGTTACAGCCCTTATGAAAGTGTCACAGAATTGATACATAGATTGGGCTGGGATAGTTTGGAAGACAGACGACGTAGCTTGCGTTCGAATTTATTGGAGAATATGCAAAAAATTTAAATTTCGAGTGCAATGAAATACTTCTTCCGCCAACCTATTTAGGTCGCAATTACCGGAGGGATAAGATTACAGAAATAAGATGCCGTACTGAAACTTATATGTATTCCTTCTTTCCTCGCACTATTCGGGATTGGAATGAGCGGGTTTAGGATGGGTGCTTAGCACCCTCTGCCACCCACAATGTTTGTGATTTGCAGAGTATGAATGTAGATGTAGATATAGAAGGAAGATACATACACGATCAAAAAGGACGATGCATTGGACTGATTTAGATAAGTTAGAGGAGATAAGGGGACATGTTAAGAATGCGATGCCTGAGGCCTTTAATGACTTTCGTGCCAATTCTCTCTCTAAGAGCCTCACTGAAAACCCTAAGAAATTTTGGTCGTATGTAAAAAAAAGTTAGTTGTAGTGGGAACAATAAGCCAGTTCTAATAAAAGACGGACGGGAAGTTGAAGACAGCCATGACAAGGCTACCGTATTTAACACCGAATTCAAAAATTCATTCACGCGCGAAAACATGGAAAACATCCACACTTTACCACATCGTGTGGAATTAGAGATGGATCCGATAGATATTGATAGCGTAGGTATTGTAAAGCAATTAAAAACTCCTGAAGTGGGGTAAAGCGCCGGGTCCCGATGGTATACCGGTAAGTGTATTTTCTGAATACGGGGAGGATATTGAACCATTTTTGTCAGATATATTCCGTAAATCTTTAGAAGAGAAAAAAGTACGTTCTAGCTGGAAAATAGCCCAGGTAATTCCCGTTATTAAGAAATGAGATCGGAGTGATCCTAGGAATTATCGACCCATATCTCCAACATCGATCTGCAGCAGAATTCTGGAACATGTCATATGCTCCAGCATTATGAAGTTTCTAGATGAGAACGAGTTACTTACACCGTGTCAACACGGATTTCGGAAGAAGAGATCGTGTGAAACACAATTGGCCCTATTTTCCCATGACGTAATGAAAGTTATCGATGCAGGTTCGCAAGTTGATGCAGTTTTCTTGGATTTTCAGAAAGCTTTTGATTCTGTGCCACACAACCGACTTTTAGCGAAGATTCGAGCTTACAGTATTTCGGCTCAGATTTGCGAGTGGATACGTGATTTTCTAACTGGTCGATCACAGTATGTCGTTGTTGACGGGGAAGCCTCTTCTAAGATAAATGTTTCTTCGGGCGTTCCTCAAGGAAGTGTAATAGGACCACTTCTTTTCTTAATATTTATAAACGATCTAGGTCACAACGTCAAATGCTGGTTGAGATTGTTTGCCGACGATGCAGTTATCTACAGGGAAATAAGGTGCTCCGACGATTGCTTAGAAATTCAGCGTGATTTGGATGCTATTTTCGATTGGTGCCGTAAATGGCAGCTTACACTTAATTGCAAAAAGTGCAAGGCAATGCGGTTAGGTAACAAAAAGAATCAGTTTGTTCGCGAGTACAAAATAAACAATTCAGCTGTTGACATGGTTGATTCCGTGAAGTATCTGGGGGTGACAGTACAAAGCAACATGAAATGCTCATAACTTGCGTCATAGGCAAGGCTAATTCTAAATTACGATTCATAGGTCGTATTTTGAGGATTTGTAATGTTCATACAAAGGAGACAGTGTATAAAACACTAGTGCGTCCTCATCTGGATTATTGTTGTGTATTTTAGGATCCATATTGCAAGGGCCTGATCGACTCTGTGGAGAGGGTGCAGAGGAGAGCCGCTCGATTCGTGACTTGTTGTTACAGCCCTTATGAAAGCGTCACAGAATTGATACATAGATTGGGCTGGGATAGTTTGAAAGACAGACGAGGTAGTTTGCGTTTGAATTTATTGGAGAATATGCGAAAATCTTTAAATTACGAGTACAATGAAATACTTCTTCCGCGAAACTATTTAGGTCGCAATGACCGGAGGGATAAGATTCGAGAAATAAGATGCCGTACTGATACTTTTATGTATTCCTTCTTTCCTCGCACTATTCGGGATTGGAATGAGCGGGTTTAGGATGGGTGCTTAGCACCCTCTGCCACCCACAATGTTTGTGATTTGCAGAGTATGGATGTAGATGAAGTTTTTAGGCAGATTTGGCAAGTGGCACAAGAACCGACGAAATAAATAGCTCGTCTGAGGCATAACGTTTTCAGGAAAAATCTGATCAACATTGTGTGGGTGGAAATCGCGGAAAATCTGATTACACAAGGGTTTTCAAAATTTCTGTTATGAATTGGCGAAGGCACATATCCGAAAAAATTTTAAAAAATCATTACTGGAAGAGACTTCAGATATTATAAGCACTTCATGATGATCCTGAACTATTAAAAAATCGTATTGGTTTTTGGTTTTGTGTAAGGGCTATTTTTAAGCCACCAAACGTGGAAACCACCGTGATCAACACCATTACATTGGATTTTTCATTGGGATACACTTCTATAACACTTCTCAAAATCGCGTCGTGGTCAGTAGGAACCACCGGCTACCAGGATGCATTTTTAAGTTTTTTTATCCGCTCTACGGCTTACTGCACAGAACATATTAAATAATTTTAAAAGTCAGAGTTTCAATAAGGTTTCTATAAGTTGTGCAAAGATACCCGACTCAATGTGATCAGTTTACAGCGAAACGTGGTCGTGGGGAAAAGCCTGACAGAATGTAGCGCATCAGAGTTCGTATTTTATTTTTCTGTTTCCATTCTAACAACAAACTTCTCATTCATTTTTAAGCGCGAGCAATTCATGGTGAACATTTGTTTCCTACGGCTATCAGTAAGGCACAAGGGCAGATGCTACATGCTGTGGGCGTCGACTTCCTCGTCTGCTGCTTCTACCACGGTCAACTGCCAACTATACGTAGTTCTCTCGTCTGTCAGTGACGTGAACAATCTTTTCGTACTCGCTTCAAATACTGTTTATAAATAGGTCATATGAACTGAAGTGTGAGCTGTCAAAGCCGCGGGAAAAACAGTACTTAAGAACTGCCCTACAGTTCATTAATTAATTTCCTTAATTAATAAGGACAATAATAGGTATTCGAAATGGTTCGAATTGCGGTCGCCAGTCTGGATGGAGTTGGTGATTATACTGGAAGGAGGACTCGTCAATGTTAAGTAGATAGCAAACAGGGTAAATATAGTTTAAGCACATTCGAATGATAAGATACACCAAGATAGCCACCAAATCAATAAGATTATACAGATTTCGTTATCCGAAGATTGCAGATTCAGTGGAAAGTAATCGAAACGAGATACGTCAAGCATGCAGCTGGCCTAACAATCAGATTTCTATTTCACAACTCGAAACCTTTCAGTAGCCACTGTTAACAGCTTTTCTTGATGTCGTCCGCAATTTAAGCCTAATACACTCCTGTCATGTAAACTTCACTTTCATCCGAATTCCTTGTGATTTTACTCGATTTCCGTTCCGGCCCATTAAATAATTACGAGACCAACTGTTCACGTCAGTAACCATCGCGGCAATGTCACTGTTCACTCTTGTCACACCCGAAAATCGTTTCCGGCCAGCGGCATTACTCTGACATAATGCTCGATCTCTCTGGAACGTTACAGTATCTGTGCAAATTGGTTTTATCCTATCTTCAATTTTAAAGACGAAAAATCAAGACATATGTAATAATTCATATTGCTTTAGTTCTATTTTTACACAAGTTCTATTAACATTTAATCCTGATGATAATTTATCACAAAACTCACACCAAATTTTAGTAAATTAATGATGACGAAAAAATTATAAGTCGATGGAAAAACGTCCATGGGCTTCTCTGCTCCACGTGAAATTAGTCAAGGGAAAAGATATTGTATAATATAATCATAACCACATTATCTGTTTTTATCCCCTCACCAAGCAACGGCTTACCTAAATAGTCACAATCCTAACTCCATCATAAAAAGAAGAGGACTCCTTACAGCAGGGCCGGATTAAGACAGCGCGGGGCCCGTAGCAAAAAAATTGGAGAGTTAAAAAAAAAAAAAAATGAAGGCGCGAGGCCCGTAGCATTTCCTACCTCCTGCTACTTGGTTAATCCGGTACTGCCTTACAGCTTTAGTTAAAAACTCTTAAAGTATTATCTTTTGTTTAGGTGTAGGCCATGAGCAGCGCAATCGCATCCGCCAATTGTGTCACAGGCACAACAGACTTCACGTATTCAAGCAGCACTTCCTCCTGCAGGTTTGACTATGCCTGCCAACTCTTGAGATTTCCACGACCGGACTAATGACGAATTTTCAAATATTCACGACCGGACAACCGGACACTCCCCCGAGGCTTGGCGGAGGGAGTAGGTGGTGTATGTTAAAAAAGTAAAATGTATGGCGCAATTCTTTTTTTATTTTTTCCAATAATTTTTATAACAGCTTATTAGATACACAAATAAAAAACTAAAGGTTGATTATGATCATAAGGTGGGGAAAGAATTGCTTGTTGAAGACTTGAAATGTAAATATCTTGGCATTACATTGGACAACAAGCTAATTGGGCAAGACACATTGAACAGGTAGTAGGAAAAGGTTTCAAAATTCTGCACTTGTAAAGGTAATGGGATAGAAAACTTTGGTCAGACCATTGCTTGAATATGGTAGTGTAGTATGGGACCCACATTTCGACTATCAAATACAGGAGTTGGAGAAGGTGCAAAAAAGGGCTGCTAGATTTGTTTCTGGAAATTATCGCAGAACGCAATCAGTAACAGATATGATAAACGAGCTGGAATGGGATTCATTGCAAGACAGGAGGAGGGTGAAGAGGGTCACGGGAGTGTACAAGGCGTATATTGGTGATGAGGCATGGAACGATTGCATGGAAGGGAAAGGATGATCATGACCATAAGCTGGCACTCGATTTCAGCCACAAGGGTGTAGGAAGATTCTCTATTTTAGTTAAGGGTATCAAGGATTGGAATAAGTTACCAAGAGAAATGATTAATAATTTACCAAAAACGTTGAAAGAATTTTTTTTTTTTAATGGCATACACTACAATATGGACAAGACATTCACAGACACAACACGAAACACCCATGCCCTCGGCGACCTTCGGTACGTGGAGCTACCACTCTAGCCTCTACGCTACCGAGGCCGGCAGAGAATTTAAAGTTTGTAGAGGGCAAATGAAGGTGGGTGCAGGAAACGGGGAAGATGGGTGTCTAGGGAAATTGCCACCGGAGCGTGTGCACCATTGCATTTTTATTAAATATTATTATAATTATTATAACAAAGAGGACCGCGTAGCTCAGGCGGTAGAGCTCCTGATTGCGACCCGGACGACCAGGTTTTCGATCCCCGATGAAGACGAGGATCTTTCCTCGAAGCTGAACGTCCGGAACGGCTCCCCAGGCCCACTCAGCATGCTATCCAATGAGTACCGTGGAGGAAACTTCGCGGCAGGATTAAGAACGTCCGGAGCGTGGCGCTGACCCCATCACGTCGATTCTTATGCCAACGGTTGTAATGGGAATGCGGAGCTCTACCTCCGCGACTACTAAGGGAAGAGGCAGGAGCTGAAACAACCAGTAATAAATACTTCTGCGGAAGAAATTGTATTTCACTGCCTTTATGCGATCAAATTTCACAGTGAAAGTAATTTTACACATTTTGCATTATGCTGTGTAATCGCTTTCCTTATGTAGCCAAGTTTTAAACCCTTCATTTGACAACCACTGGTCTCTGGAGACACAATAACGTTTCTGTATTTTCTTTGGTAAGTCACTAATTATATTTTTGTAATATACAAATTAATTCATTAATTCTCCGCGGACAAAACGTGCACGACGTTCTGTCTTCAACATGGTGTAGGTAACTAAAACAATAATCCAATTGCTTCACGATAATCGGATTTGCGACTTACTATCGTAAAGGTTTAACTATAGGACGAAAAAGTTGATTTACGTTCAGCGAATGTTAATGGCGGAATAAGGAGCGAGACGCGGCAAGCCGGCGGCCTTGTTTACTTCCTGCACATTTGAGAAAACATTTTTAAAATTTCTTAATAAACGGACATTTTGTGTCCGGTCGCATTTAGTGAACCGAACATGGACAAATCACGTTAAAACCTGGCAGTCCGGTCGAAAACCGTAGGGTTGGCAACCCTAGGTTCAACTGGCAACTCAGAATCTGTATCAGTTTGTAAAGCACCCTTTAGTTCGTCAAGAGCACTCTCACTAGCTATCCCCAGCAATAACATAGTCTACAGATCGATTTTGGACTTAGAAATTTTGTGTAAGGTAATTGTCAACTTGAATGGATTTTCCTGTATTCATTTACACAGCTAAAACTCATCATTAGAATCATTTTAAAGTGTATTCATTATACCCGGAAAAATTTATTTTAAGAGATAATTCTGTTTGTTGACGTTTTGAAACACGCGATTAGGAAAGATAGAATTTAAGATTTGAAATAGCTCTGCATCCAGCTATAGTCAGCATTGTCTGAAATATTTTGATAGTAAAATTAACTAATTTATCAAAGTTTAATTAGTAGTTTTAATTAAGAGAAAAAATTAACTTTTTAAATAAAGGGAATACAGTTGAGAAATTAATATCAGTCATTAGCCTAAATTAAGGGGATCACCAATATATAATGGTTTTACTAAAAAGTTTAAGCATTTGTGAGATAATTAAGATTTTATAGATATTTTGTCACTAATTGTTGCAGCGCGTAAAACCGCGCCTAACCAGTGTCACGTAAGAGACTTCAACGCTAAGCTTATAGAAATCCTTTAGAATGCTAAATTAAGTTAAAACAAATAGAATGTGATCATAGGAAGCCCTTGTATAAATTGCAAGTTAAACTATATCGTACTTTAGGAGATATTAGTTAATTAAAAAAGTTGCGACGTCAGAAGCCTTAGGAATCTTATAAAAGGCCATGCAGCCACCATGAAGATGAGTCTGCCAACATCCGGAGAAGATTAGCACGCTACCTAGCTGCTGAGGACGACGGGTACGAGTTCGAGGAGATCTCGACGGAAGAAGTAAGAAGATCAATTGCTCGACTCAACCCAAAGAAGGCCCCCGGGAAAGACAATCTGGGGAACAGGCTAATCAGGAACCTACCACCATCGGCGGTACAACACATCACCGCACTGTTCAATGCCATACTCCGCACACAACACTACCCTAGGTGTTGGAAAGAAGCTACTGTGGTAGGCGTACCCAAGCCAGGGAAGAATGACATCTTCCCACAGAACTATAGGCCAATTAGCCTGCTTCCCTCACTGAGCAAGGTCTTCGAGCGGCTTCTTCTGAAACGTCTTCAAGCCCACATCTCATCCGAGAATATTATACCACAGTTCCAGTTCGGCTTCCAGAAGAAACATTCCGCCACCCAGCAAGTGCTACGCATAGTCGAACACGCTACGACGACTTTCAACCGTCGAGGCTACTGCCCACTGGTCCTGTTGGACGTAGCACGAGCCTTCGACTCCGTATGGCACAGCGGTCTCCTCTATAAAATGTACACCCAGGGTATCCCCGGCCCGATTGTGAAACTGACCCGGAGCTACATCACCGGCAGGTCCTTCCGAGTGAGGGTCGGAAATGACCTGTCAACACGCCGGCCAATCAACGCAGGGGTACCGCAAGGGTCGGTGCTTGGACCTGTGCTTTATAACCTCTACACTTCAGACATCCCAGCACCTCCAAACGTAAGAACAGCGTTGTACGCAGACGACACCGCCTTCTACACGTCTTGCAGAAGCAAAGCTGCGGCCATACGGAGGCTGCAACAGGTTCTTCAACAAACAGAGGCATGGGCCAGAAGATGGCGGATCACCATCCATTCTGCCAAAACGCAAGCAATAATGCTGACCAGACGCTTGGGGAAGCGGAACCGGCGGCAGGAGCCTACACCAAAGCTACGCCTAAATGGGGAAGACATCAACTGGTCGAAGACTGTCAAATACCTCGGTGTAACACTAGACTCCAGACTAACATGGAGACAACACATCGAGGACCTCAGACTAAAAGTCGCAGCCAGGATGAGGGAGTTGTACCCGGTCCTCAACAGGGACAGCTCTCTAGCAGCCAGCTCCGGGGTCACCATATTTTGCAGCCTCATCAGACCGATCATGGAGTATGCGTGCCCTGCCTGGGGTTACGTCTCCAAGTCTGCCTTGAGTCGCCTGCAGACAATGCAAAACCGTTCTCTTCGACGCGCACTCCATGTGTGTAACCGGTTTCCGACAGTCGACCTGCACAAAGCCACAGGTATCCCACCCCTGAAGGACAGGATTGTTCAGCTAACAAAAACGTTCTACAGGGCCGCACGCACATCAACAAACCCGCTCATATCCAACCTAGGGCAATATGACAACACTCTGGACAAACATAAAAGACCTCTATCAATACTGACCAGTAATTGAATAAAAACACAGAGCAAAAGAAAAGACACATCAAAAAGAAAAGGTATCCCTCACTCAAAGTTGAAGGAAATGTCTACGACAAAACCTTCTATCTCAACCTGCTTATAAATGAAACAAGCAGCAAATGCTCTGGTGTGTGTGTGTGTATGAATTGTTTCATTCTTTTGCTGGAAACCAAACGCGTAACGTCGCGCTAGATAGCGGAGCGAAACGCTCCACGCGGTAGCGGTGGCAAGTTCCCACATGCCATAACAAATCGTATTCTCACTAAAGTTTGGAGGACTTAGTGAGTTTGTCTTCTCGAATGAATGTGCTTAACCTGTAATTCTTCTATGGAACTGTCATCCGATGTTTTATCCACGTTTCTGGTGCCGATAATGTAAAAGTGAACTTTACCAAGAATATAATTACTGTGTGATCCAAAAACTGTGTTAAGTGAACTTATTTCATTATACCCTTCGTATTTTGGGTTTACAATACGAATACGTGGCGTCCGACTTATTAAATATTAATGGTACCAGAAGGCCACACCGGTCAAGAACTTAATTGTTCACAGTTTAGTCAAAAGTGTTATCTCCCCCCAGCAACATCTTGGCCTACCACGTTCTAACCTTGTTTGCTGAGCCTCCCTCACTTTCTTCGGTTACCATCTATACTATTACCGGCATTTCTGTTGTTGCTGTTTCACACAGACCTTTTTACCGCTGCCATCTTTTTCTTCCTGTTGCACAAATCGATCCTATACCCTCCATTACTTGACCAAAAATAGCAGTAGGTTTACAAATGCTTGTAATCTGATAGCCCGTTCATAACGGAAGCCGCAGAACTGTGTCTACACCTCTCAAATGTCTACTGCCTAACAGAAAGAAAGTTTATTTTAACATTTTATTTCACACACTCATTGATTCTTTTGTATGTAAAGGCGTGCTGCAAAATATTTGTTGTGAGAAGGAAATGAAAGTGAAATACTGTGCAATTTAAATTCGTGATCTTATTGCAATAAAATTTCTTCCTGTCACATTCGTTAATAGGTATTCCTTAACGCGTAATATTTGAGATATCCTTCCCTTGAAAATCTTTAAACCAAAAAAATGTACGGAAAAGTAGTAAGATTTCCTATTTAGAACTATTGAAACTGGAATCTTGTCACAATAATTTTTCGTAAAAGTATCCGTGAACATTAAACATATTTGTGGCCTAATGCAGTTAATTCAGGGTAAATCTGTGATATGATTCAATTTTGTTCTTAGAAATCCGGGAAAAGGAATTTTATCACGAATAACTATGGAATTACTGTGGATTCCAATTTATTTAAATAAGAGGAAATAGATTTTAATGGTAAAATGGGAAATATTTCACTATATTCGCACTGTTCATGACCTATTCATTAAATTTCTTCGCAACTAAATCGAATCTCGGACATTAAGTTTATATAAAAAATGCATCTTGGAGCTAAACAGTTTATTTAAAGCCAACATTTCTTTGAAGTTTTGGTATGTTTGGGCTTCAATTTTTTTCTTTGTTTGTTGTTGGTGGCCGCTTGATTAAATTACTATTCTTTCATTTAAAGATTTTTTTCCCCCTTTTACTAATGCTATTGTAAACAGAAAGAAGGGCAGGAAAAGAAGAAATTCAAGAGGAAAGAACTACCCAACTGTGATTATAAGCACTGTCCACGACCGAGGCTACACTTGCACTACGTAGACGGCCAAGATGCCTATCATAGGCCTCTGGAAACCAGAGGCACTGCGATGCTCCAAGAGTCTGGGTGGGAGTGGGTGGTTCCAAGGGCAAACCGGAGAAGGACGAGATTACTACAAGCTTGCTGACGGTGGTTGGTGATCAGCATGTCAGCAGTTGCCCTGCAGCATCAGTAGAAATAGCCGGCGGCCTGGATTTCGGAGCAGACCAGCAGTGGTGCTGAAAAAAAAAAAAAAAAAAATAAAATTTTCATGTATAGACAGTTTATTGATTAGTAGCAGTGATGGCTCTAGAGTCTACACGTAGTGACACTGAGACATGTCATCAGCTTCTAATCAACAATAAATTCATAAATATAGTGACAGAAAAATAAATATTTATTAATGCGGCATACAAAAACTTATGACAGCTGAGGGCACAATAAACCATTTCGCTGCTGTCGGACAGATGCCAGTTGTCACAAATCGCGCTGGCGTTTTAGTGGAAATATACAAGAGAGGGGGGCCGCTTTGCTAATTGCGGCTTGTGACAAGTTTGTTCTGTTCACGCTGCTGCCCAATAATGGCAGACACGCGGGCTTCGTAAGTTTAGTAACACTGTCGGTAGAGCTCAGCAGCAGCTGCCATTTTTGTAACATTAAACTACACTCCCCCCCCCCCCCGAAGCTTTGTCAATGCGAGGGGGCAATTTTTTTATTTTTATTTCATAGTTCGTTTGAAGAAGAATTAAGCAACTTTATGAATGTAGGCCTACATAGCAGTAAACGACTCTCAAGCAAAATGTGTGCCACTGTCGTTGGAGTCATCGAAGGCAGGGGCTGTAAGATGTGGGTAGTGCCGGATTGCGAATGTACAGGGCCCTAGGTGCTCAGTCTTTTTGGGTCCCTTTGTATTTGAAAAGAAAATGTAAAGCACAAAGAAAATATATTGTAGATAACTAATTGAATTGATCATATTTTTTTCAATTAAACAAATCAATTTTACAATTTATGATATTTTGAAAATTACTTTTATTTATTACACACTACGATGAAATAAAAAAATTATTATACATGTTTTTCATATTACTGTTTTCATATTATTGTTTTATTTGGGATGATTTTATTTTTTATTATTTTTATTAACTCTCAGGGGGTCTTTAAAAATCAGGAGAAACAGGATGCTGCCTAGTCGTGCCTGTTGGGTAATCCAGCACTGCTTGGAGGTCAACTCGTCGGTTTTTGGTTAGTCGGTCATTATTTACCTTTTGGTCAAATTTTTTGTAGAGGTTAAATGTAGGTGGGTGCATGAAAAGGGGAAGATTGGTGTTTAGGGAAATTGCCACCGGAGCGTGTGCTCTATTGAAATTTAATTAAATCAAAGCATTTATAATTAAGTCCTTCAATTTCAGAATCATTTCTTTAATGGGGCAGTACACGCTGGTAATGAGACTTTCAAATGTTACAAATTTTTAAGTTTAGACATTCTTTGTCAACTCTGAGCTGTTCCTTCAAGTACCTTTCCCTTCAACAATGAAGATCAGTAATCCGTAACGTGACCATTTATCTTTTTCGTCAGAATGGTACGCCTCAGGAATTTAGTTAAAAATGCATTTTTCGTATTTTACTAGTTTTAATTAAAAAACGAACGCTTATAATAAATAGAAAGTATCACATATTAGCTGACATTTAACATCTAACTTGCCAGTTATTTTTATTTATCGTCGGAGCAAAGCAGTTTCAAAATTTCGGGTCTAGTTTTCAAGTAGGAATGGAGGTCATTACATGATTTGTTGATGTTAGTCTTGGTAATCAAAATGGCTTTCAATACTGCAACACTTAACTGTGCTTTTCCACTTGTCCATATTTTATTATCGGAGAAAAAACTCTTTCGACAGGTGCATTACTTCCAGGCAGACACTTAACGTATTCAATAATTATACGAAAGTTCGCAAAGTTGAGAGTTAGCACGGAAATGTAGAAATAATTCCGCCCAACGGTCTTCAGCAGCAACATTCTCAGCATTACAGCTAGTGATTTTCTTATCTGTGGCGTAGTTGGAAATGAGCGAAAACTCGTCGAACATTTCCATATCTACATCTACATATATACTATGCAATTCACAAAATTGTGGGTGGCAGAGGGTGCTCAGCACCAAAGCTAATCTCTTTGCTGTGCGTTCCAATCCCTAATGGTACGAGGGAAAAAAGAATTAATATAAGAATCAGTCCGGCACCTTATTTCTCTAATTTTATCTTTCCTGTCCTTCCGACTCAAATAGGTTGGTGGAAGAAGTATTTCACAACACTCAAAAGTGAAAGTGGGAGTACGCATGTTTTCCAATAAGTTTAAACGAAACGTGTGTCGTCTATCTACCAGAGACTCCCAACCTAATCTGCTAATCAGTTCTGTGACGCTTTCATGAGGACTGTAGGAAGCGGTCACGAATCGAGCGGCTCTTCTCTGTACTTTCTCTATACTTTCGATCAATCCCTTACGAAACGGGTCCCAAATGGCACAACAATAATCCAAATGTGGACGCACAAGAGATTTGTACGCTATCTCCTTTGTTTGTTCATTACAATTTTTCAAGATTCGACCCATGAATCGCAGCCTAGAATTTGCTCTACCTACTAACGAATTAATGTGTATGTCCCATTTCATGTTCCTTTGTACTGTTACTCCCAAATATTTCATAGAATCGACCTTATCAATAACTGAACTGTTTACCTCGTATTTCTGAACAATCGGATTCTTTTTGTTAGTTATGCTCATTGTCTTGCACTTTTTACAATTTAGAGTAAGTTGCCACTCAGCGCACCAAGCCAAAATAACATCCAGATCGCGCTGAATTTCTAAGCAATCGGCCAAATTTCTTACTTCCCTATAAATAACCGCTTCATCAGCAAACAATCTAAAAGGCCTTTTCACTTTGTCTCCGAGATCGTTTATAAAAATTAAGAAAAGAAGTGGTCCTAATACACTTCCTTGAGGTACACCCGATCTAACATCTAGATTAGAAGAACTTTCTCCTTCAACGACAACATACTGCGACCGACCAGTTAGAAAATACTTTATCCATTCACAAAGCTGATCCGATATATCGTACGCTCGAAGCTTCGCTAAAAGGCGGTTGTGTGGCACAGAGTCAAAGGCTTTCTGGAAATCTAAAAAAATTGCATCTACTTGTGAACGTGTATCGATAACTTTCATTACGTCGTGTGTAAATAGGGCCAGCTGTGTTTCACATATCTTGGCTAATCGTCGTTTTTTTTTTTTTTTTTTGCAAAAGCAGGACATTTTTACTCTCGATAGGTCAGCGGGACAGACAACCTAAAAGCGGGGCTGTTCCGCCCAAAGCGGTCACGTTAGTAATTCGTCGAAAATTTTGTGTTGTCCCTACTTGAGTAAATCCATTCGATCGCAACTGATTATTAGTATGAAAATATATAGACATTCGAGGTTTTTAATGGGAAATTAGTATAATAATAATTCCGCGTGATCGTAATGACCTGGTGATAGGGTTTCTATTGGCTATGCTTTGCGCACCTGTTGTGGTCGCCTTAACCTAAGCCGGCAATCCTACCGGGTACTGGGGACCTACAGTTTAAAGTGGAATCCGAACCATGGAAGCGTTCTGGCGTACTTGACATTACATAGTAATTTTTCCAGAAGTGAAGGCTTGGTTATGGGCCTATGAAAATCCCCGCCGAGACAGGGATTCGAACCGGGGAACATTTCGATTCCCAATTAACTACTGACCCACCAGACCGCTCTTGGGAGCTTAGTATAGATGGAAGATTTTTAGTAACATACTTTAGAACCGTTAGTAGAATCCTTTAGAATAATTATCCGGATCGATTAAAAATATTAACAGAAAAAGAAATTGTTTAAATTTAAAAAATGTACAAACTAAGGTCTTACTAGGTAGTAGGCTATGTAAAATCAGGAAATATATAGTCTATATATAGGTTTAGTTTTCGTTTCATAAAGAAATGTTAAATGCCGATAGATTACTGCGAATGTTCGTGTGGATTTTATGTAATTGCGATGTTGTGCACGCCCCTATGGCAATTTCCTTACACGTTCATTTCCCCCCTTTATTGTACCCGCTTACTTTTTCCCTCTACAAATGTTAATTTTAAATATTTTCAGCGTTTCTGGTAAATTATTAATCATTTCCATTTGGTAATTTATTCCATTTCCTGATCCCCTTACCAACGAAAGAAAATCTTCCCGCATCCTTAAAGGCTTGGGCGGCCCTAGGGCGGTACGAGCAGTGCGACTGCACCGGGCACCGTCAAATGGGGGGCGCCGAAAATGCAGCGAGAGATCGTCTGGGCAAAAAATGAAAAATACATTATATAATATTCCAGCCTGATGTTCATATATTATTTTAACACACATCATCCAGAAGAGTTTATAAAAGTATGAGTTTTAGCTTAATACAAAGTTGTAAGTCATCATATAATGGAGTCAATTTGAGTTGCTACACGAGTTACTCGAATAATGAAAATCACAACTAGTTCCAAAGTTAGCACCCTCCAGTGCCGCGTCACGCCTCCCGCACCTGTTTCCTGCCTTTTCGGCTGTTGTCTTGAAGTCCATGCATGAGGGTTCATGGGCATGGGGCGAGATTCAACCTATTTATCTCTTTATACCATATTAGATCCCTGGTAATTACTGTTAACGTTGGTATCATAAATATTTACAAACCTTATCTCTCTTTTACAGACAACACATGTCGCTAACCTCAAAAAACTGTATGGCCCACAATACGTAAATCTAAAACAAAACCAAAACAAAACTGAGAAGGCTTCAAAACATCTAGCATTTTTTTTTTAGATCATCTGAATCGTCGTCACCAGAACTAGTTCAACACGAGACGGAAGAAAACTTTTAATGGAAGTTATTCAGACGAGGCTCATGATAAAGAGCAGAATGTGCGAGAAGAGTTATCTATGGCTGGAATGTCGTCTGCAGTTCAAAAGATTACAGATAGTCGCCTTTTCAAAGTACAAATTATGATGATATTTCAAAATTGTCGCTCATTGACTCTGCTGGCAGAGATAAATAATTATTCGAGCAACGAAAAATCCAAGAAAAAAAATCATGGACATAATTTTTCAAATATGCATTTTCAAAGAGTAACACCAAATGGAGAATCTTATAAAATTAGATAGCTTGTTCATTCTAAATCTGCAGATAAAGTATATTGTTTATATGTTGTTTATTCAACAGAAGGTCTCATATTTATTTGGGTAAAGAAGGATTCTATGACTGGAGTTACTAATCAGAGCGTCTCAAAACTCACGAAACTTACTCAGATCACAATCACACCATGCTCTGTTGGATAGAAGCGGTGATTCAATTAAATAACTTCATTGTCGGCCTATAACAGTGGGATGCTATCGTCTAATGAATTATTTCTTGTTCAGAGGAAGCTGTAGATCTGAAATTCTAAATTCTTCTAATGATGGTAACTTCCTGGGTATATTGCAACTGCCAGGAAAATATGATCCTGTGATGATGGAGCATCTCCACCGTATTGCTAATAACGAGACTAATGTCTTATTATATCGGCAAATGTATTCAAAACGAATGAAGTTCGCAATAAAATTTTGACTATGGTTGGGTCATCTAATTATTTTTCCATCATACTGAATTGAACTCCTGATGTAAGTCACGTCGAACAATTATCTTTGACATTGATTTTGTTGACACTAATGAAGTCGAAGTCTAAGTGCGTGAGTATTTCTCTGTGGTTACAATCCGGAAAGTGACTCTTTTGGACTTGGGAGCTGGACTCGCTCATGGAGGAAGGAAATATATGGAGGAGAAGTGACGTTAAATCTGTGACGCCTGCTCTAAACTCTCGCGCATGCGCGGTGGCGGCAGCGGCGATATTGCGAACCCAAACAAATACAAAGTTCACATTGTGTTTGATGCTGTGATTATTGCATTTTGTAATGTGTATAAGTGTTTTATAATGCCATCCTGTGTTGCATACGGTTGCACAAATAGGCAAGAGAGGAAAGAACCTGGAATATCATTTCATAAGTAAGTTGAATTGTAATTATTGTTGTTGAAATGGGCAGTAGGAATTGCAAAGTTTGGTACCTGTCTATAAATATTTAGTCATAGCTCTCAATGGGATGACTTTGTTCTCAAATTTTTGTTGGTAGTGTAGAAAATCAGCATACCTTGCTATTTTGCACATAATAGACTAGCATTACTTTTTAACGAGTGTTGAAAATGAGATTTAAAGGGGTGTGCTTTACATCGCGATTCAGTGAATTTACTATTGCGCTTTCTTTCGTCACGTTGCAGTTTATACTGACAGTGTATGATGAAATTAAATGTGTTAAATTATGCTATGCAATCTAGGAATCTTGATGAAGCAAACGATGTTGTTACAGCAAATACAGTTTGCGATTCAAATACGCGTGTGTGGGTGTGTCTACATAGTTTGATTCTCTAGCGGCAATTTAATGGAGATTGTGGTTAGATCTAAATGCAGTCTGTACCAGAATGGTTTCGTTGTTCCATAAGGGACAAAGAATTTATCTATTATTGTTAGCAATTTCATGAGAACCAAGTTAGTGACAAAACGTGTATCGCGATGTGAATTACTTCCAGCTATTCCCAATTAAGCTTACGATGTATGGTAACAAGATAACTATTTTTATTCTGGTCTATGTCGCATTTCAACCTAACCAAAGTGGTAGTAAAAAAACTGAAATATCCATTCTACATGTCCACCATGTGGCTTTGGCAGAATTAATTTTTGGTCCAGACCGCATATAAACCCAATCCCAGCATGTCCCGAAAACTAAGCAAGATATCGAAAAATTTTATTCTTTATTTTCGATTTGTCTCGTCGTGTTAGATAAGAATAGATCATTAAATTTGACTTTTGCGAAATTTTTCTTCTGCATTTCAACTCAAGACACCTCACATTTGATACAGTATATCTCGAGAACTATCGAAAATTTTTATTTCTTATTTGTATCGTCTTTTTAAATAAGAATCCATCATCAAATTTGACTTTGACCAATTTTTTCTTCTGAATTTCAACCAAAAACATTTCACAATTGAGACAGAATATCTCGAAAACTAAGCAGGATATCAAAAAATTTTATTCTTCATTTTTTATTTGTCTCATCGTGTTACATAATAATCCATCACCAGATTGCAGCGTTACGTTTATCCTAGAGTCCCCTTGAGATTTTTGTATATATACCCCGTGTCTGTATGGGTACCGCCTAGCCCCCCCCCCCCCCCCCCCCCCCTCCTCCGCCCGGCGTCACTTCAATGCGTGGTGAAGGTCTCTTGCGTCGTCTCTATATATTTCTTTCCTACATCGACTCGCTGCCCTGTTTATCATTGATACTTTTCAATAGTTCGTTTTGGATATGAACTATTGTCGAGGCCAAAGATATGACAAGTGGATTCAATATGGTAGGAGAAAACTAGAACCTTGAATGCTGCAAAAGTTTAAGTTACAAAAAATAATATTCAATTTATTCTGTCTTCTGGCTTATACAAGGCTCGGCATATTTAACGTTACGTTAAACACAATATAATCAAAGACAATAAACAAGCAATACCCGGCGTTTACAATTTGCCGGTTAAATGCAAACATGAACAGATTTTAAATATTTCAAAGATTTTGCAAAGTCAATATACATTAAAGTGGCGTTGCAGGCCAACAAATTAAATTTAACATTTACAAAATAATCCCAGGGGTGCCATTTAAAATGAAAAGCATCATTTGAATTAATTATAATGAGCAAGGTGCTTAAAAAGTTCGAAGTTAATGAACATGGAAAGTTGGTTAGCTCAGTAAATATTATTGTGATGAGAGCGGAGAATCTAATCTCGGGAGTTGCTTATGGGTTTGCAAGCCTCGTTAAAACCCTATGGAACCATGGACCTTTACGTTGGTACTTAACCGTTGTCGCATATGCTCAAAGAAGTGTCACATGCTCTGTCACTGTTGAATGCAAATTCGCGGACCCATCCGCGCTAGTGCATCTGCTGATGGCCTTTAGCAGGTGAAACACTGAGTTTCCGGCCACATCTGAGACAGAAAGCGTCTAGATGCAGTCATGGACCAACAGCTAGGAGAGTGTGTCGGACGACACGTCTACACTTCAGCTCGTCTCAACAGCAAGTCCTCTCTCATGGTGTCCTCTTCTCCCGCCACGGAAAGCCAGCTTTCCTCTCCCCGTACATGAAAAAGAAGCCTTTGATTAATAAATGTAGACCCTGTAGCCATGCACGATTAGTGAAACGACGTAGCCCACACTCACGTGTTTCGTGCCGTAGCTAGCATTCGTCGCTCGTTTCACACACATTTCCTTGACCTTGCACCCCTCAAGTGGAGAGCTGGGGATGTTGGCCTCGCCAGGTAACTGTATCTGCCGGCCTCCGCTGGCCGTTCCATTGTGGGCCAGGGCGCCAGATTGTCGCCGGCATTCAGCATTGTCCGTTTTTCGAATGCCCAACACTGCCACTGAGTTCTAGCATTTTCCACATTTAATACTTTCTTAATAGCAATCTTGCAATGAATTAAATTATATAATAATAAATTTGGCCACCCAGACTTAATACATAATTATTTACGTATCAATTAACCCTACAATTTACATTTTAAATAAACAAATATAATAAAATTTGAATATTAATTATGATTATTTATTAATATTCATTAGGGGATGACTCTGTAATACAACAACCTATATGGAAATATAAAAATCTTTAGGGCAGAATGAATTATACTGAAAAAGCTCTTACAATTCGCTTCCACTAGTTTTGAATAAAACTTTGTGCTTACACATTTACAGTGTGAAAGAATGTTGAACAGGGTTACAAATAGCGCCAATATCGTGCAACATTACCAGTGTGGACAGTTTGTTTGCCTCGTCTTTGTGCGAGCTTGAATGAACATCTGATGCAACAAAAGTTACATAATGTTGCTCCAATTTGGATACGCCTTGTGCCTGAAAAGACTAAGAACTTTATTTTGTGTTACCAGAACTCTGCGGTTACATTATGTGCCTCAAGGGCAGGAATCTGAAAATCCAGCGATTCTCAACCTCTGACACGCGTAGTTTTGGCTGGTGGTAAGCAGCATTAACATTATGATTTTTATTTATTTATTGAAGATTTAATATTCAGAGTCTCATAAATATATACCGTAATTCACTCTTAATAGTACACTTTCAATTTAATAACTGTGTTTTCGTGTGAATTAAATAAAATACCTTTAAATTTATTATGTTATATTGGTAGAATACGATATGTCCCAAAAGGTTAATAACACACACGTAGGCGAAAAATATGCCCAATGAAGTTAGTGGTCCATGGAATTAATATTACTACAGATGTCTTAAATATAGCAGGATGTGACATTGTACCTTATCTTGAAATGTTATTTAAATTGAGTCTTGATACTTGCTGCTTACCAGAGGATTGGAAAATAGCGATAGTAGTGCCAATACATAAAGTAGGGGTGAGAAATAGAGTCGAAAATTATAGGCCAATTAGCTTGACGTCAGTGGTAGGTAAATTAATGGAGAGACTGATATGCAACCACATCACAAATATATGTGAGGAGCTTAAGTGGTTTTCAAGTAGGTAACATGGGTTTAGGCAAGGATTTTCATGTGAATCTCAGTTGGTGGGATATATGCAAGATATTTCTGATGAAATGTACTAGGGAGGTCAAATTGATAGTGTGGCACTACATCTTTCAAAGGCTTTTGACAGAGTGAGCCATAAAATGGTAGTAAATAAGGTAAAATCTATTGGAGTGGATCAGAAAGTGATTTCCTAGATAGAAGAATTTTTGAAAGCTAGAAAACAGAAAGTTAGGGTAGGAAATGTGGTATCAAAAGAAGTTGAAGTAAAAATGGGAGTGCCAAAGGGTAGCGTATTGGGACCATTATTCTAATGGATAATTGTGTTGATTGTTTACTATCAGAAATTAGATTGTTTGCAGATCACATAAAAGGATCAAAACGGTTCAGGATTGTAAACAGTTGCAGGGTGATCTGGACAGGATATCTGGTTGGGTTGGTAAACATGGGATGAAGATAAATGCAAAGAAGTGTCAGATTATTAGATACACAAATAAAAAACTAAAGGTTTATTACGATTATAAGGCGCGGAAAGAATTGCTTATTGAAGACTTAAAATGTAAATATCTTGGCTTTACGTTTGATAAGCTTAACTGGGCAGATCACATTGGACAGGTATTTGGAAAAGGTTTCAAAATTCTTCATTTGTTGGAGAGGGTGATGAGGGAACATATGAGAGAAGTAAAGGAATTGGGTTACAAAACTTGGTCAGGCCGTTGCTTGAATATGGTAGTGTAGTATGGAACCCACACTTTGAGTATCAAACACAGGAATTGGAGATGGTGCAAAGAAGGTCTGCTAGATTTGTTTCTGGAAATTATTGCAGAACGCAATTAGTGACATATATGATAAAAGAGGTGGAAAGGGACTCATTGGAAGACAGAAGGAGGGTGAAGAGGGTCATGGGAGTGTACAAGACGTATATTGGTGATGAGGCATGGAAAGATATTGGTGTAAGAATTGAAAGTAATGCATGGAGGGGAAACGATGACCATTACCACAAGCTGGCACTCGATTTCAGGCACAAGGGTGTAGGAAGATTCTCTTTTTTAGGTAAGGTTGTCAGGGATTGGAATAAGTTACCAAGAGAACTGATAATTAATTTGGCAAAAACGTTGAAAGAATTTAAAGTTAAAATTTGGGTAAATGTAGGTGGATGCAGAAAATGGGGAAGATGGGTGTTTAGGGAAATTGCCAACGGAGCATGCGTTCCATTGCAATTTAATTTAAATTAATTATGTTTGACGTCTTACTGGTCCTCGAGTTTGAGATCGTTGAGATAATCCATGTATCAAACTCAACTGCGATAAATTTGCACCAGCAATTATACAATTTTATTTCTGACCATTCTGAAGGGTATTTGATATCTATCGTATTGCTTCCTGTTGTGTTACGTTGTATGGAAAATTGGAAGAAAATTCTTAATCTCACTTGCGCTAATGTCATCATAACGGTTTCAGAACATTTTAAATTAATAGTTACTTGTAAAGGTTATTTCAGTTGATGGACGTTCAACTAAGGAATAAGTATAGAATATTAAATACAGTTGATATTCAGCAACACTATTAATAAGAATACTTAGAAAAACCTGGAAGATTTTATCAATATTTTATAGGAAGTAATTGAAATTGTGTTTTGTTTCGAAATTACCAAAAATTTACTATCGTGCAATCTGAAAAAAAGAAGAATGTCATGCCCAAGGTTGCGGGATTTCCCGAAACTATTCAGTGGTGGGTGTCACTGTTATCAATCCTACTACCCTACTATTTTTACTATTTTGAGCTTTGTTTCAATAAAACAAAGAAGTACGTGTGAATCGTGTCTTTTAAATTATAATATCTAAACAGCATCTTTGTCCAAAAGTAACAGTCAAGGTAGTGAAGTAAAAAGGGTCTACTCTATTGCTGAGCATAATCTATATGTAGTCTAAGATAAAAGTTTTAAGAACGCAGTTTTTCTCGTCGTTGAGAATATATAATTTTTCTCGGGTGACTAGCCGAGTTCAAGGCGTGTTATAATTACATTTACAATTACACAATATTTCGGCGATCTGATTCGCGGTCGCTATCTTCTGGTGACTTGTAATTGGTGTAATTGTAAGTGTAATTATCACTCTTTTAACTCGGCTAGTCACCCGAGAACAATTTTTATAAAAGCCTTAAGTTTCGAGCATCAATTTTAGCTGGATGCAGAAAAGCCGAAAAACGTCTACATGAAATATCAGGGATGTTATCAAGGGACTGTAAAACAAGATCTTGAAATCAAAAATAATTTACCATCCATTGCAGATTTACTATACAGTATTTCCTCCAAAATGTCCACATGACATAACTGAACTGAATTGAGAATGGCGAATGTTAAAAAAATGTTAACCTATTCTTTCACAAAAGCAAAATTCCCGATGTCACCTAGTTTTGGAAATATGTAAAAGAATTGAAAAATTGAGACGGATCTAAAAAATTTCCTGCTTTGTGTGAATTGATAAAAAAACAAAAAAACTTTTGTGACTACCTGACCGCAGCGCCATCATAGAAAGCTTGTTTTCTGCTGTAAATGTAATGAAAACCAAATTACGCAACAGATGATCCACAACCATTAAAGGTGCACTACATATGAAATCTGAAATAACGGATTACTACTCATTTAACAACACAGAAAGGCACATGAAGAAATTTAGTAAAAATATATTCGATGTTTATAGGAAAAAATAATCGGAAAACGCTTCATATAATGCAATTGGTGATGAAAATGAAAAATGATTTTCTATGATTCTGGTACAGGCTACATTTCAACTATAAAAACTTAATTCCTTCGTTCGCCAAAGAATCAAAGTTGTTGCAGTTTTTTTTTGGTGTGTGTAATTTGTTCCATATTCATATTTTTGGTGACTATGGTAACAACATATTCCCGAATAATGTAGTTCAAATAATGTGTGCTTGATCATTTACTTCGTTATAAGGCTTATCCCAGTAGATCGTGCTATAGTATTACGGCATTTTTTGAGTGATGTTTGTTAGGTATGTATATACGAGTATTTTACACTCTAGGAGCAACATAAATTAAACAATATATCTATAGAAAGTGTGTAAAATTTTCAGACCAAAAGGACAATTCCTTTATTAGCCCCAGTGATTACGCTAGAGCCCAAATTTATATCACGATGCATTATTGCCACTAAAATGCGATACAGGACATGTATTAATAGGCGTGAGATTGAAGTATTGTTTTTCCGGTGGCAAGTTTAGCGTAGTATGTGGTTCGGTTGAAATGCAGCTTGCATCCGGATGGAAACGGAAATCTTTTGCTACAACGCAGGCACGAGGAATTACATTGAATTTTATTTTATAACAATTCTACTCGCTGGTACCCACGACTTCGTTCGTGATTGTAAAGAATTCATATTGACAGCTATAGACATCTAACCACCCTAGTGCACGATGGGAGACTCGATACTATTACCACACACAAGTACCAGTCTTCTGCGCTATGTAGTTCCGGCAGCAAGGTAAAATTTACGGATACACACAAGTCTTTGGATGAAACACGAAAATATTCATGATTGACCAATTTCAAACACCATATCTCACACACTCCCACAGTTACCGAATTTCGGCCAACGTTGTGATCGATGGGAGACTCTGTGTTACTACCACACACAAACGCCAGTGATCTGCGATTGATAGTTTTCACTTAAAAGTGATACACCATGACACATGCGTCTTTGGCAGAAATATGAAATTGCCGCAGGTCGACCATTTTCATCCCCCATATCTTCCACACCCCATAGCTACAGACATCTAACAACCATAGTGCACGACAACAGACACGATTCTACTACCACACATAAACACCAATGATCTATGCTATGTAGTCGTGGTAGAAAAGTGAAATCTGCGGAGACACATGCCTTTCGTCGAAATACGAAAATATGCTTGGTCGGCCACTTACAACCACCATATCTACCACAGTACCACAGTTTCTGAAATTCGGCCGCTGTTGTGATCGAAAGGTGACTCTGTGCTACTACTACACACAAACGCCAGTTATCTGTGATCTGTAGTTTTCGCTGAAAAGTGATACACCATGACAATTTTGTCTTTGGCAGAAGTATGAAATTGCCATAGGTCGACCACTTTCAACCCTCATTTCTCCCACACCCCCATAGCTATTGACATCTAACAACCATAGTGCACTACATGAGATACGATTCTACTACCAAACACAAACACCAATGCTCTATGCTATGTAGTTGTGGCAGAAAAGTGACATATGCGGAGACAGTCGAAATACGAAAATATCCTTGGTCGGCCACTTACAACCACCATATCTACCACAGTACCACAGTTTCTGAAATTCGGCCGCTGTTGTGATCGAAAGGTGACTCTGTGCTACTACTACACACAAACGCCAGTTATCAGTGATCTATAGTTTTCGCTGAAAAGTGATACACCATGACACTTTTGTCTTTGGCAGAAGTATGAAACTGCCACAGGTCGAGCACTTTCAACCCTCATTTCTCCCACACCCCCATACCTACCGACATAAAACAACCATAGTACACTACATGACATACGATTCTACTACCAAACACAAACACCAATGCTCTATGCTATGTAGTTGTGGCAGAAAAGTGACATATGCGGAGACAGTCGAAATACGAAAATATCCTTGGTCGGCCACGTACAACCACCATATCTACAACAGTACCTCAGTTTCTGAAATTCGGCCGATGTTGTGATCGAAAGGTGACTCTGTGCTACTACTACACACAAACGCCAGTTATCTGTGATCTGTAGTTTTCGCTGAAAAGTGATACACCATGACACCTTTGTCTTTGGAAGAAGTATGAAACTGCCACATGTCGACCACTTTCAACCCCGATATCTCCCACATCCCCATAGCTACCGACATCTAACAACCATAGTGCACGACAGGAAAGACGATTCTACTTCCACACACAAACACCAAAAGTCTATGTTAAGTAGTTGTGGCAGGAAAGAGAAGTATACGGAGATACGAATTTTTGGTCGAAATATGAAAACGCCCTGCACTGACCAACTTTAATCATTATATCTCCCACATCCTCACAGCTATCGGCATTCGGCCAACGTTGTGCACGACAGGAAACTCCATGCTACTTCCACCCACAAACATCAGTGATCTGTGCTAGGTAGTGGTGGCTGAAAAGTGAAATATAGGATAAAACACGTCTATTTTTATATATATATATAAGATTTAGCTAAGCAATTGTTGAGAAATGAATTGCCAGTACACTGAAAGAAAAGTCTGTATTTCGTATAAATTGAAATATTAATTATCAGTTTATTTTTTACTGAAATTATTACTTAGTTTGAATGAAACAAGTTCCAAATTGATCGCGATCTATGCGTCCTAACCACAATTGAAACTAATATTACATGGAATAGCGTTAGTTGTTAAAATTTATTTTTAGCATCCTTCATTTTCACTGGGGTCATTATTTCAGCCGCATGTAAGCTTAAAACATAGATCTTCATCACAGGTAATAAGAAAGAAAGGTGTAAGAACGCGTGAAGATTTGGGATCAAATTTATATCGCGATGCATGATGACATGCGATACAGGGCATGTATTAATTCGCATGTGATTTAAGCTTTGCTTTTCTTGCGGCAATATTAGCGGAGTTGGGGTTAGGCTGAAATGTATCCTGGACCCAGTTGATAACTGAAGCTTTCTGCTACAGTACGGGGGACTATAAATTACAATGAGCTTTATTTTACAACAATTCTATTTAGTTAAGGAACTGCAGAGAAATAAATTACTATAACACTCCGTTAAACCCGTCATTCTTGACGGGCTTTGAGCCTAGTATATAACAGGACAAACGGCAGAAGAAAATCTGGTAGATATACTATCACACTAGAAATCATTTAATTTTCATTAATGGTTAACGAAATCACAGATAAGATACATTTGGATAGTAAACTCAAATTTCCACGTTGATGATAGATTTCTGCCTTTAATACCAATCTTAGATGGTACAGCAACAGAACTGCATAACAAAATCGTCGAATATTTTATCGAGAAAGGAATAGACTTTAAAAATCAAACATGCTTGTCTTTGCCTCTGATGGTGTCAATGTTATGTTTGGAGTTATTGAACTAAATTGAATTAAATTGGTATGGAGTGCATACTCCGGTGACAATTTCCCTAATAATCAAATTACACTTTTCCTGGTTTTTTATTTTATTGTTATATCCTTATATACATTCAGTGTTAAATTCCTCCACCATCTACTTTTGTGATTTACGAATTTTAATGTTAAATACCTCAGCGTTTTTGGTAAATTATTAATCACTTCCATTGGTAACTTATTTCAATCACTGACACCCTTGCCCACAAAAGAAAATTTTCGCACCCCCTTTTGCATAAAATCGAGTGCCAGATTGTGTCCATGGTCATCTTTTCCCTTCCATACACTACTCCTAATTCTTTGACCAATATCCTTTCAAGCCCCATTACAAAATCTGCCTTCTACACTCCATGCACTCTTCAACCTCCTCCTAACTTCCAGTGATTACCAATCCAAATCCTTTATCATATCATTTACTGAGTGGCTCCTGCAGTAATTTCCACTAACATACATAGCTGCTGTTCGTTGCACAACATCCAACACCAGTATTCTCTCAACAAAGAGATGCAGCCTGAAACACCAAAATTATTTTTTCTATACCACAAAATACTGATTGCAGACAGAACTTTTTTGGAGTGCTTTGTACAAATGGAATATTTGTACCACACGGAAATAGAAATGTTGAAGCAAGAAATATTTAAGAAACAAAAGAAACAAAAATACTCAGTCTTGATATCACAGATGAGCAGAAATATTAGAAGGTATACGAAATATACGCAGGAGGAATGGTAACAAACTTGAACAGAAGAAAGTAAGAAATTGGAGAGCTGGATGTAGAAAAGCCGGAAAACGTCTACATGAAATATCAGGAATGGTATCGAGGAACTGTAAAACAAGATCTCGAAATTAAAAATAATTTCCCTTCCATTCCAGATTTACTATACAGTATTTCCTCCAAAATGTCCACATGACATAACTGAACTGAGAATGGCGAATGTTAAAAAATGTCAACCTACTCTTTGACCAAAGCAAAATCCCCGGTGTCACCAAGTTTTGGAAATATGTAAAAGAACTGAAAATTTGAGACGGATCTCAAACATTTCCCCGCTTTGTATGAATTGATTAAAAAAAAAAAAAAAAAAAAAAAAAAAAAAAAAAAAAAAAAAAAAAAAAAAAAAAAAAAACTTTTGTGATTACCTCACAGCAGCGCCATTGAAGAAAGCTTGTTTTCCGCTGTAAATGTAATGAAAACCAAACTACGCAACAGATGATCCACAACCATTAAAGGTGCACTACATATGAAATCTGAAATAACGGATTGTTACTCATTTAACAACACCGAAAGGCACATGAAGAAATTTAGTAAAAATATATTCGATGTTTACAGGAAAAATTAATCGGTAAACATTTAGTATAATCCTCCATGAGTATAATGCAATTGGTGATGAAAATTAAAAATGATTTTCTATGATAAAAAAATTATCGTTTTTTCTATCCAGTTTCGTAAATAGAAGTTATGTATCTAATAATATCTGATAATATGTATTTTTGATAACAATATATTTGTATTTAGTCGTTTTAATTAATGAAAAATGTACAGACAGTAAATTTCACTTTTTGATATGTCCGTTTTTCTGTTTTCTCCTTTTTTTTATGGGTAAATTGCTGCCTGTCAGTCTCATAGGGTTGGCAACACTGGTGAGAGTAACTCACTGCTCGGAAATAATCTTGATTGCTAGAGAGTTGTGAGAAAGAGCAGTCGTTTATACTTTGCTGAAGCTGGTGGATAGTGAAATTGACACTGTGATAGTTGAATTGCCCTTACGCTCATCTCTTTTCTTTGATTGTAAGTTCTAGATATCTTGTTTTAAATATTTTTATTTAAATAATAATTTATTATTTTATCAATCAATACCGTACGGGAAAAGTGGCCCATAATAATTACGTATTACATGAATGATTGTGTCCTTTTAGTTAGTTTTAACTTGTTTTTTTTTATGTCGAATAAAATTTTGGCTCTTAACGACTAGGCGATTTATTTTTAGAGCGCAGGCTATTTTTAAACTGCGGAGAATGCAGATGTGCCAGGAAGTCTAGAATTTTCAAAAAGGTAGCAGATGTTCAACATCACATTATAATCAGAATTACATGTCATATGCTACAAATTTTCTGTTTCTATCCACATTCTTTGAAATCACAGCCACGAAGAAATGTAAATAAATTATAATATTATGGCGTATTCACAAAGAATAACCTAATTAATATTGTTAGACTAAAATGTTAAAGGTTCCTGTTATTTCATTAGAAAAAGCAAAGGTTTTAAAGGGAATAATTAATTATCATGAAGATACACCATGATGGAGTTGAGAATTATAATATTTTATGGTGGACAAAGCTTTTTAGCAGGCGCATAGAATGGAACTATCACTTATATGTATCATTGTAATTCTTTTACTGCCTCTCCACATAAGAAGAGTCACTACAAACATATTTTCACATTCAATGTTTCAGATAATTTATTACTTTATAATAGGCCCACTTGACAGAATTTTTTTCTCGCACAATTTAATGCTTCTTACTGTAGGCAAGAAGTGTCAGTGATCATATCGTGTACAATTGGCTTACAGTAAACACTCATACAATGATTTTCAGTATATTTGTGTAAAAATGTGTTCTCTTTCTATGATATGATTTGATCATATGTCCTTAAGCAAATAATCAATATTTTTTTCTTGAAGCTAATTTCAGATATTTTAATGCTTAAAAACAGTTTCAGAGTAAAGTTAATTGGCAATGGAGGAAAAAGGAAATTCTTTTGAAACTTTGGAAAATCCTTTTACATGGAGGCTTTTGGAGAGTGTGAAGATGGATAAAGATTTTAATGATAGGGACATTGGTGAATTTCTAAGTGGTATGTGTTACTTTGTCCTATCATGTATCTTTATTGCTAGTGTTCATAATGTATTGTTGTTCAATATGTTGCTTCAAAGTAATAGATATGTTCAGTTTGATCCCATTTTAGAACAGTCTCGGCGATGTAGAACAGTACATACACTTATAAATAATAACAGTTACATTATCGGAAATTAATAATAAATTAGCTACTTAACATCCATTAGTATAATCAATATCCACTGTAATTTGCAAATACAATCCCATGTTATAGTGCACATCACGAACGAAGGTGGCCCAGTTTAGCGAGGCTCTGCGCAGGACGTCATCACTCTGCCAGTAGCCAATCAAATTAAGTAACAATCCAGTGTTTGTCATGGTTACACAAGTGTTGATTGTTTGCTGTGGCTGACATTCCTGTCTCTGTTAATAGTATTAGCATGTAAAATGCTGCTAAAACACATATTATTACTTTTATTATCATTACACACCAGTAATATTAGTAGAAGTAGCGTAATTATTATACTTTCTTCCTCTCTCTATGTCGCTCATCTCCTGTTGGAAATGCGTCACTGTTTCTCTATTTCTGTCTCTCTCTGCACCACCCGCCTTCATTTGTTACGTGCACTATAGTTACTACATATGTGGAACAGTTCATATACTTGTTACCAGCATCTAATAATCAGTTAATTTCTTACAGACCAATTTAGCATAATAAGTTTGCACGGTAACTACATAGTATATCATATTAGTTACTATATATGTGGAAGAGTACATACACTTGTTTACAATATCAATAATATTAGCAACAACTGATAACCAGTCAATTACTTAAAAACCTGATAGTATGATAATTCTCTACTGTAATTTGTAAATACATATTATCCCATGTTAGTTACTATATACGAGTGAGTTTTGTAAACAGTGTAGTTACTTTGTCAACAGTTTAAACTGAAAGAAAAATAATATATCATTTTAGTAATTGTAGACAACTTTGTCACCTTACCCTTCTATACACCAAATATATAGAATTTTCTCAGCCATTCTTAGTTACCAAAATCCAAGAAAAAAAATCGGTTTAATTCTAGATGGGGATACCGCTGCCTCGCGACAATCTCTTACCGACTCGCGTAGTATACATGACGTCATTGTGACGTATCCAGTCTGCGCGTACCAACATTATAAAGCTCAGCATATGTCACTTATGGGACTGCACAGAAAATAGGGGTTTTCAGACGGGGGGAGAAATTAAGGAAAATGAAATTGGAATATAAACAAATAAAACTGGAATATATTCGAATTCTATATCGCGAAAATATTATGAAAATGGTATCGTCATCTAGAATTTAAGCCATCCTCTTTATTCTAGATCGCGATACCCTATTAAGAAAAATGAACTTGTAATATATTCGTCGACTCCACAACTGGAATATATTCGAACTCCATATCGCGAAAATATTATGAAAATGGTATCGTCATCTAGTATTTAAGCCATCCTCTTTATTCTATATCGCGATACCCTATTAAGAAAAATATACGAAAAATAAAATTGTAATATATTCATCAACTGCACAAGTGGAATATATTCGAATTCCATATCACGAAAATAGTATGAAAATGGTATTGTCATCTAGAATTTAAGCCATCCTCTTTATTCTAGATCGCGATACCCTATTAAGAAAATGTAATATATTCATCAACTGGTGAAGCTCGCATTTCATCAGAGAAATATTAGAAAATATTGCTAATCTCTGTGTGTTCAATGCCAGATGATGATGAAATGCGAGCTTCACCTGAAACATTGAACATCAGGTTGTGTTATCAGACATCTGCGGTCGCTCACCAGTGGCCGCCTGTATCTGATTCACCTTCAGTTTATGTTGATATTGTATAGCTTTATCTGCTGTAAACTTCGACAATAATAAATTATCTGCTGTAAACTTCGACAAGTAGTAACACGTATTTCTTGGATTTTAATGACGTTAACAGTCGCGATTCAGCGATATCCCCATCTAGAATTAAACTCACTTCTTTCGGGACTGCACGGAAATATTACAAGATAGTACGCTTTGAGCTTTAGGTAAGTTTTCAATATTTTTAACATCACACCATTCTTATGAGTTATTATGGATTATCGGATTGCTTATGCTGTAATTATTTTCATTTATTTCCAGGCTTTTCCTTCGCTTTACAATTCGATACTCCAAAAGTGTCTCCCTGTACCCTTCAAAGCTGTAAGTTTCCACTGGCCTTTTCCGATATTAACATGAGTAGCTTTAAAATATCGTATACATATCGTGAATACCGTTTTATTGCCCAATGTATTACTTCTTTCATAATCACGAATACCGTTTCCTGTTTTGATCCAATGTGTTAATTCTTTCAGATTTATTTTTTAACTATGTAACCGGTATCGAGATATAGAATTAGTAGATGGGTTAAATTCTAGTTGACGATACCTAAAACTACGAAAATATAACAATTTCATTTTGCTAATTTCTCTCTGCCGGAAGGAACCGGTACCGCGATCTAGAATTAAGTGGATGGGATAAATTCTACAATACGATACTTTCCATGCAGTCCCGTAAGTGACATATGTTGCTATGATATCTTCAGTTTTCTAATTTCTCCCCGTCCGAGAACCCCTACTTTCCGTGCAGTCCCGTAAGTGACATATGTTGCTACGATATCATTAGCTTTAAAATGTTGGTTAGCGCAGACTGGATACGTCACAATGACGTCATGTATACCACGTGATCTGTGTGTTTACTACGCGAGGCGGTAAGAGATTGTAGCGGTATCCCCATCTAGAATTAAACCAAAAATTCTTTCACAGAGTAAAATGGGTTCTGAAGCAAAAACTCTTTCAGTTTGGACTTAAAGTAGTCAGGTTTTTGTAGATAATATCTTATTTCATTTGGTAAGACTCTGAATAAGCAAGCTCCAATAAATGTTATCTCTTTATGTACAGTTGACAGTGACTTGTATTCCTTGTGAATGTTATATTTATTCCTAGTATTATGGATATGTGTGTCACATTAAGATTGAAGTGTTCAGGATTTTCCACAACAAATAATAGTAGGGAATATACATACTGTGCTGGCATTGTAAGTACACCTACATTTCTTCATGACATCCATGGGCTTGATCCACAAATAATTTTTACAGCACGCTTTTGTGATTTAAGTATCATGTGTGCTTGTGAAAAGTTTCCTCAGAGTGAGATGCCATAAGTGAACAGGGAGTGAAAATATGGGTTAATTAAGAGAATTTGATTGATTTATTGCCACACATAATCATTGCTATATGTAAATAAATATAGCTGATGATGGGTAATTGACCTAATATGTGCATGATAAAAATTTTAATTGTGTATCTAACATAGTAATATAGACAATGAAGCCAAGTGTCTGGCATACTATTGCAAGGACCATAATTCAATACAAACAATTAACAGTTTGTTATGAATTATGACTTTCTGCCATGACTAACTAATAATGATATTGTTACACATTGATGACAAGTCTCAATAAAGGTTTTGAAACTAAAAGGCCATTTGGTAACAACTGTTTTGTAAAGAAGTCACATCATGAAATGAATTATGTTCTTGAGATGTTAGGTAACTTTGTGTGTACATTGTGTTATTGTTGTAAAGTTATGATATATCTATATAGGTACATTACTGTCATTTAAATGAATTCTCTTCCAGTCTCAGTACCAGCAGTTGTGTCAACAAGGAATAGCATGTGCTGTTGAATAATCATCAGGCATAATTTTTTGTTCATTATTTCATGTCATTATTCATCCATTTAGTGGAGTTTCACTATTTACATATTTTTTTTTTTTTACTGCACTTGCTTTTTATAACTACACAAACTTATTTCAGCTTCTGCTATTTAAGATTGTGTTATAACATTATTCCCAGATTGTTCCAATTTTTGTGTTCTATAGTCTTAAAACATCTCTTCCAGTGTGTGTAATGTGATCAAACTAGTGATTTTTTTTTTTTTTTTTTTTTTTAAACTGTTTATGCTAGTGCGGTGTTGATTGTGGTCAGGTTAAAGTTGCTATGTATCACAATGGGCAAACATAATTACATACAATATCTTTTCTTTTCATTTATTTTCTTTTTCTTTTCATTCTTTCTAATCAACAGTCACTCCATCAAAACTAAGCTAATTTTAATAAATATATAATATAAAAAAATAATTGATAAAATTGCAATAGAGCGCACGTCCCAGTGGCACTCTCCATACACAACCCTCAACTATTTTTTACTTAAAACTCTTTCAGTGTTTTTGGTAAATTATTCATCAGTTCTCTTGGCAGTTTATGACAGCTTGTGGTCATGGTCAACTTTATCCTTCCATGCACCATCCTTAATTTTCGCACCAATATCTTTCTATGCTTCATCACCAACATAGACCTTGTACACACCATGACTCTCTTCACCCTCCTTCAATCCTCCAATGAATCCCACTCCAGCTCCTTTATCATATTAGTTACTGATTGTGTTTTGCAGTAATTTCCAAAGACAAATCTGGCAGCCCTTCTCTGGACTCCCTCCAAGTCCTGTATTTGATACAAAAAATGTGAGTTCCATACTACACCACCATATTCCGGCAGCGGTCTGACCAAAGTTTTGTACCCCAATTCCCTTGCTCCTCAATGGGTTGGGCAGAATCAAGGGTGGAACTGGTTTGGTTCAACAAGATCTTTGTAAAAACTTTGTACAGAACAATCAACAAGCATATAGGTAGGTAGTTTTTTAAGTCATGAATACTTCCCTTTCTGTGTAGCAGAATGAATTTATCTTAACTCCATGAAGAAGGGATGGATCCATTGTGTAGACATACCATTTGTAGGTTCAGCTTGTACCTTCCCCCTGGCCACCTCATCAGCGATAGGATCCTGCATTGGAGTACCTGAGAAGAGCCCACTAACCCCTCAAAAACCGTACCAGAATCTACCTTGCCACCTGGCAGCCACCCCCGCTGCGGAATTAGGCTCTTCCGAATTACCCATCATTAAAGTATGGATGGTGCAGATAGGCGCCTTTCGCCACCCTTTAAGGGTGCCCACGGAGAACTGCATGAAGGTGGTGCCTGCCACAATCCAGGCCAAAGACCCTTCCAAAACCTGGCCATATAGCTAAAGCCTCTCTGTGTTTCTGACGCGAGACACCTGGCCCCACCCGTACCCTGCAGAAGCCACAGTGACCAGGCGCCATGCAGGAGTGCCTCTTCGCATGATCCACCGTGCCAGCTGACTGAATATATCATCAGTGATTACACAGCTTCCCACACTAGGGTGTACTTCCAGTGTGCTTTCCCCCACACCTGCCCGGCACGGGTGTCCAGAGCAAGTATGGGTTCCCACACACTCGTCCAAGCTCCACAGAGCACCGTCGTAGTGCACAATCCCACTGCACAGGCCCGAAGGTCTCCACAATGTTCACAGGATGTATGCTGCCCCACCCTAGGTAAAACTCATACACTACCAGTTCACACCTATATTGTGAACCTACTATGGTATCATTAGAGACAGCTACCACCAGAAGGGATGCTAACCTTGAGCCCCATGGGCCGAACCCAGATGCGGTGAACCGCAAGCAAGAACAGCCCTCAAGACCATGATACTGACCCCTTCATTTGACTCCGGGAATTATGTTGCGCTGGACAGCAGAGGTGCAGTAAGCCTGTGAGGTGCTTGATCTTCATTCACCAGGACACCCCCAACACTGGAGCAGTCAGGACATGGTTGCTCAGCATCTTGAGCTGCGGCCAACACCGCAGTGCGCCTAGATGCAGCTTGACCACCCAGTGATTACCACCTTCCATCCAGCAGGGAACGCGATCCCCTCTGAACCCCCAGCCCGAAGACTGGGAGTGATGGGACTGTGGACGCCGGGCATGAGTCCCAGGGATAGCAGAGGCGGTTACAACATGCCTCCTACAACTGCCCCTACAGGGACCTAATTCCAACACCCAGCAATATATCCTATCTAGTTAGATGCAGCAAGTATAAGACTGACACCAGCAGTTCGCCAATCATCCCAACTCAGAAGGGGCATTATAACAAATACCTCCAGCTCAATCCACCTACCACATCCCTCCATAGGGAGAAAATTTCCCCCAACGCCTTAACTTGCACTTATGCAGGAACAAGAAAAACATTTGGGGGGCTCGGGACCCCCCGGGTGTACCAGACCCATCATCCAGGCCTCCCCAGAGAAAAGCCCAGACCTCTGGGGGAGCATTGTGTAGATATGTCATTTACAGGATCAGCTTGCACCTTACTCCTTGCTGCCTCATCAGCGCTATGATCCGTTATCGGTGGTATCTGAGCAGAGCCCACTAACCCCCTCAAGAACCATGCCATAATCTCCCTTGCAGCCACCCCTGCCTCAGAATTGGAACTGAGAAGAATCACCCCCCTACCCCCCTTCCGCCATATCTGTTGGAGGTAGGGTACGGACTCTCGGAAAGAAATGTCTTTAGCCATCCTTGCAGGTGCCCACAGGAAACCTCATGGTGGCGACACTGTCATGGCATGGGGTCGAAGACAATTCCCCTGCCATATTGACATCTGTTATAATGCACTGAAAGACACAGGTGGCCTGTTGCCCCCTGGACCAGCTGGTGTGGTCGTGCATTACTGAGCCCCACTTGCATGTGGTTTCGTACAAGCTGAAGATGATACCGGAATCACTGGCTCCATTGATTCTCTTGTTCAGGAGATAGTAGAGAGGTATGCAGTCTTCTCTGGCTCTGTAGATTCTCCTGTTCAGTGAAGAGGAGAGATTGTTGTTCTTTTTCTTCAGTGAATGTCTTCTGTCTTTCATTCTTGTCTAGGTTGATTTTAATTTGGACCCATTTCTTCTTGGTGGGTGATATCTGAGACTCAGATTAGGTTGGGGTTGTAGGAGTTTCCTGGAAACTCGATGTGGTAATGTAAGTGGTCCATGGATGAGTTTATTCGAGAGCCCTGAACTCCCCCCTCATTCTTTCCACTTCCTGGATTTGGAAGGCAGCTTGTGAGAATTCCAAGAAAGCCTGGAAAGCTTCGATGCTTCCAACGAGTCATTTCCATCAGTCATCAGCTTCAAGGTCTACTGTTTCGTGTAGCTGCCTTCTTGCTTCGGTATATTGAGGGCATTCCCTTATGATGTGGTTCGTGTCCTCTGTCTGCCCGCAGTGGCATTGGTCAGATGGTTCAATCCCTCTCTGGTATAATACACTTAATAAGCAATGGCCTGTAACAAGGCACGTCACTGGATAGGACATGTGAATTGTTCTTCTCCATCCGCTGCCTTTTCACTTGTGGATTCTATCCACTGGTATGTGTGCCTTCCAGTTTCTCCCCGTTCTCATCTTGCTTGCCAGGCTTCACTTAGTCGGGTATCAAGTCTTCTTACCACTTGTCTTTGCCAGTTCCTGAACGGGGCACTTCCCCTTACCAGGTCTGTGCCCTGAGTATGGAAACCTGTGATTTCAGCTGCTTCACCTCATTGAATGCGATAGTGCAGTGCCCTTTTTTTAACTTCAAGATCCAGAAGCATGCAGCTTGTAACAGTTTTGAGAGCATTATTGGAAACTGTTTGGCATGCCCTCCCCACCCTGCTCTTTGAGTTGAGAGCAGTAATCTCTGCTGGTGGGTATTAGTTGCCCTTCTCACCCACACTGTCACTCCGTACGTAGCAATTGGGACACAAATTGTTTTATAAATCAAGTTAACTACTCCACGATATAGGCCCCAATCCTTTCTGGTCACTCGTAACAGATGTGCGGTGGCCGTGGACAGCCTATCCCTTGCTGTCTTCAGGTGTGGGATGAATGACCTAGTGTCGTTTAATACAACCCTGAGATACTGTATTTGTGTGACAAACTTTATTTTCTTCCCAGAGAGTCTAATTATTGGTTGTCCACCTTGTAGGAACATAGCCTGAGTCTTTGTAAGAGAAGACTTGAGCCAAGTGATTGATAGTTTGTTAACCAACTTGCTTAAAAATATCAATGGAGAGACCATCATTGCCAGTGGTCATTCCTTTTTTCATGTTATCTATAGCATAACTGACTTCAGATGGCAGTATGTCTGGCACTGTGGATACATTGGAGGGGGCAGAGAATATCAGAGTTTCCTCTAAGCTGCTATATAGGTTTCTATAAAAACCTCTGATGAATTACAAAATTTCATCCTTGTCACTAATTCTGCCATATTTCCATCCATAGCTATTATCACCTTTTTATTGAGTATAAGCTATCACTTCACTCTCTTTACGCCTGTTTTCTTTTCTAGAATATCCCTTACAACATTTTCATTGTACAGACTTCATGTTTTTCTTCAAAGTTTTACACAGTTCAGAATACTCTACCATGTCCTAATCAGACCGAATCTTCATTTCCCTTCTCTTGTTCAGTAGATCTTTTGTTTTATTTCTGAATTTGCTCTTTAGGATATTGTTATGACACGAGCCGCCAACTTCTTCCGCAGTTGTGACTAATACTGCTGCTAAGTTTTCATTTTGCTTTGTGGAAACTTCCCATGGAGCATCCTTTGGAATTCTTCTTTGTTTCCTCCAAGTTTTTAATATTAATAATTTTGGTCTTGTTTTTTTATCAGTTTTTTGTTTTCTGCCCCTTACATTTATTTCAATCCTTGCTTTTACTGGTCAGTGGTCACACTGATACATCTTTAACAATATGTGGAGTATTGGGAAGAACAAAATCTATCTCATTTTTAATGCTGAAGTTCGTGCTTCTCCATGCTTTTTGAAAATTGTGTAAATGATAGGCATTTTTGAGAAGTTGGTGAATTGTACCAATCTCTCACCTCTTTCATTTGTCTCATCTATAATTACCCATCACTGAGTTGCCCTGTTTCTATGGGCCAACCTTGACATTAAAGTCACCAATAACCAATCTTCATCTGAGTGGCATGAATGGGATCATAAACCTGCACTATCTGTGCTTTATACTTTTTTGAAACATTTAGAACCAGATGAGCTATTCTGCTGGATGTTGCTTCAAGCACAGATATCTTATGTTCTTGTTTATTAAGAATCCAACTCTATTCAGTTTACCTTGAGGTTCACAGCAGTAGTAAAACAGATTGCCAGAATTTAGAAGGTAGCAGTCTTCATCTATACGACATACTTCACTCTGACCAACAATGCTCCAATTGATCTTGCTGACTTCTTCTTCAATTTCTTCAAGCCTGTCATTACCTAGCAGTGAATGACAGTTGTAAGTACAGACTTGTAATGTTAGGGTTCTACTTTTTGGGACATCAAAGTTGCTCCCACCTGGAGATCTGATTCTGGGGCTATTTTAACTCCAGAATATTAAACCTTAATGTCACTCATCATGAACTCTTAAGGGTGAAGCTTAATTACCACACCTGCTTCAATGACAGATTGTTGATCCTCCCACACTGGTTTGCTCACAGACCCAACTTCCCACTGGGGTTGGATACCCAAACCTTCCATTGGGTTGCTCGGCTTAACAGGAGCACCTCTAGTAGGTTATGTGTGTGGAGTTGGAGTGAGAGTGACTAGAGGACTCAAACTTGGCAGAAACATGTAGATTTTGTTTGTAAAAAAGTTTTCTAAAATTTTGGATAGCAGTGTTTTGAAAATTTCATACTATGGAATATTTTTTCAACATATCCTTGTGTGGAGATCTTGTTGCCATAAATATATATATGTATATATATATATATATATATATATATATATAACTAAGGAAGGATAGGGAAATATGACCCAACACTTACCACAGATGAAGGTGGCTGGGACGACGAACAAAAAACAAACACAAGAGAAGCGCAATATTTCGGCCTACAGCAGCCTTAAACGTGCAGAAGGTGAATCACCAGGCGGTGACACATGTGTACACATAGGCGGCCGACTAGTGAATATTTCCACAAAAGTGTTCATTTTCTTTAATTGTGATAAATTTCTCCACACATCAATTTTCCCTTATATTTTTATCTTTGGAATTCGTCTGCCGCGCGCTTTAGTGCGTGTCGAGTGCTAATAATTTGTGTTTTTGTAGTTAAAAAGTTAAATTTTGTCTCGTAAGGTAGTTAATTCGTTGAATAATATCATTTTCTAGTAGTGTGAGTGTTAGTGGAACGTTTTATTCAGTATAAATCCGTCAATTGTAAATTCAGTGTTTCGTGCTTTGTTTACATCCGGTATAAACGTTTAGTATTAATATTATTGTTATAGCGTAGCAGCAGTTCATTGTAAGTAAGATTTAATAGCATTAGTTTTGTTTCAAAGTAGATTGCCAAGTTCTCAAGTGATCGTGAACCGTTTTATTTAATACATAATCAGTACAGTGTAAACGCATTTTTTTTTTACTTGTTTACATTTGAGGTTAGTTGTTATTCAGAGTTCTAGGGTATAAATTTCATAGTAATTGTTTAAAAAGTTCTTTTGTTTGCATTTGTGCAGTTTTATTGTAAATCTTGTAGTTGTCAGGTGTTGTAATTCACTTTTAGGAAAAGTTTCGAGTGATATACATAGGTTTTTAACATTTTTTGTAGAAGGCTACTTTTGCATTTCTTTGGCATTTGACACACAAGTAGTTTATTAAAAAGTAAAAGTTTTTAAAGTTCCTTTGCTTGTAAATTCTTAAGTTGTTTTGAAAGTATCACAATGGATACAAAGTGTGGAAACTGCCGAAGGATAGTAAAAGAAGGAGTGACATGCCGGGACTGCGGGCGCTGGTTTCACTGGGGGTGCAGCGATGTATCTAACAGTGACTCTTGTGTCAGTATTTCCTGGAACTGTCACTCCTGCAGAATTAGTGATCAGGAGCAGCGGATTCTGAAACTCCAGTCAGATTTGGCATCTGCAGAGAGGGATTTAAAGGCCCTGAAGGCAGAAAACTCTGTTCTTAGGCATAGGCGGAACAGTGAATGGAAGGAAGTCAGCTCTGGCAGGAGAGGTAGGAGACGCTGTCTGTCTGATGGTTTCCAGCTGGAGACATCCAATGTGTTTCGGCCATTGGAGGATCTAGATGGTGACTCTGAGGACCGTCAGGTTGGACTGGCGATCTGGGTTCTTGCAAAGTAAAAGGGAAAAGTTTTCAGGGTGTATCTAAAAGTAAACGCAGGAAGGTACTGTTACTTGGGAGCAGTCATGGGAGGGGAATCAGTGAGATGGTTCAGTCTGACTTGGGGCCAGATTATGAAGTCTGCAGTATTTTCAAACCAAATGCAGATCTTGGAAGTGTGGTAGCAAATGTGAAAGACCTAGTTAAAGATTTTTCAGATGAGGATTGTGTTGTAATTGTTGGGGGACCAGGAAATAGCCTTGATAAAGACCTCAATTATTCAATTGAGGGAGACATTGCCCACATTTCCAAGAACACACGTCGGACAAGTGTGATTTGTCGGTTTGCTTGAGCGTTACGATAAACCCTGGATGTGGCATAACATCAGGCGTACAAATGCATCCTTGGAAAGGGTTCTCTGGCAGCCGGCTAATTCACACATTGGTTTGATTGATGTGGCCTGCATTGGTAGGGACAGTTATACTCGCCATGGACTCCATCTGAATGTCAGAGGTAAGAGGAAGCTTTCGCTTCTTATTGCTGATGAGGTCAGAGGATGCCAGGTGAGGGAAAGAGGTATTCCTGTGATAAATGGTGTTAAGTCGCGGCCTTTTTTAGGGTAAATAAAATAGATTTATTAAGATGTCTTAAGGAAATTAATGTCTCTGATGATCATAATTTGTTGAAATTAAAAATTCCAACTGATATACCAGTATGTAATAATAAAATAAACAATTCAAAGTCATTGCGTCAAAGTGTTCAGACCAGTATTTTCCACCAAAATATAAGAGGAATATTTAGTAAAACTGATGACATTACCTTAAGCCTAGAAGAGATTCAAAATTCCAGAAATTTTAATGTAGACGTTTTGTGTATATCTGAGCATCATTTGTCTGATACAGGAATATCTCAGCTGTCCATCCCAAATTATAAATTAAGCTCTCATTTCTGCAGATGTAAAATGGAGAAAGGGGGAGTTGCCATTTTTGTTAAAAATAATATTGAATGCAGTAGTGTAGTTGTAAGTAAGTATTGTATAGAACAACACTTTGAATGTTGTGTTACTAAACTAGAATATGATAAGGAAGAGCTGATAGTGATAGCAATTTACAGGGCCCCCTCAGGTAATTTCAGACTGTTTTTATCTCATTTAGAGTCTTTGCTACTAAGTTTTACAAATAGCAAACAAATAGTATTATGTGGAGATTTCAATGTTGACTTTCTGAATCACAGCAATTATAGATTAGATATGGAAGCCTTTATGTTGTCTTTTAACTTAACAGCACTTGTAAATTTTCCTACGAGAATACAAAATAATAGCAGGACTGCAATTGATAATTTTTTTATGGATATTTCTCAGTGCAGTAATTACAGCATACATCCAGTAATAAATGGTATCTCAGATCATGATGCCCAGCTATTATGTATCGAGTCCAGGAACACTGTTAAACAGATAAAGAAAAGCTGGGTTTATAGAAGAAATATTAGTGAAAATAATATAAAACACTTCATAGATACCTTAAACAATGAAAACTGGTTAGAAGTATATAATGCGCAGGGTGTTAATGCGAAATTTGATTCCTTTCTGAATATATTTCTAACACTTTTTGAAGGTAGTTTCAAAAAAAGGAAAATTCTCAACACTCCAAACAATGAACTGGGCATGGGATGGATAACAAAGGGTATTAGAATCTCTAGTAAAACAAAGAGGGACCTTTATTTAAAAATGAGAGAATCAGATAACTATGCGCTGAAAGTTCACTATAAACTTTATTCTAAAATACTAAGAAATGTAATAAGGAAGGCCAAGAACAAGTAAATATCGGCGAAAATAGTAAATTCAGACAATAAAATGAGAACAATATGGAATATAATAAAGACTGAAACAGGAAAAACTGTAAATCACTCTAAAGACATAAAAATAGAACAAAATGGACATGTGTATAGGCGAAGTAGGGGAGGTTTGTGAAATATTTAACAAACATTTTACGTCAGTAGTAGATAAATTAGGCATAGAAAAGCAATCCCCACATAGTGCTCTAAGGCTTCTTGAGACTGCTTTCCCAAATAGCTTTGTGGAGATGAAATTGCCACCAGTAACAGTCTCAGAAATAAATAAACTCATTAAACAATTAAAACCTAAAAATGCTTCCAGCTATGACAATATTTCAAGTAAATTACTGAAAAGATGTTCAGACTGTATCAGTCATGTACTTGCTCACATTTGTAATGAATCCTTAATACAAGGTGTTTTTCCCGATAGACTAAAATATGCTGTTGTAAAACCATTATTTAAAAAAGGAGACGTAACATGTGTAGACAACTATCGTCCCATTTCATTACTTTCAACATTCTCAAAGGTTTTTGAAAAAGTCATGTATAGTAGAGTAATAAAACATGTTACACACTATAATATCCTAACTAATTCACAATTTGGGTTCAAAAAGAGGATCATCCTTAGAAATGGCTATATATTCATTTTTAAATAACACATTTGAGGAACTGAATAATAAAATGAATCCTGTAGGAATATTTTGTGATCTTGCAAAAGCATTTGACTGTGTAAATCATGAATTACTTTTGAAAAAAATGGAATACTATGGTATTTTTGGGACCGCAGGTAAATGGTTTAAATCATACATTGAAAGCCGAATGCAAAAAGTTTCAATTTTTGATTCTAAAATAAGTAAAGATGCTTCATCAGACTGGGAGAAAATAAAACATGGAATTCCACAAGGCTCTGTCTTAGGTCCCCTCCTCTTTCTGTTATACATCAATGACCTTCCTGGAAATTTATCCGACAAAGTTAAGAGTGTTTTATTTGCAGATGACACTAACCTGACTGTGCGTAAAACAACAAACAGTACTATAGAATTTAATGTAAATGAAGTACTTAGAGTAGTAGCAAATTGGTTTAAGGCAAATTCATTAAAATTAAATTTTGAAAAAACACATTATATTAGGTTTAAAACAAAAAACTATGCACAGCCAGATATATGTATAAACTATAAAAACAACAAAATCTTAGAAACAGAGAGTATAAAATTTCTTGGTATTATAATAGATCAGAAACTCTGTTGGCATGATCATATCACTACACTACTGGCAAAGTTAAGTAGTGCCACCTTCGCAATACGAACACTTTCTCTAACAGCAGATCTAGAATTAATGAAACAGGTGTACTCCTCATATTTTCATTCAGTAATGTCATATGGCATAATTTTTTGGGGAAACTCTTCACAAAGTAAAAAAGTTTTCATAGCACAGAAAAGAGCTATTAGGTTTCTGTGTAGGGTAAAACCAAGAACTTCTTGCAGACAACTCTTTAAGAAACTCAATATTCTTACAATGTATTCTCAGTATATATATTCTCTCATGAGCTATGTCATAGAAAATTTTAACCTGTTTACACCTAATTCACAGGTACACAGTTTCAATACAAGAAACAGAAATAACTTGCATAAAACACAAACATCTCTGTCATTAGTACAAAGAGGAGTTAATTATTCTGGGATACATCTGTTTAATAAACTACCTAATCGTATAAAACAGCTTTCAGATAATAAAGATGTATTCAAACAAAAACTTAGAGATTATCTTATTGGCAACTCCTTCTACTCCATTCAAGAATTTGAAGAAAATAATTAATTGTACTCATTATGACGTTAGCAAAACTCAGTTGCAAAAATGTATGCTTATTATTATTTCTTGTATTTGTAAAATATGTATATATATATATATTTACTATGATATGACTCATATTATGTGTATATGTATCAACAATGACATGTTTCACATCCCAGAGGTACTTCCTCAGCAGGGATCCATGGAACAAGATTGATAAATAAATAAATAAATAAATTCAATTCTCTTTAAGTGCAATTTTCCCACAGATATTTCCCTTAACTCCCTTTCTTCCAAAGCAAAGTTTCCCATTAGATTGCACCTAAAACCAAGTGCCAGCTTATAGTCAAGGTTACCCCTTCCCTTCCATGTATTACTCTTAATTCTTCCACCAATGTGCTTCCAAGATTCATCACCAATATATACCTCATACACTCCCAGCACACACTTCACCCTCCTCCTGTCTTCCAATGGATCCAAATCCAGCTTCTTTGTCATATTAATTTACTAATTCTGTTTTTCATTAACTATCACAAACTGTCCTCCTTTGAACCTCCTCAATACCTGTATTTGATACCCAAAATGTGGGCCCAACAATACATTCATCATTTATACAATACATTCATCATTCATTCTAACACTGCAGTAGGAAACCAAGATCCTAATTTTTTCTTTCTCATTTCAGATATCTACCCCAAGTAACTCACAGTTGATTTATGAACAACACTGAATTGTAGTAGTCATTGTTAGCCAATATGAATACTACTACAGTGATTGCTCCTCTATCTGTGGTGCTGTATACTCCATAATAGAGGTTCCCAAAGTTTTCCTTACCATGCCCCCCTTCCATCTAATCAGAAATTCACCCCCTCCACTCCAAAACAACAATTTTATTATTAAAAAGGTAAATGCCTACTTATCAATACTAACAATGACATCTTAGAGAAAACTCGCTAAGTTCCTGACATTAGAATAAAGATTTTCAAGTCTAAATGGCAGAGGAGACATAGTATTTCTCACAGTGTAGAGCTAGGGTATCATCCAGACAGGCTTCAAAGCTACCTTGCTCCCTGCACCTTCCCCGGACATGCCTTTTTGCCCTCCTGTGTGTGTGTGCGGGGGAGGTTCTTGCCCTCTAGTTTTGGTACGTACACTCTATATAACTATTGGGTAAAACCTTGTTGCCTAACAATCCTTCATGTAACCAAGACATACCTGTGGTTTGTGTATCTATTAAATTAAAAAACTATATTATACTTCTACAGTTCACTAGTAACCGTTTTAAACCAAATTTGTGATATTCTCAGCACTTCTATTCATCTTCATAGCTGCAACCCAATCTTTTATTTTTTCATCAGCTTCAACTATTTCTTTACAACTTATATAAATTTTCCCATAATTTATACATTCAGTTCCATTTGATCACCTATTTTTATCGTCTCACTAGCAGCCTAACCAAAAAAAAAAAGTACCTTCCTGAACCCATTTTAACTGGAAGTGTGCTCCATTCCAGCTTTATCTTTTAGATTAGAAACTACCTCTTCCGACTTAGGTGCAGGCCATGTTAGTGAAACACCATATACCAATAGAATTCACAAACCTATTGCCCCTAACAGAATTACACCTTTCCAAGCAGCACCAATTAGCTGCCTCACAGTATGGATCAACTATGGTCAATCATGGGAGCTCAAGCTCCATACTGGTACGCTGCACTTGCCTCACCAATTTTCTCAGGCTTAGATTTGTAGATAGATGGCAGCATTCAGTACCCTACTTTACGTTAGACCATGAATGAGTTAAACAGATGTTATTTGTCCATTTCAAAAATTTCCTGGAATGTCAAACTCTCTTATCCTAGCTTATAGAGGGCTTCTTGTGTGTAAGGTTTGATTTATCATATATATATATACTTCTGTTAAAATCAAATAGATATGCTCCAATGAATTTCTAGGATAATCTGGTTTGTCATCATAGAATGTCATATTTTATTACTTTATCTCACAAATATATAGTATATATAGGATTTAGCATTTCTATTGCAATCAGGGCTGGCATTAGGGGGGGGTAAGCGGGTCAAAAGTACCCGGTGCCGGCCCTGATTGCAGTGAACATGTTCTCATGGCAGATGAGTTTTTAACAGTAAGACTTACGTAAGATGTTTTTTTTTTTCTCTCCTCTAGAAATTTCCTTCCTAAATATAATTACTTATTTAAATACCAGCAGTGTGATTGCAGTTGTAACATCATTACTCCAAGCCCTTATTAGTCTCTTCTGTAAACCAAACTTAAAAAATATGAGTTCAATTCTTCTGACTTACTTTCATTAACTCTACTAAAACATTTTACCTTTTTGGAAATATCAGTACAGAAATGCAGTGAAAGTTCATGTGACATTGATTGTCTGGGTTTAAAATATTGGCACATGTAGGCTTACTACAATTTAGATTGAAATAAGAATCTTGGTTTATTATGTAGAACAACTGTCATTTTTTCCATGTGTTCAAAATGCTTATGTGTGAGCATCCATTGTCACTCTGCATACATCTGCACAGTAATACAGGGTGGTCAGAAATTCAGTAATCGGCGGGTAATGGCAGTGTTCGGGAATAAATACAAAAAAAATCTAGTAAAAGTCGAACCGTTTTTTAGTTATTCGCAGCTAAAGTTGGCCAATAAGAGCGCTGCGCGGGCGAATTCAAACAGCCTTCCACCGGCGGTGTTGCCAAGCGTACTCGAGGCATGCGACCGCCACAGAAAACGAAAAGAAAAATTCTTTTCGTAAGGGGGGATCGAACCCGCAACCTTCAGATTGAGAGTTTGCCGTCTTACCGACTACGCTGCCAAGGCACTAGAATTTACTTGTTTTTAGAAGCCACTAGGGCGGGAAGTCGGTGGTGGGGCTAAAGGACCATGACAGAAGAAGTCTCGCAGTCGAATGCAACTTACTGATAAAGACACTGTCATCATGCAACGCCATCAATTTTCGTTTGAAGAGTACGCCTTTATGCATTTGGCGTATGGCGCTGCTGGACAAAACAGGGCCGAAGCAGTTAAGATTTACACGACTCGATTTCCTAACTGTGTGATTCCATCGGCCAACACTTTTGTGTTGGTTGACAGAAGGTTGAGGGAGACGGGAAGTATTGTTGTCCACAGGCCCGACGCCGGATGAAATCGGTTCAGGCGGAGTGTAGGATTTGAAGATAATGTCCTGAAAATGATTGCTGATAATCCGAGGACAAGCTCTAGGGTCATTGCCAATGCATTTCAGATACGTCCAGTCTAAGTGATTCATCAAATTCTCCGTTTAAATGCAGCCTTTCAATAGGGTCATTTTTGTTGTTTTTTTAATTACCAGGCCTCACATGCCACTGTTTTGGACGTCCTTCACGACGAAGGGTTACATCCCTTTCACTTTCAAAAGGTTCAAGATTTGGTGGAAGATGATTTTACACTTTGAGTTCAGTTTTCACAGTGGTACCTGCAGCAATATAACGATTATCCAAACTTTGAAAGGAAGGTGCTGTGGACGGATGAGGCGTGCTATACCAGGGAGAAGTGTTTTAATAGCCGAAAGAGCCACATTTGGAATGTCGAAAATCCGCATGCAATTTTTGTCAAGTCATACCAACACAAATTTAGTGTTAATATTTGAGCGGGTATTTTGGGTGGGTTTATACTAGGCGCTGTTCTACTTCTGCAACGTTTAAATGGCGCTTCTTATTTAGCATTTCATGAAAACGTGCTTCTGTGGTACTTAGAAGACGTTCCTTTGGCAATTCGTAATGACATGTGGTTTCAACATGACGGCGCGCCGCCGCATTTTGCAGTACCGGTACGTCAACACTTGGATGCATTGTATCTTAACAGATGGATTGGTCGAGGTGTCCCAATTCACTGGCCAGCTTGGTCACCAGACAACAACCCATTGGATTTTTATCTCTGGGAGCTGTCAAGGCCATTGGTTATGAGACTGAAGTAGAAACAGAGGAAGAACTTTTGGCTAGGATAATTCTAGCTTTTGATTAAATTAGAGAAAGTTACAATTTTGGAAGGCTCGTAAATTCAGTAACTCGGCGTTGTCGTGCCGGTATTGCAGTTGAGGGAGGACATTTTGAGCAGTTGCTGTAAAATGTAAGGACCCGTATTTTTTTTTTATTGTTGTTTATTGGAATACATTTTTACTACGGTTACTGTTACGGGTTGACGCTTATTGTAAGTAAATCCCTGTTGGCTTTCAATGTTGCGACTGATAACGTCAAGTTGGAATGAAACTACTGTACAGTAATTTTGTTTTGTATCAGTGACAAAAGGGCTTTCAATGAGTATCAGCTTGCTTACCTTTTGCGGCTTGCCGCGCATTAGCGAGTTGATACGCATTACCAAAATGTACAACTTGTTTGAATAAGAAATGACTTTTTGCAGCAGAGAAAGTTACGTTACAAACGATAGAATGGGTTTAATGTTCTTTTTTCCAAAAGTTTATTGTTTTTTGTTTTGTTTTATTGTTGCAAAATAGTAGCAAGGATATTCATGTTAATCAATAAAAATGTTGTGATCGAAATCTAGTGAAATACGATTACATGGAATAAAAGAAGCTTCTTTGCAACAAATAAATTAAGTTTGCAGATTTTTTTTTTTTTTTGTGCCAGTACCCAACGATTTTTGTACAAAAAATTAAAGATTAATCTAGCAAGCAGATCAACTAATTAAAAAACAATTCCAATTTAAAAGAATCCTCTAGCCCCACCACCGACTTCCCGAAAAATGTCGCGGATTATCGATCAATTCTGATTACGAACAAACAGTCCGCCCTAGTGGCTTCTAAAAACAAGGAAATTCTAGTGCTTTGGCAGCATAGTCAGTAAAACGGCAAACTCTCAATCTGAAGGTTGCGGGTTCGATCCCCACTTCCGAAGTGAGTTTTTCTTTTCGTTTTCTTTGGCGGTCGCATGCCTCGAGTACGCTTGGCAACAGCGCCTGTGGAAGGCTGTTTGAATTCGTCCGCGCAGCGCTCTTATTGGCCAACTTTAGCTGCGTATAACTCAAAAACGGTACGACTTTTACTAGATTTTTTTTTGTATTTATTTCGTTAGTGCAACGTTCCGAACACTGCCCTTACCCGCCGATGAGTGAATTTCTGACCACCCTGTATAATTCTCCTACCACATGTTGCAACATATCAATGGCGATGTTTGGAATGTGTCTGCCATCCACCCTTAGATCTATAGTCATAGGTAGATGGAAATAAAGGCTAATAGAAAAAAATTAATTAGTGTTAAGTATTTGGCCAATGCGAAAGCCATTGTTGTCCCCACATTTGATCCATTGCTGTGATAAGTGTTGATTTGAAATTCTTTAATGTTCAGCTGGAAATTAGGTAGATCTCCATCATGTTGCAGAGTGAAATCATCACTTGTGTCCTCACTCAGTGCAGGTAGCTGCTATTTACTAGTGATCTGTTGGAAAACTTCTTTGATCCAGTTCACACATGCTTTTGACAAGGAAAGATGACCACCAGTTTTTTCTTTACACAAACAACCAGTTTCCACAAACCGTGCATACTACTTGTAATTGGAATTGTCGGAGAATGGGTCCTCCCCAAATTTTGTCCAAAAGTAACTCTGGACCAGTGTTAGATCTGGGAATTTTCAGAGCTGGGCATAAACTGCCACCCTTAAAAACAGTTTTGCTGTCCCCATGAAGTTGCAGTCCAGTGCAAGTGCCCCAGTTGCTCCCCGCATCTCCTTGTAGATCCGGCATTGCTTTGGGCAACAGTATCGGACGGAGTCTGATTAAATTTGAAACTGCATAATACTTTCTCCTGACTGTTAGCTGCTATATTACAAATATTGACAAAAACATAACCAATTGTATGACAGGCAATACCTAACAAAACTTTGGTAGTTTCTCTACCATTCCATGAAACAATAATAGTCATATGTTTAATATATGGTGTGTAGTAAATTCACAAAACCTCAACAATCCTTTTTAACAATCCTGTATAATGCAGCTTAAGTGAGAAGGTATAAAATCTAGCGACTTCTTGAAAATTATGTTGTATGGTTTATGGCCAGTTATGATAGCTAGTTTCTTACCATAAATATATTCATGAAAGGTTTTACATAAAAATTTGATGCCCTTTGACTTTCCTGTTTGCAGATACAACTCCTAAGCATTAGTTATTGATTTTGACACGTGAGAAAGTAACTGTACATTTGCAGTAGAGCTGCTTGGGAATTGAGGAATAATTTAACACTTTAAATTGATATTATAATATCAGAGTTAAAACATATTTTCAATGAAAATTTGTACTTGTCTTCAGTTCCTTATTCTCTTTGCATTGATTCATTATTCAAGTGAGTAGCCAGGGGCATAGCTACTATGGTGCTAGGTGGTGCAGTTCACCGGGGCCCCCATGCCCAGGGGGCCCCCAAGTGCACCTCCAGGGGCCCCCAAGCGCACATGCCTTCATGGCAAACTGGCAACCTTTTTTTCTAGCTCTACCATCGTCTAAGGGGTCCCCTGAGACACGGGGAGCCCCTCACACTAAGGGCCTCTCACTGCTCAGGGGGCCCCCAAGCACAACTCAGGGGCCCCAGCCTCAGCTCGGGGGGCCCCTACCAGAGCAACACAAAGCAAAAAAAAGGTTGCCCATCTGGCCTAAGGGCTCAAAATAAATTTTTTGCACTGGGGCCCTTGTTGACCTAGCTACGCCACTGTGAGTAGCTCCATTAGTTATAAACTTAACCACATATGTTATTAAAATATCTAATCCTCAATTTCTCATATTCATAGATCCACTAGGATGAATGATAGATGTATTAGGGTGAGACTGATGTGTTGCACTATATAACTATCTTGTTCATTCTCTATTCCCCATTATCGTATTGAAGAGGTCACCTTGTTAGTGGCATGAAAGATGATGGTATCCAGTTACATCAGATACATTTATATGGAAATGCAGTGATTTCTAAATCAGCAGAATGGATTTGGAAGAGGTTATTCATAGCTCTGTCATGGGGGTTGTGCCAGTGTACATCATTGGTAACTTGAGTTTTAGAACGTATGGCCCTCAGGTATACCTCAATAGCAGAGGCAAATGGAGTACTTTCCATGTTGTTAGCTAAAGCTGTAAGGGAGCTACTTCCTCTTATGATGGAGTTAGTACTGTGCCATATTTTGGGTTCTAAGCTGCTCATAAGGGGTAAAAATAGGTGAAAGGGATGCTTAATATGGTTGTATGGTGGTAAATACCATAGAGGTGATTGAGGCTTATAAAATGAATGGTACGAACAATGATGTTGAAAGCCAATTATGAAATGTTTATTAGTGAACTGCCGGAGTGTAATGACCATAGTAATAGAGTAACTTAATAGACATACATAGTGGGGAGTCTTGGTTAAAGAAAGCAGTGTTAGCCAATGAAGTTTTTCCTGGTAGTTATTGAGGGTACCATGGAGATAGATGACTAATTGTTCGAGAAGTTTTTTTACAGTTTAGCGAAGACTGCTAACTGAGGTTTATAGATCATAATCATGAGTTAATAGTGATATATATTTATTTACGGGGTGCTACATAAGAAAAATTGGGGTCCTAGCTAACTGTAGTGGAAGTATGAATGATAAATAAGATACTCTTGTAGATAAATGGTAATAGTTTAGAGGTGGAATAAAAAATTATTGCAAAAGAGAACAGAAACTTTCAAATAGCTTATGGAGGGAAGGAGGATTTATGAGAGCGGTTGAACAGGGCACAAGGAAAACAAGTTGTGCTTGATATTTTCCTAATAAAGCCTTATTGATAACTTATGTAGCCATAGGTAACTGATTGTATAAGTGAGCACAAAGTTCTAGTATACAATAGAACAGTGAATCTCAACTTATGGTCTGCAGACTATCTGTGGTACATCAAGCTGTGACAGGTAGTCCACAGACAGAATATTAAAAAATTCATTCTGATTGAATAAAATTATCATAACATTAAATAAATTAACATAAAGTAGTAACATATTGTTATTAGTCTTTCTTTCTTTTACTTAGTTTACCCACTTTCTTTGTAGGATCATAATATTACTATTTACGTTAAGAGTGTTCAAATATAATTCACTTTTAAAAGTTCACTTCAGATTTCTTAACCGTGTTTCCATAGGAAATCAAATGTTTTTAGATTTATTCTATTGTTATAGAACAATACAATATGCCTCAAATATTAATAATATACATATAATTGCAAAATTAGGCTCATGTAAGTCAGTAGTATGTAGAATTTTTTAACATTTTACTCTTATTTCTGTTGGAAAAAAATATTTTCCTGGTCCTCAAATTGAAAAAAAAAGTTGCCAAACACTGAAAAATAGGGCTCAGAAAATCAGTAGCCAAAATTGAAGATGCTTGTAAGTGCAATTGAGAGAGGCCATGTAGCTCAGGCAGTAGATCATCTAATTGTGGTCCAGACGACTAGGGTTAGATCCCCAACGAGGCTGAGGATTTTTCCTTAAAGTTGAATGTCTGGAATGGTAAAAAAAAAATTTTTTTTTCAATGTAATCTCCTTTTAGTTGTATACACGTTTCCAAATGATTCTTTAACTTCACTATGCCCTCCAAAACGTAGGATTTTGTAAGTTCTGCAAAATAGGCAAATGGTTGAGTGATAATCTTGTTCAACATGAAACATTGTCCACCAAGCCAATTTTTAAGTTTGGAAATAGAAAAAAGTCACTGGTGGCAAAAATGTGGATGCTGTAATAATTCAAACTTTAATTCCATAATTTCTGGTATTGAAACTGTGCATGTGTGCACCTATGCATTGTCCAGATGGAAGAGGATCTTTTTCTTTTCCAAATGTGGATTTTTTTAATCAATTTCTTAACGTAACGAGTGCAATAATGACACATAGTAAGCTCCACTTGTTTGTCTTTTTTCCAAGTGATCAATATTGATGATTCTAAGTGTATCCCAAAAACCTGTGACCATCACCTAGCTGGCCAATTTCAACATTTTTTTTTTTATCACCTTCTTATGAGGGTGTTCACCTTCAATAATACTTTGCTTAGACCATTCCTTAGTTTCTGGATTATATTAGTGTATCCATATTTCATTCATAATTTTATATAGATTTTTTTAATTTTTTTCAATGCCTTTGATGCAGAAACTGGTAAGGGTTGCGACAGAAAAGTCGAGTCTCAGAGTCTACTCTGCCATTACACTTATTCTCAAATGACAGAAAATGTAGCAACCATCTTCCTGAAATGTTTTCACACCTAATGTTTCGTGCAAAATTGGATATATTCTACTTTGCGATATTCCAAACATTGTTAATCTTATGTGTTTAAACTCATCTACCCAATTGCAAACAGTTGGAAATGCAGCAGCAGATGTACCATGAATATTCATCCAGCTTAGCTTTGATCTCTTTCAGTTTTAAGTCTTTTAAATAAAAGTGTTTAATTACCACTCGAAACCCTGATTTTCCATTTTTCTAAAGGAACAACACCTGTCTGCTTCAATCAGCAATAACAATGAAATCATATGATGGAGCTAACTGAGGGCTTATCTGCTATCTAATGAGTAATGATGATTTCTAAAAAGAAATAGATTTCACACTACATGTGCCATCTTTTGGATTTTCTAACGACTGTCGTATTGTGGAGGAAGCTCCGCAAGAAGATAAAGAATGGCTGGAGCATGTCATTGAACCTATCACATCCTTTCTAGTTCTGAAGGTTCTGATTGGAGTGCAGAGTTCTAACTTCATGAATCCTGTGGGAAGCAGCAGGAGCTGTAGGAACTCCATGACCTTTGCGTTACATATTTCGGAATTGAAGAAATATGTAAGAGGAAGAGATGGCACAAGTACAATGAAATGGAAGTGGTAACAGTTAAAGAAGGAAATAAGTGGAGGAAATGTTTATCCAAAAATAGAAAAATACAGAGAAGCACAGAACCTACATAATATAATAAGGGAGATTAGGGGACTAAAAAGGCTGTTAAGGAAAGAACACAGTAAAGTGACAGAAGGGATGTAAGGAACACTTGAAGTAACTATAATGGAATTAATAGTATCAAAGAGCAAAGCTAAAGATGGGTTTATGAAGAATAATATGGATGCAGCGAGGCCACTAAATTATGAGTTTAGAAATTTCTATGTTTATGTTAAAAAACTGAGTTGAAGGAAAGTTCTTCAGACAATTGTGGTTAAAGATGGAAAAGAATTTGCAAAAGATATTGAAACTGTAGATTTATTAAGTAATTGGGTAATTGAGTGATAGAAAAGGTGATGCAGAAATTCGTATACAACTAAGTAAGGAACGTTTCTGAGGGATGAAGAGAGTTTGTAAAACAGCAACATTTGTTTAGGGAAGAATATTCGTGCGAATCTCAATGAGCTATGTGTAAAATGTTTCATATAAAATGGACAAGTGAGGTCAAGTTGAAAGTGTTTCATTAATCTCTCTAAGAAATACCAAATCACTCAGTATTTGTTCATTCTAATACTTATGATCTCAATAATTTTAATTCCTGCTTTACCACTTGTTCCATCAGAGTGCTCCAAAACAACAGCAGGCATTCTAAACTTAGTAGGTGGAAACAGTCCCACAAGTAAAAACTGGGCACCAGCCAACCATCTGGTTTCTACTTAATACTGCTCCATTTAAATTTTCCTCATTTCATCCATCCCCTTTCTTCTTTAGTCTTTCACCAGATATAAACCATTCCTTGCCAGAAGTGATGGTTTAGATTTATTTTTCTAAATTACTGCTTTTCTTTCACATTTATTCAATGATATGATAAACATATTTTTGCTAATTGGTCCTTGCTTTCATGATATATTCTGCTAATGGAGACGGTAGATGCGGGTATAAAACTCCATCGGCAAGACAAGCTGAATTACTCACAATCATCTCCCAGCAATTAATCAATTTTTCTTGTTTCACAAGCAGGGAAGAAGGTGTGAAAAATAATGTTCCTTGGAAAAGGATTTTATTAATGTGAAGAATTAACTTGAAATCAATGGGTAAAGCATTGAATTGCTTTAAAAAACTACAGTATCAATGTATCCAATAAAGTTATTTTGGAGATTTTAAATACAAATGAGACAATGAACATTATTAATTTTGTATAAAAATTATTATTGGGAGTCAATTATACTACCACTTTTTTAAATATCTTTTTATAGAAAGAGAAGAATATTTCAAAGACGGTGATGATTATATCAGGACAATCTGTGTTAAACTTTTGCTGGCTCATGATAAAGCAACAAAGAGTAAAGGCAAAGATGGTTTAATGGAACTAAAAGAGTGCATGCAGATTGTAAATGAACAAATTCAAAAAATTGTTTCCATACCTTTGAAATCAGAAAAAGAATTTATACCTGGAAAGGACTATCTTCATGAAATTCTGAGGTAAGAGAAATATTTATGTGCTTCATAAACAACTGTCAGTATATAAAGAAAATTTGTTATGTAGTTATAGGTTTACCTGGTGAAGATTTCATGCCCGAGAAATCTTCAAACAAAATTTGTTATGATTTCAATCAGAAATACTACGGGATTTTCTAATTCTTTTCAGTTTTCTTTGATAGTTTATTCCTTATTCTTTATTATATCAGTATGATATTGCAATTTCTCTCAATTGTCATATATTCTTGCTTATGTGATAAACTTCTTATCTCTCCAGTTTAATTTTTTAGTCTGTCCATACAGTAGCATCTTTTAATCATTTTCAGAAGTCTCATTTCTTCAATGAGTAATTGAAGTGTTGATACTTTAGACTACAATGTCTTTCACTTAACCTATATTTGTAATTAAATTGTAACCAGTGAAAGGTCTGTATATTTGAGACATTAAACAAATGAATTGGGCATACTATTAATAATCTGCAAAGAAGGAATCAGGTGCTTTTTAAATTTGTGTCTGCTGTCAGACCACATTTGGATGAATGGGATTTGCACCAAATTACTAGCCAGGTTTTGGTGGCATTTAATTGTGGGCAAAATAGGGTATGTTTAATTTTATGTAACATCAAAAATATGTGAAATTATATTGATTTGTGTTAATATTACTGATTGAATATTGATGGGGTTTCAATTAATACATAGCCCTTAGTCCCAAGTGAAAGACAGGATATGTTTCAATTTGATATGACACTGTAAAGTGCTAAATTTAAGATCATTTTAATGTGAATGTGATTCATGCTGAAACTACTTGTTGGGATCTAATAAAGTTTTGTTTAATGTATAGCCCATGGTCCCAGAGGTGAAGTAGAATATGTTTCTGTTAGTTGTGACATCATAAAGTGATAAGTTTAAAATAATTCTTAGCTGAATCTGATTCAAACAAGAAACTATTTTGTTTGGACCTCTGTGGTTTATCAATTAATTTGGAGCCCATGTTGATGCGGATAAAACAGGGTATGTTTCATATGTATGTAATGTCATAAAACAGAGAATTTTACTAAATTTGCACCTTTTTTGGTTGAACACAATTCAAAAACTATATTGATCTGATTTTGATGAGGATTTGATTCATGTACAGCCCATCACTGCATGGGTGAAACAGTTGTTACATCAAAAGAATAAGAAATTTAGGATCATTTTTTGTTGAACATTATTTGCACCAAATACTGGTCAGATTTTAATGGAGTTTTGATGAATGTCCAGTTCTTAGAAATGTGAGTAAAGGAGTGTCTGTTAATTTGAAGATGCGAAAAGCTGAGAAATTTACTGTGTTAGTATCAATATTTTGTTGAATGCTATTCACACAAAAGCTGCTTATTGGATTTTGATTGGGTTGTGATTAAAATACAGGCTGTGCTAACACAGGTAGAATAAGAAATGTTTCTTTATAATCTGAGATTGAAAAATAAGAAATTAAGGACAATTTTTTTGTTGAATGTGACTCAAGCAAAAAACAAATGGTCAGATTTTCTTTTGATTAATATATTGCTGTGTGCTTCATTTTGATGTGATGTAAAGCTGATAAATTGAAGACAATTTTTCCCTAAATGTGGTTTATGAAAATACTACTGGTTTGGAATTTTATTGTATTTTGATTATTGTATAGACCGGTTAAGCAGGTAAACTAGTTTTTTTTTTTTGCTGTCATCAGTCTTTCGACTGGTTTGATGCAATCCTACATCCCTTCCCATCTTGTGCTAACCCCTTCATCTTTACAAATCCCACGTCCTCAATTATCTGCTTCATATATTCTACTCTCTGTCTTCCTCTACAGTTTTTATCTTCGACTGTTCCCTCCACCAGCTAATTAACTAATCCAGCATGTCTCAAAATATGACCTACCAGCCTGCCTCTTGTTTCTGAAAGCTTCTTCGACAAACTTCATTCCTCACCCATCATTTCCAAAACACGTTCATTTCTCCCTTTGTCTGTCCACTTAATTTTCAGCATTCTTCTGAAAAACCACATTTCCAATGCTTCAATTTTCCTTCTTTCCTGTATTCCTAAAGTCCATGTTTTGCTACCATAAAGTGCTGTGCTCCCTCCACACAAAGAGTTTTAAAAAGTTTTTTCTAATTCCTAGATCAATATTTGAAACTAAAAGATTTCTTTTTTTCATGGAGTCTCTTTTTGCTACTGCTATTCTGCTTTTAACATCATTCTTGCTTCAGCCATCAGTTGTAATTTTACTTCCTAAGTAACAGAATTCACTTACTTCTCCAATTGCATCCGATCCTATTTTATATTTAATCTACTAGTATTGGTATCATTTCTGCCACATTTCATCACTTTGGTCTTCCTTTGATTTATATTCAGTCCAAAATCTTCCTCAGTATTTTGTTCATGCCATTCAGTAATTTCTCAATGTCTTCAGCCCGTTCTGCTAACAAGAAAATGTCATCAGCAAATCGTAGCATACTAATTTTTTCTCCCTGATCACTTATGCCACATGGAAATATTTCTTTGACTTTCTTTATTGCTTCTTCTACATACAAGTTGAATATTAATGGGGATAGACTACAACCTTGTCTTAGACTCTTTTTAACTGATGCTTTTCTCTCATGATTCTCTATTTTTATTACAGCCACTTGATTCTAATATAGTTTATAAAGTATTCTTCTATCTCGATACTTTAGACCTGACTTCTTTAAAATTTTGAACATCTTGTCCCACCTAACATTATCAAAAGCTTTTTCTAAATCAACAAATGCCATAAAAGTATCTTTGTTTTTCTTGATCCGCCCTTCAATTATTAATTTTAAAGCCAGAATTGCTTCCCTTGCACCGCGATTTTTCCTAAACCCAAACTGATCTTCACCTACTATGCCTTCTACTATCCTTTCCATTCTTCTGTATATTATTCTGGTCAGTAATTTTGAAGCATGTGATGTTAGACTAATGGTGCAATAATTCTCACATGTGTCGGCTTGTTCTTTCTTCAGAAGTGTGAAGATGATATTTTTTTTATTAAAATCAGTTGGAATTTCTCCTGTTTCATAACTTTTATTTATCAGCTTGTATAATCTTTCGATTCCTTCTTCTCCTAGGGATTTAAGAAGTTCTGCAGGGATCTTATCAATTCCAACTGTCTTATTTGCTTTCAAGGCATTCAAAGTTCTATTAAATTCTGTTCTCAAAACAGTATCTCCTAAATAATCAATGTCGACATCACTTTCCTTTTCCATTATGCTATTGTTCAAGTCTTTCCCATCATAAAGATTTTCAATGTATTCCTTCCATCGGTTAGCTCTATTGTCTGAGCTTAAAAGAGAGTATCTCCTAAATAATCAATGTCGACATCACTTTCCTTTTCCATTATGCTATTGTTCAAGTCTTTCCCATCATAAAGATTTTCAATGTATTCCTTCCATCGGTTAGCTCTATTGTCTGAGCTTAAAAGAGGTTTCCCATCAGCAGCTTTAATGTTCACACCTCTTTTCTTCATTTCTCCAAAATTCTGTTTGATCTTCCTCTATGCAACATCTACTTTACCTACAAACATTTCCTTTTCTACTTCTTCACAGTTTTCTTTTGCTTTTTTGCATTTCCTGTTTATTTGATTTCTAAATAGCCTGTATTGTTCTCTTCCTGCTTCATACTGATCCATCAGTTCCAAAATTTCTTCTGTGATCCAAGGTTTTTGGGGAGCTTCTTCCCTAAAGTCTAATGTTTCTTTACAAGCTTTGATTATTTCGGTCTTTAATGCATTCCATTTGTCTTCGGTTGAACTCCTTTCAGATTTACTTCTTAGACCTAAATCTACCATTTCTGCAAAATTTTCTCTCGTACTAGATTGTATCAGTTTATTCACTTCCAGTCTGTTCTGCTTATGCTGCTTCCTTATTCGCTTGAATTTCAGCCTGAACTTCATCACTATCACACTATGGTCAGAGTCTATGTCTGCTCCTGGGTACGCTTCTAGAACAGGCATATCAAAAATACAGCCCGCGGGCCGAATCAGGCCCATGGGCCCTAACAATACGGCCCGCGATTGCAATGTGACACAGAAAGAAGAATCATGATTTTTAAAGCTTTTAGACTTCACTCGATTCCTCTATGGAAGTTTTAAAATGCACCCGCCTACACATTCTAAATTTAATATACGGTCCTCTGCAAAATTGAGTTTGACACCTATGGTCTAGAACTTGATACCTGAATCGTTGTTTGACCATAATATAATCTAGCTGGTATCTGCCTGTATCCCCAGCACGTTTCCAGGTGTATATCCATCTTGCATGGTTCTTAAACAGTGTGTTTGCCACTACTAGCTTATATCTTTCACAAAATACTAACAAACTGCTTCCTCACTCATTTCTTTCTCCGGGACCAAAACTTCCAACAGTATTCCCCTGTTTTCCTTCTCTAACTATTGCATTCCAATCACCCATGGTTAATAGATTTTTCTCCCCTTCACATATTGGATTAATTCTTCAATTTCAGTGTACATTTTCTCTATTTCTTCGTCATATTCCTGTGACATTGACATGTAAACTTGTACCAACGTGGTTTGGGCAGGCTTAGTTTCTAACCTCATCAAAATAATCCTATCACTAAACTGTTCATCATACATAATAACTCACCCGTTTCCCTACTCTCTTATTCATTACAAATCCTATACCAGTAAATCCATTGACAGCTAGTGTGCTAATTATCCTGTGTTCCCATACCAGAAATCCTGTGCGTCCTTCCATTTAATCTCGCTAATCCCAACAAAAGCTAACTTAAGTAGTTCCATCTCCCTTTTAAAGTTTTCTAATCTACCTACCCTATTCAGACTTCTAACATTCCACACTCCGAGTTGTAGAATGTTTCTATCCATTGTGATGACTCCTTCCTGAGCAGTCCCCACCCGAAGATCCGATTGTGGGACTATTTTACCTCTGGAATATTTTACCCAGGAAGAAGTCATCATGATATATGTAATTTGAGAGGATTACATGTCCTCGGGATATCCTTTGGGTCTTTAATGCAGTGGTTTCCCGTTGCCTTCTGCATCCCCATGCCGTTGATCATTTCTGATTCATCCGCCTTTAGGGGCCGTTTCCAACCCCAAGGGCAAGAGTGCCCTGTACCAATCCCTGCTCTTCCACCCTTCTTTTGGAGGCCGTTGGCAAGCAGTGGGTGAGTCCTTATACCGGGAATCATTCAGTTGCCAGAGCCTCGTCCGTTCAAACAGGGTGCACCATGTGAAGGAGAGGTTGACATTTGGTTGGAAAAGGCTAGTATAGTTTCTCTCAAACCCTTAGGATATGTTTCTCTTTAGTGTTTTAGAGAATTAAAGTAAAAGTTTCCACAAATTAGTATTAATTTTATGGGAAGTCCTAGCAGTTGAAATTTTTATCATGACCTAATGGGGTAGATACAATTATCAGGTTTCAAAAAAATAATTTTTTCTTTCGATTCACAAAAATAATTTTTACTTTTGATTTCATGTTGGTGAAAAAAAATATTTATATATCTTTGACAGTGTGGTAATTATGCATGATTAAACAAATGCCTGCATGATTGATTGCCATTTAAATCTTACTGCACTTGAAGGTAATCTAAATCTATAACCTTAAGTGTCTCAAAACAGCAATTCATCAATTTCCACATGCATAGATCTTTTTTCAAATTTGCAGAACATCTGCTACATTCTAATTACTACAATCCCTACCATTATTGTTTATGCAGCTTTTCACAAATGGAAAATATGCTTGTATGTTTAAACAGGGAAAAAAGCAAGAATTTTAATTTCTTGATTTTTTTTTTTTTATTAACAGCAAATATAAAGTTAAATGTGTTATATTATTGGTTTAACTAATTGCCTCGATATTATTTTAAAAGATTAAAAAAAAAGATTTCTGCACAATTTCAAATATTATGCTTTCTTTCATTAGACCTTAATGATGACACATTTTTAACTGTCAATCAGGATGGTACGTTAAATATGTTGAATGTTATTTAAATATAACGAAGATCAGATTATGCTGTGTAAGAGGAGTGTTTTATCTGTATAAAGAATATATTTTTTTAATAAACATTTCCTAACATGCTAATTCTTATTACCATTTTATAAAATTTGTTTTAATTTAAAATTAACTTGTATTATCACTATTCATTTATCTACCTTCAATAATGTTTATTTTGGGGCAAGTAATTGTTGAAAAAAATAATCAGATTCCTAAAATCTGTTGTTGCAAATATGCAAATTTTTCTGTATAGGAGGAAAATTAATTTTATGTATTATATCTCTTCTTCCAAGCTGACATTAGCAGCCGAATTTCACAATATTTGCACTTGCATCCAAATTTTCTTTCTTATTCCAACTTAACCTGATTTTAAGTTTAACAGCATAAGTCCATGCATTCTAGAAAGAAACCTGAGCTATAAATAGAACAGGAACTATTACTGATGGCTAATGCCTGTCACAAATATAGTATTTTATGAAGATGTGTAGTGTTAAGGACTGCTACAATTATACGAAGCATTAATTATAGGAGAATCCTGATCTATGTTTCTTCCACTTCTTGGTGAACCTTTTTATCCATTTTTTCATTTTGAAAATCATTTTTTATATATAACTATAATGGTTCTATGGAGCTACAAAATTTGAACACTCAAATTTAAATAGATTTGGGTAAAATGAAATTTAAATTTCTATAAATATTTGTATGTGTTAACTGTATCTACCCCCTTAAGCATATGAGCAGCATTGTTATATCATGCAGAAGAATGAAGTTACAGTTTATGGTGAACATGGTTCATGCAAAAAGATTTTATGTGCAGTGAGCCACAGAGCCCATGGAACATGTAGTTCATGAATGTGTTGCTTTAAGAGAGTAGTGTATGTAATAACACTTGATGCGAATGGAGTAGCGGGCAACTGGTAGTCCATACACATATTTCCATACACAGCATCTGTGGTCACCTTGATTACTATTGGCTGTCATGCTGAAATGCCACATGACCAGCTTTTTTTCTGGAATAACAATGGTCATATTCCAATTTATGACTGTTATAGGGGTTCATACAGTCTAATCTTGGACACAAAATTTTTTTTCATTGTTTTGTAATGATGTGTAACTTTTTGCATGATAATTTTAACATTGAATTGGTAGAAAGTAAACTGTGCTGGATAAAACAGCCAACTATTTACAATTTTAAGAAAAGTAAAGAATAAGCAAAATTGAAAATCTGGTTGTGTTGTTATATGAGGTATCAACTTAAAGATACTTTGTCAATATTTAGGCCACATTGTTGTGGCAAATTAACAAAATAAATTGTGTAAACTATTCTGCATTGTTATTACAAATAATAAATACTAGAAAAACAATTCTTGTAATAAATTAATTGTTAAAAAAAATTAAAACTGCCTTAAAAAAAACTACCTTTCCTAGAATAAAATAAATCTAAATGGACAATATTTTACGTTGCTATTATTAATTTTTTTATATTAATTAGTTATTTTTGGAGCCGGTGCCTGCCAAAGCAAGAAAAACAAAACATGACCACAATAAGGAATGACCATAATACATAAAAATCGTGTCACTACTCACTTATGATTAATACTAAAACATGTTTCAGCAAAACTGAAACATACAGATGATACCCCTATATTATACTAACGCCAGTTACTGCATGAAACAGCTTACCAATTGACAATGTAGCACCAGAGAAAAGCCTCAACAACGAACGAGTCTGAGCCACAGATTAAAATACTGTCTAATTTGTTCCCCTAAACTGTCTTCTACATAAACAATATCTGTCTCACTACATGCTGTAAAATATTTGGAATTTTCATTCGTACTCTGTGTGCAACCTCGAACAGCAAATAAAGTGCAATAATTCGTTCCTTGTGTGTGTGCAACCTCGAACAGCAAATAAAGTGCAATAATTCGTTCCTTGTGATGTTTTCCGGTCATATTAGGATTCATTTACCTGTACACTATTTTTATATTTCCCATGTGTACCATATTAATAAAATTTAATTACTTTGGCACCAGTCATTTCCAGAAGTAAACCAAAAATTCATATACCCCGACAATTCCCAGAATGGTGTGTATTGGATGCTGTTATAAGGAATGTCAATTTTGTTCCAGGCTGCATTTCAACCTAATCTCAACATCTGTTAAAGTTGATTCTTGATAATCGAAACGTACTACATGGACATTAATACATACCACCTATATAAATCTGTGTCTGGAACATATTTGTTTGTTCCAGAAAATATAGATTTTTAATGGGCTTTCAATATGTGAAAGATGGGTCCAACTTAAAATCCGACATGCATATTGAGACATTAGTACACATTTATTTCATGACTAGATAGATAGATAGATAGATATATATGTTCACTTTGATCCCATGTGAGAATAATCTCGGGGATGTGGAACAGTACATACACTTATTAGTACTGTCAGTATTACTATATAATTGATAATATTATTATATATTGACAACAAGTTAGCTACAACCCATTGGTATAATCAATATCTCCTGTAATCTACAAATACAATCCCTAGTTAATTACTAATTATTATGTGGAACAGTGTATACACTTTTTACCAGCTTCTAATAACCAGTTATTTTCCTACCAACCAGTTACCATGATAAGTTTCACTGTAATTTACGACTAAATATAATATCACGTTAGTTACTATTTATGTGGAACAGTACACACACTTGTTAACAATATCAATTATATTTCCAACAACTCATAAACAGTCAATTACTTAAAAACCTGTTAGTATGATAATTTTTCACAGCAGTTTGTGAGTGCATGCTATCCCATGTTAGTTAGTATATATGAGTGAAATTTTGTAAACAGTGTAATTACTTAATTTGTCAAAAGTTTCAACAGAAAGAAAAACCATATATCATTTTAGTAATTGTCACCATCCCCTTCCATACACAATAAGTACTATTTTATCAGTAATTCTTAGTTACCAAATTCCAAGAAGAAAATTCTTTCACCTAGTAAAATGGGTTCTGAAGCGGAAACTCTTTCAGTTTAGACTTAAAGTAGTTGGGCTTTCGTAGATAACATTTAATTTCTGTTTTTAAAAACATTGAATAATGGAAGTTCCAGTAAATGCTATCCCTTTCTGTTCAATTGACAGCGATTTGTAATCCTTGTGAATATTTATTCCTAGTATTATGGCTATGTATGTCAGCATCAAGATTGAAGTGTTCAGGATTTTCCATGTATGTCAGCATTAAGATTGAAGTGCTCAAGATTTTCCACTACAAATGATAGTACAGAGTATACATACTGTGCTGGCATTGTTAGTACACATAGGTTTTTAAATATATTTCTGCACGAAGTCCATGGGCTTGCTCCACAAATAGTTCTTATAGCATGCTTTTGCAATTTAAATACCCTCTGTGCTTGTGACAAGTTTCCTTATGATGAGATGCCATAAGTGAGCAGGGAATGAAAATATGCAAAATATACTAACTTTCTGGTTTCTATATTAGCTATTCTAGATATTACCCTCAGTTAAAACATTGCAGAATTCATTTTTTTAAAGAAGTTGTTGAATATCTTGTTTCCAGTTCAATTTGTTATCTATATATACACCCAGGAATTTTTGAAACTGCTTTCATTGATTGCTTTTCCTTCTGATATCACATCATACCTGTCCTTTGTTTTATTTTTTGTAACAAACTGAAGTAACTGTCTTTTCTACATTAAGTAAATTTTCTTTATAGCATCATTTAATTTAACCACCCATCTTCCCCCTATCCTGCACCCACCTACATTTGCCCTCTACAAATTTTATCTTTAAATTCTTTCAAAGTTTTCGGTAAATTATTCATCATTTCTCTTGGTAACTGATTCCAATCCCTAACACCCATACTTAAAAAAGAGAATCTTCGCACACCCTTGTGCCTGAAATCGAGTGCCATGCACTACTTTTCGTACCTGTTGCAATATCTTTCCATGTCTCATCGCCAGTATATGCCCTGTACACTCCCATGACCCTCCTCATCCTCCTCCTGTCTTGCAATGACTCCTATTCCAGCTCCTTTATCATATCTGTCACTTGCATTCTGCGATAATTTCCAGAAACAAATTTAGCAGCCCTCTACAAAGTTTATCTTTAAATTCTTTCAAAGTTTTCAGGAAATTATTCATCATTTCTCTTGGTAACTCATTCCAATCCCTAACACCCATACTTAAAAAAGAGAATCTTCCCACACCCTTGTGCCTGAAATCGAGTGCCATGCACTACTTTTCATACCTGTTGCAATATCTTTCCATGTCTCATCGCCAGTATACGCCCTGTACACTCCCATGACCCTCCTCATCCTCCTCCTGTCTTGCAATGACTCCTATTCCAGCTCCTTTATCAAATCTGTCACTTGCATTCTGCGATAATTTCCAGAAACAAATATAGCAGCCCTTCTTTGCACCCTCTCCAACTCCTGTATTTGATACTCAAACTGTGGGTCCCATACTACACTACCATATTCGAGCAATGGTCCTGACCAATTTTTGTAACCCAATTCCTTTACTTCTCTTGTGCATCCCCTCATCATTCTCTCCAAAAAGAGCAGAATTTTGAAACCTTTTCCCACCACCTGTCCAATGTGTCCTGCCCAGTTAAGCTTGTTATCAAATGTAATGCCAATATATTTACATTTCAAGTCTTCAGCAAGCAATTCTTTCCCAACCTTATATTCATAATTAACCTTTTGTTTTTTATTTGTGTATCTAATAAGCTGACTCTTCTTTGCATTTATTTTCATCCCATGTTTACCAACCAACTAGATATCCTGTCCAGATCACCCTGCAACTGTTTACAGTCCTCTATCGTTTTGATCCTTTTATAAAGCATTATGTCATCTGCAAACAATCTAATTTCAGATAGAAACAATCAACACAATTATTCATTAGAATAATGAATAGCAATGGTCCCAATACGCTACCCTGCTGCAAACCCATTTTTACTTCTACTTCTTTTAATACTACATTTCCTACCCTAACTTTCTGTTTTCTACCTTTTAAAAATTCTTCTACCCAGGAAATCACTTTCTTATCCACTCCAATGGTTTTTACCTTACGTACTACCATTTTATGGCTTACCCTGTCAAACGCCTTTGACAGATCTATTGCTACACTATCAATTTGGCGTCCCTTGTCCATATCATCTGAAATATCTTGCATATATCCCACCAACTGAGATTACGTACGAATATCCTTGCCTGAACCCATGTTGCCTGCTTGAAAACCACTTACGTTCCTCACATATATTTCTGATGTGGTTGCATATCAATCTTTCCATTAATTTACCTACCACTGATGTCAAACTGATTGGCCTGTAATTCTCAACTCTTTTTTCTCACCCCTTCCTTTATGTACCGGTACTACTATTGCACTTTTCCAGTCCTGTGGTAAGCAGCAAGTATCCAGACTCAATTTAAATAATATTTCAAGATTGGGTACAATGTCACATCTGGCTATCTATATTACTAGATATAATATTATCTTCACCAGCCCCTTTATGTTTTTTCAGCTTTCTTATTTCCTTCATGATTTCCTCAGGATTAATATCAAATTTTTTACTATCGTCATTTCTAATTGTGTTGTTAAGCTTGTTCTCCGAATTAGACCCTCCTGTTTCTGATTCATTGTCCCTAATGCTTTCACTGAACCAGTTACTTAAAATCTCTGCCTTTTTCAAACCGTCACTAACTTCTTCTCCATCCTTATCTATAAGTGTCACTACGCCCTCCCTTCCCCTCAGTTTCCTGATATAGCCATAGAAATTTCTAGATGCATCAGTCAAT